>JAHHFK020001767.1:0-542500 GCA_024533555.2 Aedes koreicus | reverse complement strand
AGAATAAAGGATGCATTAACAAATGGACTGATTTTAGCGATTACCCTGCCACCTGGTAGTGAATCTACTTATGCATCGTCAATCTTAACAACCTTGTGTAAAGAAAAAAAATACAGCGCTAACACTTGATTTGCAGCAGCCATGGCGAAAACAGTCAAGCAACTACGCACGACGATTTGTTCGTACTGCCAGCTCCACTCCGGAACGAAGAAGTTGGACATCGTGAGGAACTTCATGTCTGTCGGATTCGCTTATTGCAACATCCTCGCCCTTCTGGAAAAATGCAAGAGCATCGTACCGAAGCTTGATTCTGGCTGCCTGACCTGCTACTGTTCCTCCCTTCGGAGCTTGGGGTAAACGGGGAAATATACAGTACGAATTGGCTATCGGAAGTTCCCATCTTCATAGAGAAATATCACGTGAAGAAGGATGTGGTCGACCCAATACCCTCCCAATATCTCTCAGCTGCGACCGATAGAAATGTTTTCGGTGAACCTGAAACGGAGGAGCACCTGATCACCACGAAAGAGCTGAAGAACGATAGCTAAGCTTTCAGCCCACTGTCGTAAGGCCACCCAGCAGGGCGTCGAAGCCTCTGTTGGATCATGCCAAAAGCTTATCAATCTCTTATATAATCAATAACTTTTTCTTTTGATGTTTGACTTAGAAAAAATCACCGATAAAGTTGTAGCGGAGATAATTACCTATCAATATAAGCTTAGTAAATATTGTCAGAATGGTTCAAGAAGTGGCTAGAAGACAGAGAATGCAAAACGATGAACGTTAACAAAAACTCATTAAAAATTATATGTTTTGAAAGAGAAATATACAGATCATCCCTTGATCTGAACTGGCCGGCTTGACGTGCCGCACAGACTCATTAGGGAGTCTTTGTCAAGACCCGAAGCTTAGAGTATGTTCCATTGTGGTAATATCACATCTTTAATTTTATAATTTCAGATCATCCATGGAATTTTTAGTATTATATAATAATCTTAAATTTTTTTTTTTTTCTCGTGGCTTTGATACATTGTCTAAACTTTCAGGTTCATAATAGATAGGAAAATTCGCCTACAACTGAATCAGGACCACAATCCGCAGACATTTAATTGCAATAAGAATTGTTATTATAATTTATAGCTTTTAGGTCACCTAACCTACGTTATGTATTTGAAACTATAGGAAGGTTTTTTACTTTTACGTTTTTTGAGAAAGGTTTTTTTTTATTCAGTTTTCGTTTTTGGCATTATTCATAATCATATGAAAGTTATTTCACCTTATTGTTAGCTTAAATTTTCTTTGCTTTTTTGCTGGGCTACCAGGTGATAAAATTTCTTTTATTATATCAACAAACGTTTTGTTCTAGGGCTCATAATTTGAGTTGACAACCTTGAAGAAGGATGCGACCAACCTCTGGTCCTCACAAGTGCCTACCTCACGCCTCCACGAATCATATGACAGCTAGCTGAAACATGAGAACGTTGGTTGGCGTGGCCTTGGCACACCTGTTGTCAAATTCACAATAGCGAAGTAATGAGGTGCGACTTAAGATCGTGTAAATCATATTGTATATTTTCCATTCTCTTTTAATAAATAATTTCAGCACGCTTTGGAATGATCTTTGCATGAACAAGGATGGGAGGTTGCCCTTCACTTTTTTTACTGTTTAGATAGACGAAATGTTGGCCTTGGCAGAACTGACTGTTCTCGGCAACCAGTTAGGGAACCTTTTATCCTGTGTATTTTTCCATCAATATATTTGTACATATTTATTATTTAGCTTTTTACACCCTTGCGCTGAACTGGCTGGCTTGACGTGCCGCAAGGGCTCAGTAGGGATTCTTTGACAATACCAGAAGCTAACAGTCAGTTCCATTGTGGTTATATCACATAAATAAGTTTTTCCACAGTATTTATCTACACATTTTAGCATGGAGCAACATGACATAGCAATTATTTCTTCAGCATTTCAGCATGGAGACGCTGGTTGGTTTAGTCTGAGCAATGTTGTCAATTTGACAATAGCGAAGTGAGTGACTGCGACTGAAGATCGTGTACAAGCAGGGTATATATTCCATTCTCATTTAATCAATAATTTCAGCACGCTTTGGGATCATCCTTGCATCTCAAATTACATTTGCATTTAAAAGCGTGGAGTAGCATGACAATTTAATGCTAATAATGCTCAAATTGTTTTTCTGCGAGAAAATCTCGAGGTATCGTTGATTAATACAGGGCTGGACAACGACCCAAAGCAAACCGCAAAGAAAGCTAAGTCTTTCTTTCATTCTTGCCGAATCCATGGAATGGCCTCCACAAAGCCAGAATTTGAACCCCATCGAGAATGTTTGGGCCATTCTCGATGCCCGCGTTGATAAAACCGGAGTTACAAACAAAAACAACTATTTCAAAGCCCTTGAGAGAGCCTGGGAAGACCTTGATCCGCAGCACATACAAAACCTAGTTGAAAGTATGTCGAAACTTCTGCAAATGGTACTAAAGGCGAAAGGAGAACACATAAATTACTGAACGCCCTAATAACGCGTTGGATTGATCTTTGATAGGAAAGTCAAATAAGTGGGCACTTTTTTTGCGAATGCTTTTTTTAACTTAGTTCAACACAATTATACGATTAGTAATTTCTGATTCTTTTTTCTCAGTGTTTTATAAATGAAACTTAAAATGAACATAATAAATAAATTATATCACATTAAATTCAAAATAAATATATTCTCTCGTCTCATTCTTTCGTCCTAGAGGACGCTTGCGCGCAATAAGATGGATACAGGTGAGGAAATGGCGACAAATGGAGTTAATGCAATCCTAAACATTAAACAAGTGTTTGTGAATTGTCAAACTTGCATCAATCACGATCAAGCGTGACATAGAACTCCGTTTTTGGGGTTTTCCGACATTATCAAATTTTTACATATATTTTAACACTATTATTTTCTTCTGCCACACCTGTAAACACCTTATTGGCTTGCTCGTGTCAGTCTCGTAGTACCAAAATTTTCAACTATGTGTACCTCTGGTTGACAGGGATTTTTCGACGTGAAATTCAAGTATTAGACTCACTACTTTGGCCAGAAACATAATGCTCACACTCTCCAGAAACATAATGTTTTACTTTATGATGAAAAAAAAAGGTTCTCATCTGGCCAATGTCATTCCCGTCTCAGTGCCAGTGGTCTAGCTGTCTCTAGTCTAGCTGAATTTTCTATGGAGCGCTAACCAGTAGCACCCACTGCTACATATGGCATTGTACAACTGCAAGGACTAAGATGATATTCTAGAATTCTATGCTGACTCTCTCGATCCCACTTAAGTGGAGAAGTGTACTTACCTCAATAACGAATCAGAACAGTATGTCGAATACGCTAGTACGCTCAAAAAGGTTTTTTTATATAATGTTATTTAAAAAAAAGTGAAAGTGGATTATGTCGAAGCTGAGAGGCATGAGGCGGACTATGACGTGTTTTGACATCCTGCCAAACATGTGCATATGTTATACCTCCGCCACTTCGGTGGGCACCAGGACTTAAATTTCTGTGGAAATAGTTTGGTACTAGAAATAAACGAAAACAACGTTCGTCTCTTAAGCCCAGTGTACCGTTCTTGTTGAATAGAAAATTTCATAAATTTCATACAATATCTATGATTTTTCTAAGGATGAAAAATTTGAGCTGTCGTAAATTCAATATCACCTAAAATTGTAAAGAGATAGGATAGCGAAAACGAACGTTGTTAGTCGCATATTTTTCACTTGCTTTCTCTTTTTACACGCAACCATATACTCGTGAAATATTGCGTGAAATGAACGAAATTTTTAATGTTACTTAAGGTGTAAACTGGCGAATTTCATTTCGTACGAACTAAGGTAATGAAGAGGGATTTGTTTTCCTTGCAAAATGATGTTTTTCAAAATACTTCCAATAACTTTCGCGTCATCTCTCAAATCGTAAAGACTGAAAAAGGATTGTTGAATAGAATCCTTCTTCGGACCAATTAGAAACTGAGCAATTATCAAAAAACTATGCTCAAAAAAGCAATTCAATCGATTTTCAAACTACAATTCAAGAATCTTACTAAACTGTCGGCTACCGTTTCCCATGTATCATATTATAATGCACTGATTATCAAATTGCGCCTATTGCCAATTTCAAAAAATTGCATCAAATCACTGAACCCATCCGAAACGGCCCATTAAATGTTCTTCCCAGTGCAATGTGCAACGTTTAGTCGTATTCCGCTGCAAATCTGATGCTATTGCCGCATCCAATCGGGCTGCTCTCTTGTTGAAAAGATGCTTTATTTCATTATATTATCTCGTCTCACCGTTTGTGGACGATAAGAATTGGTTTTAACGCCCGTGTTCTATTAACATTAGCGCCAATGCTCTCTCAAATAAATCGCACTAGTTTAGCCTTCCCTTTAGTTTAGGTAGGGAAGATGTACCTATATTAATCTCATCACTTTGCAATTCATCCTACTTGAAATAAAACGATATACACGTGTCAGGATTAGTTAGTAATGTTTGTTGTAGTTATTTAACGTAAGCAAACATTACTAGAAAACGAAACCGATCCTTCAACTGCCCAATTGTTTGATTCATCGTAGGATGAATGAAGGAACAATGAGATTAATATGGGGGCAGTTACCCTACATACGAGAATGCAATGAGCAATTTCCATTTCTACCTACTTGCAACAAATCAACGACAGTTTGAATCTAAACCAGACATTCAAGCTTCTCTCCATCTCGGATAGGAGGAAATCATCCAATAAGGGTTTCATCCGTCACGGAACCTAATAAGGATCCATTTTAAATTCTATTGGCATAATTTAAATTTTAATAAAATAATTTTCACCTCGATCCGAGAGATAGATTTTATTCAAATAAGTAAATTTGTATGCACAATATGTTATTTGATATTTTCATAAATTTGATCACCCCGAACTCGGTGTCCAGCAATTCTGAACGTGTGGTAAAATGCATTGCATGCATATGTATTTTTGACGCCCTCCAAAGGCCGTATCATGACATACACGCACCGAACGATATAAACAGATGTATCTACTGTGAATCTAGAATGTGCATCATGCGAGAAGGAGATTGCAATTGTGCACGAAATATGCATCCCAATCAAATATGTTCCCTTCCGTATTCCATTCACTGAGAGGCACGTTTTGGCGCCACTACGCAGCAAACGTTCGGAATCAATGCATTAAAATAGTTGATTTTCGAATAATCAGATTATTATTTAAAAAAAATAAATAAGAATATTATATTTATAACACACACGTACACATATGAGAACGAATGAAAACTACATACAGCGCAGATGTAACCAGCAAAGCTCTAGGGATAAACTACGAGAAGCTCATTGACAGGTGAGCACGTTTAATTGAATGCAGGAAAAAATGTGTACACAATTGAGTGTAAATTGCGGGCAGCAAAATACGTATCGAAAATAAATTTCATCAACTAGCTTCCCATCACGCGAAACGGAACGTGTGCCCATTATCAGCGCGCATTCGTGATAGGGAGCCCTATGGGTTCATCCCCCATGGCGGTTCACATTGATTGAGCATCAAAATACGCCACGCTAGAAGGGCACAGCACTTGCTATGATAGGAGTTTCAAAATGTTTGTCAAGTTCTCGATTTGTTGTGATCTGAATCATGGCTCATCGCACCATTGGTGTGAGTGTTTAACTGGGAAATACGCAGTTATGATTAAAAATAAAGAACCATCCCTCCTTACGCCGAGCTAAGAGCAAAAAAGTTGATCCAACATTCTTGCTGAACTGGTTGTAACCGCAACAATTTTGAACCCTTGTGTAAGAAGTAAATTTCTTTCCTTGTGCATCCATTAACAGAAAAATGAAATAATTTTAAAGATGAAATATTATAAAGAATTCCTAAGCCATACTGAGAATCGAACACGACCTCCTCCAGCATGGCCTTGCATTTTAGTTGCCTCTTTATCAGTAGAGCTTGGGAGCTTCTTTTTCTTCAAAAAGTTACTTTAAAACAATAAAAAAATATATATGTATATTTATATATATAAATATACTTTTTTGTTACTGAAAACTTAACATGCATCATCAAAACATTCTGTCTAATATATAAATAATTTAATATATTAATTTTTTTTTTTTTTTGTTACTGAAGACTTTACATGCATCATCAAAACATTCTGTTTGAATCTGTTTAAAACAAGTAGGCATATAATTTTCAAAAAAGGTTTTTTGTGTGTGCATGTAATCAATGATCAGATATGCTTCTAAAAATAAAACATGAGACTTCCAATACCAGTGGCAATATACTTAGTCAACGGCAACCAAGAAACTGGTTTCCTGCTAAAAAAAAAACTATATTGATTGCAACGACATCATCGTCCACTGCCCAGTAGACGAGCTTTCATGTAACCCTTCATGACTTTATCATTTCTCTGTCTCCTCCAAACATGGTTGTTGAAAAAGTATGATTTTCACCCGTATCACCATTGCCGATGATATCCCCACACATACTTATATCAGGACAGATGACCAAGTAAACTTTCTTTTTTATTCAGTTTGACTGCACGAACATCGAAACGCATAACGCGGAGGTAAAAAAAACTGTGACACTAACCTTCCATCCTGCACTGCTGTTGGAATCACCCTTATCTTTAAAATATGGCACATTCTGCACCATCCATTCATAGATCTGGCTGAGCGTTAGGCGGCTATCAACTGCTGAACTAATTGCTTGTGTAATTAAATCAGCGTACGACAGGTTACCCCAAGCGTTGCGACGCGATGAATTTTTCTTGGTGGTGGATGATGTTGATTGCGGTTGACTTCCATTGGCACCTGTGGAAAAAAAAAGGAAGCGGAAAACGAACCATCAGAGAAGAGTAGTGCAGTGAGTGAGTGCAGAAATATGGGAAGAATATTGAAGGTGCATGAAAGTTGGGCCTCGAAAGGATCATGAAAAATAACTATGCATTCCGTAGATTTTGAGCTTATTTTTAGGATGGCTTCATAAACCATTTAAATGCAATCTTTTCTGAAAAACAGTCTAGAATGAATCGAGGTACATAATCATTTTGTTTACTTTAACCTGTTCCCAAGGGCATCTGCGATCCTGATAGATTCTGATCCAAAATCGATCGAGCTTAAACATTTAGATCTTCTAAATAACTTCTAAAACCTGTACCGCTGATCTATTCACTTTGATCTATTTGCAAAAAAAAGTAAATAGTAACCCGGTCCTACGAAACGTAATCTTTTTGTTTTTTTCTTTTTCTTTTTCATTTTCAAAATGGAGCTTGAAGAATTTTGTTTTTGTTTCTTGATTATCGAGATTTTCAACCTCGGGCTGATTCATCTCCCGTCGTAGTCACTCAAACACCGCTTTTGGGCATTTTCGTAACTTCTCCGGGGTGAGATTTGAACTCGTGACTTTGGCGTGAGGGATATGGATGTCAACCACTACGCCGGGGTCGCCCCTCTTGAAGAAATATTTCCGATTCAGTTTGGGTGTTCTCTTAATTTTGAGTCAAATTGATAGTTATTTAGATGTTTTAGATTATCCTTTCATTTTAGTTTTCAACATTCGCATCCTACCGTTTACACGAAGCGAAAAAAAAAATCCTGTTCAAAAAGATGAACGACTTAAAAATTACATCCGGCTTGTCGATCTCAGATTCTTGTAACAATTCTGTCCTTGAATCTTCATGGATGGGTTACATTTTCTGCTGCTGAATGTAGTGTTACTTAAAGTACATTCTCCGCAGTTCTGAGTGGAGACTGCCCAGGTGCTTAAATTTTATAACCGCTTGCGGCCATGTTTGTTGCAAAACCGTATGCAGACCAAGGCTGAGCACTTCTACCGATTCATAAATTTCACAGCCGTTCTCGATCATGAAAGTTAGTAATATAAAAAGGAGAAGAGAAAGAAGCTTTTAGTATTGATTGGCATGTAGGGAGTATGTGAGATTATTGGTGATATTCTCACAACGACTTTTCGATTCTCTGACTAAAAATTTCAAATCACTCTAACCTAACCAAACATACTTAAAATTGAATTAAGGTTGTCTTGACCATAAATTCTAAGCCACTCTCCAGCTTGGCATCTAGTAGCTATCTCAAATTTCAAAACATTTCAAATACGGAATAATCTGAAACCTAGAAAAGAGCGGTTCTACTTCCCATTCAGCGGGTTTATTTTAAGTTTGCTTTTCGTTTCTATTTGTTTATTGTTTGGCATGGAGGATACATATTCCTCAATCTCATCGCCTCGCATTCCAACCACACACAAACTTTGACAATCGCGCTCCAATGATTTGCCGTGTTTGAACTTTGAAATGACCCTATTATATTAAGAGTGAATTACGGCATAACCCGCCAGTATCACACCTGATGTCAGTGCCTTTATATAAACGTTCTACGACGTTCTGGCAGTGACATAAATGTGCAGAAGATGTGATACTTTTACTGCTGGTCAAATTCTTGGTCTCACATGCATGCTTAAAGCATGATATAAGCCCTGTTATCGTTGATAAAGTGAAAAATTTGACCCACGAGAGGGATAACAATATTATATCAGATTATCATTATTTGATCACAGAATATAGGGTGTCTTAGAAAGTCTAAGCACGATTTTGATGCGCCACTGTTGCTTCCAGATGACTTTAAAACAGCTTTAAATCGTTACGGTGTATCATTGTATACACTTCAATCTATAACTCTGTGAAAATGGACCGTTTTGTTACAATGATAGGGTAAGGGGATGTAATGTTAGCCTATCACCTTCATTCGGCATATGTACCAAATATGTCATTAATTTAGCGACTATCAACAAAATCATGTTGCTAAGAGGATCAACGATGTAATCCAAAGCAATTGAGACAATATTAATCAACTTATAGTTGTGACCTTCCGCGTAGGTGGCGATTTATTGAACTTTTAGGGCATCATGATTTCACTGGTTAAGCTGAACAGATGATCTACTCGATCTTAAAGTGATCTAAATTTGGCTTAATTGAATCGATAAAGCGAGTAATGCATTCTGGATGTTCAGAAAAAAAATTACACGTTACAAAATAACTGTTCACATAGCTAAAATAACAATGACTTTACAAGAAAATCGTAGACCCAATGTTGGGGACATATTTTTTGTATGTTCCCAACTATGGCCTGTTGTACCAATAATGTAGTAAAAAGGTTGTTATTGGTAAAATTTGAAGTGGAAATGCATGAGTTTGCGGTTGTTTATATTCAAGTGGCTCATCTAAACACAAACCGAAGGAACAAAATTATTGTATAGTGAATTATAATGTTTTCATTATAGAATGGTTGATATATCATATATGAACATCACTTAAGTGTTTCGAAGCAGCTTTATTTTAGTTTGTTTTGTGAAATTTTGTGTTAAGTAAAGCGAATACAGCTGACAATGCCTTAATTCATAAAATTAGAAAAAAAAAACCGTACAAAGACTGCATTTAGTAATAAATCCAACAAATGGGACGAAGTTGCATCCATCACTAGACCCAATTTGGTACTTATAGACCGACATTAAATCCATATCCTTCGAAAGTTTCTGAGTTCATAAAAAGAGTAGTGTAACTTTTTGTGCTAAAGAATGTGCACACCAAAAAGTAGTCGTCGGAAATGCCCTAATGCAGTCTTCTCCGTGTACGCTTTGCTAATCCGATCACTACTACATGAATATTAATGTATGTGTGCTATGATGAAGACGTCGTTTGGCTACAGTAACCTTTATTCAGTAAAATGGCGTCGAATCAAGAACGCGTGCGCGAAGCAATTTTGCACAAAAGAGTGGAAAATCCAGATATGTCGCACGGCGATATTGCCAAGTCATTAAAAATCGCAAAATCGACGGTTACTAAAGTGCTAAAAAACTTTCAGCAGCGCTTAACTTTAAAGAGAAAGGTCGGTTCCGGAGGTAACCATGATTCTCGTTTCGTCGCGGAGAGGAAGAAAGTGATTAAAGAATTTAAGAAGAAACCGAATATCTCCGTTCGTGATGTGGCGAAAAAAGTGAAAATGTCTCCATCGTTCGTCCAGAAAGTGAAGAAAAGTGCAGGCTTGAAATCATTCAAAGTAGGTGTTGCTCCAAATCGTAACGACAGCCAGAACAAGAGCGCAAAATCTCGATCGAGAAAATTATATGACACTATGCTGAAGGAATACGACTGCATAATATTGGACGACGAAACATATTGCAAAGCTGACTTTAAGCAGATACCGGGACTACAGTTTTATACCTCGTTGCAAAGAGGAAATGTTGCTGATCGTTTTAAGCAAAAAAAATTGTCGAAGTTCCCAAAAAAATACCTCGTATGGCAGGCAATATGTGGATGCGGTCTCAGAAGCGACATCTTCATCACGACTGGCACTCTAAATGGACAAATTTACGTAAAAGAGTGTCTGAATAAACGACTGTTGCCGTTCATTCGGGAACACAACGGTTCGGTGCTGTTCTGGCCTGACCTGGCATCTTGCCACTATGGAAAACTGGCTAAGGATTGGTACATTGCTAATGGTGTAAATATTGTCCCAAATTATTGCAATCCGCCAAATTCGCCAGAACTCCGTCCGATCGAAAAGTATTGGGCTCTGGTCAAGAGGAATCTTCGAAAAACGAATAGCGTAGCAATTGATGAGAAAAGCTTCAGGCGTAACTGGCAGAAAGCTGCAAAATTGGTGACGGATGACACTGTGCAAAAACTGATGGAAGGTGTCAAACGAAAGGTGCGGGCATTTGGATATAACAGGTCAAATTGACTTAACTGTATATGTTTTATATTTGTATTTTTATGAAGTCTTAAATAAATGATTTACTTTTGATTTTCTCATATTTTCCATTTAATACCACTAATTTCCCGTTGACTACTTTTTGGTGTGCACATTCTTTATAAATAACAAACCAAAAAACACCTGAATCCTTTTACAACCGTTTCGCTAAGGACTCGAAGTGGGCTCGAAACCGACACTCGTTGAATATCGAGCGAATGCCGGAAAACACTACTACAAAGATGGTAGGTTGCCATCGACTGCGGACTCTCTATTGAACTGTTAGGGGAAGGATGCGAACAGTATTTTTGTTGTGTGTCCAGATTGCTCGCAGGAGCAAATTCGAAAGCACTACAAGTTTGTTGTACTGGTTCATCCGGATAAGAACAAACAACCAGGCGCGGAAGAGGCGTTGGGGGTGTTTCAGCGTTCGTTCGAATTAACTGGAGAACAGACAATCCTACGATCAGAGCCTGGCGGAAGTTCTGAACGCTGAAAAGGCCTGGTCAGAGATTAACGGTTTGCCGACGCAGTTACACAACATCTCAGAAGCCGCAAATACTATAAGATCATACAGCTGTTGTCTCAGACATTCACGAAAGTCAACTGGTCGACCCCACTAGGCTGCCAAAAAGTGTAATTTGTGCAATATTCGACTTTCCACTCTGGAGGGTGACATCTGGGCCGAGACAAGTTTCTTTGGATGGAATAGATGGCTATGATGAAGGGACATTCTAGACACTCTAGAGTGGGCCAACTGTCAAAATGGAGCTCTCTTGCACTTGCAACCTAATTCGCACATCGTTTAGTATAGGATAGTTCTCGTTAAATAGATAGAAAAATCCGAGCCGTCCTCGAAAGATCCTGCAAGTGATTTATCATATTTTTGCAGTAAAATCTACAATTTAGGTATCAGAAAAACGTTAAATCATTCAATGGAGTCAAATTTCATTAAGATTATTGTTCATATCTTTCACAGAGACGCAATCCAACTGTTCAAAGTTACCTCGCTGATCAATGTCACCCTGTCTTACAGTAAGTGAAAAAGAAATGACTATCAGGTGCTAGGTATCTTTTAAACTTGCGCCTTGGTGATCTAGTTGCTGTCCTTTCGGATCTATTGTTAATCACTTCCTGATTTTCTTGTGAGCTTACTCCATACCTTCCACAGTTTGAGTTACTACTACTTCCATAATTTTTATTTCAATTTCTCAAGATCCTTGTATCTAAGATCACCCAGTTTTCGGCATTTCAAATTGTGAACAATTTACTATACAGATACCCCAAAATTTGCTGATTATCAGGAAACCAGGTTGTTCAGAAGTAACATCACCCTACCCTCGCTACGCCATTGCCAAACGAGAGGACTTTCTCTCCAACGATCGTTCCACCGAATCGAGCCGGTATTCTCCCTACCACTTCGACCGATAACAACAGTGATCACAGGCGATCGGTATCGGTGACGTCACCGCTTGGAGTCATCTGGTTGTTAGATAGTAGACGATCTGGTGTGCGATAGTCAACTCTAACTCTCAGGAAGGATGGATGGAAGCAGTGCCATAATGGAAAATAAATGTTCTGTGTTGAGTGTTTGTGATACATGTAGTTATGTAATTATTGTAAGTAAAATGTGTGTTGGACAAAATATATGTGCTGCGTGATAGATGGACGAATTTGTGTATGGTGTGTGGAAATGATTCAATAGAAGTCTAAAAGAACCCCCAAATCAGTCCACTTATGGAAACACCCGGTATATTCCACCCGATTGGCAGTAGACATAATTACATAATTTATTTTCGAATGAAAAGCTCTTCCTACTTCAGGACAGTCATAATCAACAAAATGAACGTGTGTATGGCAAAAGTCTTGCCAATATTCTAAGAGATAAACTAGCTGTAGAATGTATCGAAAAGCATGGTATGGGGCGCCGTTTCACGAAATGGAAAACTTCCTCTTGTTTTCATACAACATAACGTAAAAATCAACACTGAATATTACATCGAGGAGGTTTTGAAGAACCATCTGCTTCCTCATGCTTCAACGCTGTATGGGAATACACCATATTGTTTTCACCAGGACTCAGCTCCAGCTCACAAGGCAAAGAAGACACAAGCGTGGAGCGCGAAAAATTTGCCCGATTTCACCACCAGCGAAGAATGGCCTGCATCTTCACCGGATCTCAACCCACTTGACTACTTTGCTTGGGGTTATATGCTTCAACATATAGGCCTTACGAAAGGGCTTACTTTAGAACGATTCAAGAAACATTTGTAGATATTTGGGACCAAATTCCTCAGGAAATCGTGCGTACCAGCCGCGATGGGTTTACAAAGCGGTTGCGCAAAGCTATCAAGGAAAAGGGTGAGAGATGCGAATTGAGTTAATATGGTTTATTTCTATAACATGTATCTTTCAAATGAAAAAAAAAAATGCTACGATTTGATTGATTTGTTTTGCTGAAATCCCATTTTGTCTTAGTGACACCTATTGTGAGACACCCTGTAAATTGAATACATTGTTACTAAATATAAGCTGGTGATTATAAATTGTTCCAAATTATGGCATTATCAATTCAATTTTGACTAGGATTTTTTAACTGAAGGATAATTAAAATTATTTTTTTTATTATTGAATTTGAGGAGGAATAAAAATTCAACCATCTCTTTTGAAAGAAATAATGGAGCAGTTCCCAGAAAGACAGAAATGAAATCAATTTTTTTTTGTAATTACCATTAAGAGCAATTAAGAAGCAAAACACTTTGTTTCAAATCTGAATTTAGCGAGAGAGAAAAGGCAAAAATAAATGTAAACGTTAGTTTGCCCATTGTTCACAACCGTTTATGTGTTTGTTGTTGGATAATAGATATCTTGTATACAATATTATAATTTTTTGGGTTTGTGTCAAACATGCGTTGAAGTAAAATTGTCAAACAATATACAATGGATAAAATAACCGTAACCTATGATCATTTATTATTATTTCTTTTATTATTGTTAGTGGATTTATAGAAACACAAAGTAATTTTGAGAGAAAAAATAAAACAAATTTTGTAGTCCACCCTGACACGGAAATGGTAACGCTATTGAAAGAATACGGGTCTTATGTTTTTCAATCAAAAACAAATCTACTGATAGTTTTCAAATTCTTAGATCCACTTTATATTTTTCAATCGGAATTGCAAAAAAAAATCTCGTGAAAATATAAATCATTGTTATCTTTATTCGCAATTTATACTATGAAATATAAATCCTTACATGATGTTTAACTTTTCACGACACAAATGCTACCTTGCCAAGAGATGCACAGTTACCGAGAACGAAAGTCATCGAAATATGATAAAGTGGAACGGAGGAAAAAAAACAACTCAAAAATATGCCGCTTGACGAGATTTTATTAAATTTGCACAAGGGTAATGTCATTTATATTTATATGCTACCCGGTGTCAACGTATAATCGAACCGATCCAATCCGATTTCTGTGCCTGAGCTAGAGACACGGTCCATCTTTTCTGTGACGAACTGAGTATAGGGACGAAGCAAAAACTGGAAAGAAGTGACAAGCAAACTTTGCAGTTTTCGGATATTGTGCCACTTTGTGACGCTGGTAATTAATCTGGTTTCAAAAGTGTGTCAATTTGTATAATCACTTCAAGTAATACCTCGGAATGAATAAAACTGAGCAAAAAATGACTCGAACAATATATGCAAGTATTAAATTTGCTTTTAATGTATACTTGAAGGAGAGAGTGATTTAACTTAATTTTTTTCTTTTAATTTTAATGCCGTATCTGCTTATATAATGTAGTCTTGGTACCGTTCGCACAACCTCTCTCTACGGATCATTCATACAATTTCTTATATTGCTGATTTCTACAAATGCAACAACGCAGCAAAGGAAAATAAAGTGACTATGAAATGTGAATATACATCCATGAATAAAATTTACAGATAGATCCCGAACTGTCGCTGAACATCTCACTGTAGGTGAATTGGCCTTAAATTCTGAACGTTGATTCTCACATGATGGTTAATATTGACTTTAATTGTTGACAAAGAAATCCAAAAAAAAATTCATAATTTTTTCATAATTTGCCTCATTTGCCTGGCAACGAAGTTGTTTCTAAATTAACTAAGAATGCGTTCCTTATAAGCTGAGTGATTGAATTTTTAAGTATCTTCTTAATTCATAAGTGACACCAGAGCTGATATAATTTCTTAAATAAAATAACTGAAATCTAAACTGAATTAAATAAAATAACTGAAAACTCGCTTCAAAAGTTAGATTTCGGGTTGCAAATTTCAGAAGTTTGAGGGGTTGAGTTTGCATATGAAGTTGCATATACTTTCCTTTTTCCTTTCCGTCGTTTTGTTTACAACCATTAGCTTACAGGTTGGCAAATGTTGCGTTTCAGTGGTTTTTTATCACAGTATGTCTATTGTACAGTTTTGTATACCGGTATGTGCATTTCATTGTACGTGTAATTATCTGGCATTTGACGGATGTGATTTGTTTTGGAATATTGTTTGTTTTGGTTACGCTATAAACATAGACGTAACTCAATAGCTGATGGTCGATTTATATTCAAAAGTAAAATTAAGACCGTGTGAGATCTCAATACGTCTTAAATACATCGGCGTGAACGAGATATTCATCTTCCGCACCATAAAAAGATAAAACGAGACGGGTACTTACAAAATCAACTAAAGGCATGGACCTCATGCAACGGTTAGGATCGAAATGATGGTAAGTAGCGTAAGGAAGCGAACCAGAGCGAACGATGGCCAAGGATCTGAATATTTCCCATACGTCGATCCAGAATATCATCTCCCATGATTTGAAACTCAAAGCATATAAAAAAAACAGCGTATTCACGGATCAACAGAAGAACAAAAGAAGGCTCGAGTGATTCGAAGTAAGGAGTTCCTGCAGCGGAACGTTGATTATGATATTCTTTTATTCCGATGAAAATATGTGTCTGTTGCAAGATACTCACAACCAACAGAATCTTAGAATACATGCAGCGAAGCTTGCACATGTTTGCAAACATAAAGTTTGGCTGTGCAACGGTTTCATAATGTGTCGTGAGCTATAATATGGTATATGGTGGAATTTCAGAAAACGTCAAACTTTCACTACTGTTCATCGTTTCAGGAGTAAAAATCAACACTAATTACTACTTCGAACATGTATGTAGAATCACTTGTTACTCCATGGTTCGAAATTGATTCCAGAAAGACATCACTGTTTTAAACAGGTTTTCCCCTTCTCATCAATCAAAGGCAACACAGAAGTAGTGTGCCAAAAAGTTGGCCTCCCTTATCGCCGGATCTCAATCCTTTGAATTTCTTTGAATAGGGTTACATGCTGAGAGGTTTATAGGAAATAAACGTTTGCTGATTTTAAGCCATTCGTTGTGTTTTATGAACATTTATTTTACTGACAAGCAACCGTTGCCACCCTGTAAATATATGATTTTCTGAACGTAGATAAATATTTTTAGTTAATTGATGAGTTACATACTAAAGAATATATTGGAATATATTGGAAGATATAAGAACTTCTTCTTAAACAATTAATAAGGCTACGGTTCATTTTTATCACATAAATCTTTTTAAATAGTGTTTGTTGTTTGTTTGTTTGTTTATTTATTTACGACACTTTACACATTCGGGTGCTATACTTGATTTTGTTTACCCAATTAATTAAGATCTGACACATGCATACCAACAATGCGTTACTAAGCGTAAGTTTATTTTTAAGTGATCCATTTGAACATGCAATTTATCATGATAAACATTCTATTATTTTATTTATTCATCATTCAAATAGTTTGGCCTGAATTTTGACCGAATTTCTGCATCGATAGATATCACAGAGAGAAAATTTAGTACCAGCATTTTATAACAAGCATGTACTAATCCATTTATGTTGTTAATCATCTAGTATGACAGAGAAAACGTTGGAACTTTTTCTATAAGAATCTTAGACTTGAACGTTGTAAGTGTTCAAGTTACAACGCCACCTAGCAAGCCTTGGCCTTCTCTATACATTCAATTCAGAGGTCAGAACAAATGATTCTGTGATGGGCAGAGTACTCAAAAAACAATTCCAAATATCCTGGGCTCTGTTGTATGAATACTTTTGTCAAAACTTGAAATCTTCTATATATTTATGTGTTCTAAATTGTGTGCTAAGTTTTCACAATTTTATCATGCAAAAGCTATAAATTCAATGCTCTATGTTAACTTCAATTGTGTAAGTGGAACGCAAATCTTTGAAGGGCTTTTCATAAGTCAGTCATTAATGAGCAACTACAAAGCAAAACAAGGCTATAGGTGTCAGGTTCCGATTCCCGTTCTAGTCTAGGATTTTTTTTGTAATAGAAACTTTATGGCTCCTTGGGCACTTGCCACACAATCATTCTAATGCAAAAATGATACTGGCATTCTAAAATTCTAGTAATAGTGGAAGTGCCTTTAAAACACTATGTTTAGATTCAGCTATAAGTAAATAGTGAAAGCAATAATCTTGAAATGCTAAGACAAATAAAAAGAACTCAGGTAAACCCACTTTCAATTACCCGATCGATCTTATTTTCGGAACACAGACTATGTATTCAGCTCATGACAATGTATTCTGTGAACTATGTTTATTGGTAAATTGCAAGATTTTGATCCTCAACCAAAACTTAATTTTTTTTTGCAGGCAGAGATGAAGAACAATGATTCAGTGGCTTCTAAAGAGTTGCAATTGCAATTGAAATAAGATTTAGGTAAATCGCCAAGTTTTGATCTAAAATAAAATAACAATACATATTTGAGGATGCTGATGACAGAAATCGTTCGGCCGAAAATTAAATAGGTGTCTTTAAAATGAAAATTTATTTCAGCAAAAGCCTATCATTTAAATAACTACCCAGTTAAAAGTTTATATCTTTTGTAATGATGTTAAAGTATGTTTTCAGGGGTAATTCTTCTAATTTAAAACCCAGAAATAATTTCAATCTATGGTAACGGTATGTAATGTCAGCATAGCTAGCTATGTCAGCATAGCTAGCTATGTCAGCATAGCTAGCTATGTCAGCATAGCATAGCTATGTCATAAATTAAGCAACTATCGACAAAATCATGAGGAAATCATGTTGATCACTTTACTCAAAATCAAATAAAACTTTATTCATCAATTTACAGTTGTACAAAAGAACGAGATTTTCATTTTCCTTCATTGATTTAGCTATCATAATTTAACTGGATAAGCTGACAGATTTCCTTCACGATTTTCAAATGACTAAAATGTGGCTAATTTGAAAAATTGATTCAAACCAGTGACCTAATCATGCATCCTAGATATTTTGTTATAAATTAACTGATCAACTGATCAAAACATGAACAATTTCACAAGAACACCGAAAACCCAATTTTAGGGACACATTTTTTTCCTTTGTTCCCAACTGAGGCCTAATGTATTCCTTACATTTTTTGGGCCCTATTTTTTTGGACACCAAACTAGTGAAGCATGAACAATCCTGGGTCTCACAACAACCATGTAAATCCAATGAATCATTTTAGGTTTAAGTCCCCTTAAACGTTTGATAGAGTTTATTTGCTCACCCAGAGGGCACTCGTGGCTTCACATATTACATGTTCTAAGTGTGAATTCCAGTTGAGTTTATCATCTAGAGTGACTCCTAGATATTTAACAATTGTCGAATTTTGTAAGATAGATCCAATAGTCACACTTGTAACCAACCGTTTCTGGGTTACAATTAAACCATCGTTTTCAGTGTTGTCAGCTTGATTTTGTTTAAATGTCATTTGTTTTTTTAAATGAAATATTGTCAGTACATGTTTAAATACTAAATTAATGTTTGTGCTCCGTTTTAATTAAGCGTTTGAGTAAGCGTTAGTTTTGTAAGACCGTGAAGACCGTAGATAGCGGTAGCGTTCGTCACTTCGCTATTTGTGACCTCGTGGAATAAAAGTGATAGTCAGTGATTCGAGTGGGCCTTTTGTGCGACGTTTAATACCAGAACTTATGTCGAGCAGTGTGAACGCCACCAAGAAGAAGGCTTAATGCAAACGGAGTGTGTCTCCAGTGCCAAAGACAAGAAAGTAACACCAGTTGTGCTCATCGACCTCAAACCATTGTGCGCCCACTCGGTCCTTAAGACATATCAAAAAGTGCTTATGTGTCGTTCCCCGGTCCCGACTAGCGAATCGTCAGGCCCTCCGTTACACCGGCTTAGTGGTCGCTAATTTGTCGGACACCCTGTCCGCATTGGAAACTCGCCAACCGAAGAAAGCAACTTCCTGCTTGGTACCCCTCGCCGGCTGTGTCCGTTGCGATTCGTTCCAGCCGACAGTCCCTTTGTGTTCTATCCCATCCGGTGCCACCAATGTCGACCAACGAGCATCGCATCGGCCGCAACGATCGTCCACAGTAAACAAAAAAGAACAAAATGCGCAAGTACTACACAATTATTATATTTTCACACACACACCTAGAAGGTTAAAATAAATTACTTTAAAATGCATGGTCCTCCCAAAACAAGTTGTATTTCGTAAAATTAATTGTTTGATTGAATTTGATTGGTTCATCCGTCACTGAAAACGCATGGTAAGTGGGTTGAAAGTCCACCTAATAGGTTGAAGTTTTTCCGAAGATCACCCATACATTCGACCCTGGAAATATACTGTGAACATCTGTATATTTAGTAGGAGCAGTGGTGCCCAAATCTGCAGGGGTTCACAATGCATTTCCCTATAACTATTACACTTTTAAGTGTTTTCTTCTGCGGGTGAACGAAACCAAAACTTTTTCGAATGATTTATGTTTAACCCTTCATAAATTTCAGTGCAGATTGCATTCTATCAGTGATGATATGGACAAACTATCCTCGAACTATTTTGACCACATCATCAGCAAAACCGATAACTTCGAAGCCTTTATTTGCTAATTTATTGAGAAGATCGTCAACCACAAGCAACCATAATAAGGGTGACAGTACTCCTCCTTGAGGACACCCTCTAGTGGTTTTTATTGTGTAATTCTAAGTTCTTCAAATTGCTCACATCAATACAAAATGGCACATGATTCACAACATGCAAACTTTTCTACTAAAATGAGGTCGGTAAATCAAAAGAAACTGCTCATTTTTTAAAAATAGCCCGTAACAGAAGCATGCAGACAATAAACGGCATCAAAGTGAGATTTAATTTGAGGCATTTACTTTGAGAAAACACTCAAATTTGTGTCGAAGCCATTCAGACCACTAGCCATGAGTTTTGACAGAAACATAACTAAACCTTTAAGTTCAAAGACGAGGAGCCTGGATTATAACCTAGCAGGAATAATCATAACAAATCGTTGGTAGGATCAATTAAGGACTCAATAGATGTCTTGAGAGAATCTGATGTCTACAAAATATCTCGTCCACATTATGAGGATGTCTACATTTGTCATACTAAAAAGGCTTTGAAAATGCAGCTTAAGAAACAGATCGCTGATGTTAACAAAGCAAAGAAGGAGATGAATGAAGAACATCATTATAAATTCTACATCAAGGTTGGAAAACATATCTTCTCAAAAGAGGACCGGCTCGACAAAGGATAACATTAATGTTCTAAGAAGTTTATCTTCACATAATTTCAAACATAACCCGGCTACTTTGCTTAATAACAGGAACCGGATATTCAAGTCTCTTTAATATGCAACCTTGAAAGCTTAACGAGACAGTTCTGTCGAAAATTGAGTCAAGGAACCATATGTGTTATGCCAGCGAAATAAGTGGGGCGTGAGTAGTAAGTTGGAGGGAATGCGGTGAATTCTTCAGTGTTGTTTGAGTACGATACCCTGAGAAAGCTTCTTAGTAGTAGACAAAATACGTGTACCTGTAATACGTTAGATATCCTCAAGAAATTTCAACAAAAATAAAAGTAATTGCTATCAGTTTTAAATAGAGACAGTTGCTAATTTTTTTTTTTTTTTTTTTTAGTTTTTTGTGAATTAATAACTATTGTGACACTTTCAAACAGGCACAACTTTTTTCAAACCGAAATTAACCAAAAAAATGTCCATCCAAACTTTGGGACGTATTATTGCCATCAGTTGTGCAGTTGTTAGTGAGATTCTGGTCGAGGTGGAAGAAAATCAGCAAACCTCGACAAGATTTTGTTCATCCACATCCAAAATCCTGGGTTGTCGCATCGCGCCTTAAGAAAACTGATGAATAAACATCATTTGACCGTCTCAACGGTCCTCCAAAGATTCCAGGAATGGATGGTGCACCACAAACCAGGAACTGGACGAGAACTGGGAATAACGCACAAAAAAAGAGAGAGAGAGAGCACTGATTGCTCATAACAAGCGGAATTCGAACAGTTTCGTCCGGAGGGCCAAGTAATGATTAACACGTACGTCCCCAACCCCTCTGAAATCGAAAAATTCAAATTTAAAATTAATGATACTCCATCGTTAGCCATCGGATTTTAATGCAGTTTTTGGCAATAGATCACAAAATTATACTAGTTTGTGAATCTGCCCTGGTAGTTCCGAAAATATCCGTAGTTTTGGATTCCAAGGTGGGAGTACTGGGGTAAGTACCTGTCCAGGAATGGTGGACAAAATATTTTTGGATGCGAAACATAGCATGCGGCATATCAAACTTCATGATTTTGCAAAATTAGGTCATCAGAAGACATTTTGAGGATTTCTGACCATACTGGCCACTAAAAGAGGTCCTGCGGGATACGAGTTCCTCCGGAAAAGTGGCCATAACTAAATCTTTTGCAAAACCTATCTTGCGACATATCAAACTTCATGATTTTGCAAAACTTTGTCTTCGGAGAACATTATGAGGGTGTCTGACCATATTCGCTACTTAGGGAGGCCCTGCGAGATCTGAGCTCCTCCGGGAAAGTGGCCATATTCAAATCTTCACCAAAATCTGACTTGCGACATATCAAACTTCATGATTTTGCGAAACTTTGTCTTCGGAGGACATTTTGACGGTATCTGACCATACTGGCTACTTAGGGAGGCCCTGCGAAACTGAGTTCCTCCGGGAATGTGGATATTCAAATCTTTACCAAAATCTGGCTTGCGGCATATCACACTTCATGATTTTGCGAAACTTGGTCCTCGGAGGACATTCTGAGGATTCCTGACCATACTGGCCACTTAGGAAGGCCCTGATGGATCCGACCTGGCTTGCGACATATCAAAGCTTATGATTTTGTAAAAATTTGTCTTCGGAGGACATTCTGAGGGACCACTGGCCACTCAGGGAGACCATCGGTCATCGGACGACATTCTGTAGTTTTCTGACTATACTTGCCACTTAGAGTAGCATTCAAGTTTCTTCGGGAAAGTGGCCATATTCATATAGCTACCAAATAGTAAATTTAGCAAAAAAAAACACCTGAGATTGTTTGAAATTGAAGTGAAGTTTAATATGTCGCAAGCTAGGTTTTGGAAAAGATTTGATTATGGCCACTTTCCCGGAGGAACTCGGATCCCGCAGGGCCTTCCTAAGTAGCCAGTATGGTCAGGAATCCTCAGAATATCCTCCGAGGACCTAGTTTTGCAAAATCATGAAGTTTGATATGTCGCAAGCCAGATATGGTAAAGATTTGAATATGGCCACTTTCCCGGAGGAGCTCAGATCTCGCAGGGCCTCCCTAAGTAGCCAGTATGGTCAGACACCCTCAGAATGTCCTCTGAAGACAAAGTTTTGCAAAATCATGAAGTTTGATATGTCGCAAGCTAGGTTTTGCAAAAGATTTAGTTATGGCCACTTTTCCGGAGGAACTCGTATCCCGCAGGACCACTTTTAGTGGCCAGTATGGTCAGAAATCCTCAAAATGTCTTCTGATGACCTAGTATTGCAAAATCATGAAGTTTGATATGCCGCATGCTATGTTTCGCATCCAAAAATATTTTGTCCACCATTCCTGGACAGGTACTTACCCCAGTACTCCCACCTTGGAATCCAAAACTATGGATATTTTCGGAATTACCAGGGCAGATTCACAAACTAGGATAATTTTGTGATCTATTGCCAAAAACTGCATCAAAATCCGATGGCTAACGATGGGGTATCATTCATTTTAAATTTGAATTTTTCGAATTCAGAGGGGTTGGGGACGTGCGTGTTAAAAACGTACAAGGCGCAGAACTTCCTATATTGAGACTAACACCAGCAGAGTGTTGCCAAAACGTGGGCCTGGAAGCGCTACACGAAGCTACTAACGAAATACCGCTGCTGCGTAAACGATGAAGCAGTTACCGGGACAGGCATATTTCACAGGTAAGGACAACTTTGCTGTGGACGGCCATTTCAAATGGAAGAAGCTGTCAAAATTCGCATTGGTTGTACCTGATATGGCAGGCCACATGCACTTGTGGCACTTGGAGTGAATCATTCGTGACCAAAGGCACCATAAACGATGGGCCACGATAAAGAGCGAACTTCGGAGAACCAAAGGAGAGGCGAAGGACGCAAAAAAAAGATAAGGAAGTGAAAAAAAAAACTTAGAAAAACGTACTGGAAACGACTGTAAGGCTCTGATGGAGGGCGTTATTCGCAAATGTTGAGCATTTTACTCAAACTCATCCTAGAATTTAACCGACGTATAATGTGAAATAATACATTGATATACTCTAGAAGTTTTATTCCGTTTCCATAACATTAGCGGATTTACCAATCAATCTAAAGTATCGCAATAATTATCGACTCACCCTTAAGAAACTGTGGAAATTCATACAGAAAACTTAAATTGAGAGCATGTATCAAGCTTATAAAAAAAGCAATAACCTTGAAATGCTAAAAGAGAAAAAAAATACTTCCTGAGCCGATAAAGCTACATAGCTAAAGGTAGCCACACCTGAATTCGGTTCCTAGTATTTTCTATGAACTTGTGGATTGGAAAATTTCACACCGTTAGTGTTTTGGAACCCTAAATGAGGAGCAGAACGGAAAGAAATAAGTTTGAAATTCGAAGAAAAGGAAAACATAATCGTTGTCTTAGATTATAAATGTTGTCATTATGGAAACGGTAGCAGTTTGTGTGGCCATTATCGGTCGCCTTTAATAAATACCGTGCAAAAGCTTTGATCAGCCCATTGCTCAGAATCTTAAAGATAAAACCCGAGTTACGGCTTTCTGCCAACGAAATATATTTCTATTTTTTTTTTTCCGTCGGCCTATTTATTTCCTCGTATGGTGACAATCACCGACACCAGGAAGACGAGACTCCACCGCCTGGACCCTACCTATCGACTCATGAATATGAGCCGGGACCAACAGCTTTACTTCCGTTGACGTGACTTGATTTTTTCACCTCAGAAAAACCACCGACGTCGACTGGGATTGAGCCCAGACCCACTGGGGTGCCAATTAGCAGTCACGCTTACCACTACACCACCGACGCCGGCACACGAAATTTATATCCAACATATCTAGAAGATTATAGGTTAATGAATGATTCAAAGAGTCGATGAGGTTGGCTTGGAGTTTGCACCAAAGATGATGCCAGGAATATCAATAAGGCTTGCAAATTTATCAGAAACTTGTTTCCGATATTACTTCTATAATTTTGAACACTTAAAATCTACGTTGAGCCAGGGAATGTACATGCAAGTTAGATACATTTTACAGACTCAAACGGTGAATGGTGTGCATATAAAACAGGTCCTTCCGAATAATTGGAAAAGGGCTCATTTGACACATTCGTTGTTGCGTTGGAAAATTTACAAGTGTGTAAACACCACAAAATTATTTCTATAAACAATTCCTGGAGGCTTGTTTCGGACGTAATCGATTTCTAAATTAACAATACCTACGTTGACAATCTATCGATTGACGTCAATGAAATGTTCATAGTAATTGATAAAATACACTTACACAGCTCAATATTTTCCTTCATGAGCGGAGCATAGCCTTTATCATTAGCATTACTTTAGTAATTGATAACGCGGTTAAAAATGTACCAATAAATAACAGGAATTGAATGTTCAAGGGGCCCGAAAAAGGATTACCATTCAATTTTACCAGAACACATTTTTTTACTCAGGAATCGAATTTCCCGTCTTACCACTCCCAATTAGTCACGGTACTAAATATCTCCCAAGTCCAAAACAATAAAGACTGCGTGCTCATACAATTGAGCACCAAACGAAAGGCACTATCATCCACTTCACATTTTAAGCACGTTTGACCGACAGAGGTGGTGGCCTTCCGGGGTCCAGTTGGAGTTTCAGTGTTTTATTTATGGATAATAAGAACAAATTGTGCTATTCTATCATCAGCTCCACCGAACTGATGGAGGACTCATCAAAATTCATCGACACCTGACGGATTGCGGTAGTGGTGGTTGTTCATGCCGAAAAAAATGATAAATAAAACCCCAATGTGAGCCTCTAATGAATTACCAGCAGAGCAAAAATTCTATGATGAAGGTTAAATACAAAACTGGTGGGACCGGTATTTTGTGATACTATCCCATGTCTAGCAACAGACGGGTTTCATTCGATAGCTGAAAGTGTTGTGTGTATACATCAAAATTGGGACGATAGAAGTGCATAGCCTGCTTGAAAAAGTGATCGTTAGTCTAGTACTTTTTGTTTGCAGTAATGTATGGAAAAAAAATTAATTGCATATGATGTTATTGGTTTTATTGGATTTTGTTGCTGGAAAGAGTTTATTATATACCCGCAGATGTAGTGTAGGGGAAGGAGAGGAAAAACCGGTAGGAGGTAGGATGACAGGTGTACCAGGTTACTTATATTACTTAGAGACAGGCATTAAATGTTCTATCATAAGTGTTCTTGGCTTCGTTTTGAACATTTTGAGCTGCCAGGTTGAACGGTACAGCGCTAAGAAAACAAACCAACACGATTCATCAGAGAAGTACCAGTGGGATCAGCAGAGCAGTCAAGCTTAAAGAATCCTTGTTCATAAATGAGATCTTTCTCCAAAAAATAATGGCTATCTGTGCAATAAAAATATTCTGAATGTCACTAAAAATAATACATTTTACTGCGCACAGTTTTTAAAATGCTAGCTTAACAAAAATTACTATCACAGGGTAAGGCAGCTCTTTTTGATGAAGTACGAAGGCCATGTATAAACCATCTGTCAAGACTGTTCTGAACAGTCGCCAAAGCTTCTGTTTCAAACTATCCAATTTAAGTATACAGATCTAAAACAAACAAAATCAAGTAGTCCAGAGGATTTATTTTGAAGCAGTTTTTTTGGTCCTAGCATAAATTTTCCAAAAAAAAAAAACAAAATAACTTTTGGGCACTTTTCTCCAAAAAAAAAACAGAATAACATCTTTGAAAACTAATATGAGAAGGTTCTGTCGAAATTTTAATTTTCACTTAAAAAAAAAAGTTTCTAAAGCTAAAGATTATTTTTTAAATTTAAAAAATCCTCATAAGCTACCATTGACCATAATACTGCAATTTCTTGAAAGATATATATCATGTTATTGCAATCAAAATTCATTTTACGCTTCAACTAAAATATGTTCATATTGATTATTTGCTGTTTCGCTTAATATTTTCATGTTTTTTTAATAAATTGACATCTGATTCTAAAGCTGACCATCTTAACCATAAACAATTTTACGGTCATGATTAATTAAACAATCTTACTGATTACGTAAGAAGCATACAAATGGAAAAAAGAGTTCAAAAGTGGTCGTGGCAATTGCTAAGAAAACTTGAAGAGCGTTATGTGAGCCAAAGAGAGATGTCTAGCACAAAAAGATCAGAATTTCGTGCAAAAAGACCATCGAAAGTAGGTTGCTGTGGACATGATTTCAGCCTGAATTTGCTTGAGTAGGCCCCGTATTCACTAAATATGCGACAAAAAACGTAGCAATACATCTGTGTTTTCAATACTCTGACTGCAGTGCGCTCTTGACGTGTTTCATCGTGTTCCTGCAGGAAAACTCCGATCGATTTTCGTGTATGTTGCACCGTTCACCTTAACGTTCCATCGCAGACAACCATCGGTCCATATCAGGGCACCACCAGTAACAGAAAAGAGTCAGTTTTCTAGCACAAAACAATGAAAGAGCCTGTATTAGGAAAGAGGCGACGTCTCATTAATTTGACAGGTCAACTGCCAGATTGGAATGACTTTTTGCAGAGCTTTGACAGATAATTGCTTGTTGCAATCGATCAATGTCACCTTTTTTAATATAGGCTCTTAAAAAATAATACCATTCATTACACGTTGCTACGTAGTCCTACGTCACCGTAAACGTGACGCTTGACACTTTTAGAGAAAAATTACACTGTGATTATAAAGTACCGGTAATTTGTAAATAAAACAAAATTTTCTCAATTTCTTCCAAATTCTTTTTGTCTGCTTCAAAATAACACTCATGTGAAACGACGCACATGTGCCAACGCTTGACCCATTCATCTATGTTCTTTTCATAACAACAGCCCCAATTGAGCTATCCCTTGTGGTTTTCCCTTTTCTCCAAACATAAAATGCAACCTCAGGGAAAGAGTTTAGAGTCCAGTAAGACTATAAAAAATAATGCGACGAAGGAACTGAAGGCCATTCCTCCAGCGACCTATGAATAGTACATAGATTAATCGGTCAAGCGTTAGCACATGTGCGTCGCTTTAAATGGGTGTTATTTTGCAGAAGACAAAATAATTTTGCAAGAAAATTGAGAAAATTTAACAAATTTCTGGTACTTCTTCATCACAGTGTAAATTTTCTCGGGCAGCACAGATTTATTTTTAATCCTCACTGATTACTTGCGTTGGTAAACAACTACTTACACTATAAATAACTACTTACATATAAATTTTGTCGGCTTAGAATCGGTTCGGAACATAAAACATACGAATGTCGAATTGCTATATACTATTGAGAAATGATGAGGTATTCCAGTTTGTTATATTTTTAACTGATTCTTTTATTTTACACTTTTTAAGCCCATTGAAGAGTGACACTTTTCAAATGTTTTAAAGAGCACTAATTTAATAATAGGTCGTATTAAAGATTAGCAAACAACCTCAAATTACCCTACTTCAAACATCCGCCTATCGTTTAAGGTGAACTTGTTGAAAAATAAAATTCATAATTTCAAGAACTAGCTTAGAGTGGAGTAGTTTCTGATCGAGTTTCACCGTGGATCTGAAAACAAGGTTAAATGAATAAAGTATGCCTGCTTTTTGATAAACGTTTCCTCGTGTTTTATGAGAACAAGCCTACATAGAAAAACGAAGCTTCGCGCTGTGATTAAGCCTGATTGAACCTGCAATACTGGAATTAAACTTAAGTGAAATTCAAAGTTTTCTTAATATCTAGTATTTCAACGAATGGTTAAGAATGCAAGAAAAAACAAATGTAAGTATTGTAAGTAAAGTCCTGACGACGATTTCAAAACCCACTTTAGCTATTCGAAAATATCTGGATTAAACCGTTTATCAGATGAATATAACCTATAAACACAGGGTATGTGTCCCTTAGCTCATATACAACGACCGATCACATTTTGTATCATAACTCATAAAGTGTGTTAGCTGTAAGCGATTTTGAACTAGTTATACACTTCCTTAGATATGTTTCATAAGACGTTTGGTAGTATGTATCACAAAAAGTTACACAAATCATGTTATAAAGTCAGAAACTTTCGAGGGATATGGATGTAATGTCGGTCTATAAGCACCATGTTGGGTCTATTCATGGATGCGACTTCGACGCAATCGATAGATTTATTGTTAAATGCTATCTTCGAACGATTTTTTTTCTGGTTTTCTGATTTAAGGCATTGCCAGCTGTATTCGCTTTACCCAACACAAAACTTTCACAAACAAATAAAAATAATACACAATCTAAATAAAATTCTAATGATTTTCACATATAACTTATCGGCCTTCCGAAAATGAGAACATTATAATTCACTCTACAAAGATTTTGTTCATTTGGTTTGTATTTAAATGAGCCATTTGAAATGCAAAATCATAGAATCCATTGAAAATGGTACCAATAACAACAATTTTACTACATGATTAATCCAACAGGTCAAAGTTGGGAACACAGAAAAAGTATGTCTCTAATATTCGGTCTACGGTTTTCTTGTTAAAGCATTGTTATTTATCTATGTGAACAATTAGCATAACGTGTGACTATTTTCTGTACATCTTAGACTGCATTACTCGGTTTATTGGTTCAATTTAGCCAAATTAAGATCATTCAAAGATCACACTGAAAATTTATTTTCGTAGATTGGCTTTCACTCGCTTCGTAATCATGGATTTTGTGCATAGAACAAATGTCTCGTATATTGTATGAAACATTCATATTGCTTTTCATCTAGTGAAACGCTATCATTACACCTTTTTGTAAAATGCACGAAATAGATTTCGTGAAGACCAGCCAATCGCTCCTTCGCTGATGTTGCTGCTGGGATGGGCGGGACTAATTTATTTATCCCAAAATACAAATTGAAGCGCTGTCGAGAGTTACAACTTAATTCTCATTATTCAATTATCACCTCACGAGTCGCCATGGCATAGTGAGATCAACCGAGGATGCAGTACCAGCTCTTTCCAAAATTACAGGATCGAATCTCATGTCAGAAACATTAAAAAAAGACGCTGGACAACTCCACGGCATGCGCTTTTTTGTCAATTACATTTCGAGTCGATAAAGAAGATCTCTCCGTCATTCGGGCAATCATCAGAGAGACGTTTCTTTTAGATTGGTAACAAAATATTCGTAGCTCTTTGTATTGTTTTCGTACAATACACGAATGTTGTTTCTGTATCAACAAATGCTTCGTGCTTTTGACAGTTGCGCGTGTGCCATTAATTACGAATGTATCTTCATAAAAAGAACAAATCAGTTTCGTTGCTGAAAACAACGAACAGCTTCGTTAGTTCTACCTTCGATTTCGTAATATAAACTAAAACTAACTTTCAGTGCATGGAGGTAATCTGTTCAGCTTAACCAGTGAAGTTATGGCGTATAAAAAGTAATGAAAATCTAAAATTAATAATTATAAATTAATAATGCCTAAATTGCTTCCGAAAGCAACATGATATTGTTGATAACCGCTGAATTAATAACATATTTGGTATATAGGCCGAATGAAGGAGCTACGCTAATATTAAAACATGGCTGAAAAAGGCAATGCAATTATGAGTCAAAGATTATTGCAGTCCTGACTAGTTATCTCTCGATTACTCCATTTGGACGTACCTACCTCACTCCTACGTGTTAAAGCCTTGAAACCTTCCAATATTAATGCAATTGGAGTGTTCAAAGTCACGTTGTATGGTGCAATCACCCCTGCACAAATAAGACAACAAAAATTTAAATTTGCATTTCAACGCGAATGAAAACAGAACAGTATAAATTAGAAAAATATTTCAGCTAATGTTTTATCGAAATTAAAACGTTATTAAATAAATTAATTTAGATGGCAACCAATTTAGATGTTAATAAACTTAGATGTCAACAAATCTAGATGTAGAGCAATGAAAAACGCTATTCCATACTAAAATACGCTTGAAGAAGAGGGGCTATAATTGAGCAAAATTCGAATTATTGCGCTTGTGATTTTTCACGAATAAATATGTTGCGTTATTTTTTTTATTAAATAACTGTTACTGATTTCATAACCATATGCAGCAAATGAAACAACGCTTCAGGCAATTTCATTTTTATCCTGTTTAACCAGCTTTTAACGTGCACACTATCGGGTGATGTGTACGTTTCATCCAGTTTTTTTTTTTTTTTTTTTGCTAGCTCAACACTACCACACTCGATGAATCGGCGAAGGTGTGAAACATACGAAAATGAAAGGGTTACCAAAAAAGAGAACAATAATGGATAGGGGAGAGGTAAAAAACATACGCAGAAAACCACTTGCCTGCACTTGCCAACTGCTGATTACTACACTTATTGCTTTCGGATTCTGCTTCCGGTTCTACAAAGTTGTCTGGTCGTGGTAGAGGCCAAGTATTGGAACGAGCACGTGTCTGAGGCTCAAACGTCCCGTCCTGTAGCTCAGCGAGAGCATCCATTGGAACGCCATCATTGGACAGACCTTCAAGGCCGCCGCGTGGCGATGCCGGCCAGGGTGAACCAAATGAATCCATCTCCGAAGCCCAATCTGCCGTTCCTGAAGCTTTTGTTTACAATTTTATGCACGATTTTGCTTCTCCTCGTTACGATGTGAAATGTGAATTCTCACACGTTATACAATACCAACGTATTGCTGTTTACTCACAATTCACTTGTGCCAATATTCTTGTTGTAGAATAATATTTTCGTATTCACCTTACGTCTTCGACACACACACGCTCACACTTCTTCCTATGAAACTCATCGACACTCCTCCGAGAGGAAAAATTACACTTGTTTCAATATTTTAATTTTTTTTTTAATTATTATTATTTTTGCCTGACGTACGCTTCTGTTTACTTTTCACCGTTCACTGATTTTCAAACTGATAACGTACTTTTCTGAAAACAACAACTTCACTATTGTCTGCACTGCTTTAATTCAAAACAAGTTTTCTTTCCTGCTAATCTGAAAATAACGAGAGCTTTCTTGAAACGGTCGAAGGACTATCATCAGATTCCAATCCATCACTGCGTCATTTTAAGCCGATGTTCGACGAGCACCCCGAAAAAGGAAGCCAGATAGTTACGTTCGCAGTCTCATATTCATCGCGATCATTTGACGGTATTAAACGAGATAGGCGTGTGTAATGATAAATCGGGCGAATATTGCGTTGCGCAATTTTTTTTTCCATTCGACACTGCGCTAGGTGTAAGAATGTTTCATCTCACGCGCGCGACACACATTAGAATTTAAAGTCGTTTCCCCTTCAAATCACCACCAACTGAGCCAAATTTCCTTCTACCTTCACCACACCACTGTCCTGTTACTACTAGCCACTGATGAGGATTTCGATGACGACAAAATCCCCATCGAAAAGATGATGCGAATTTTACAAAGTGTTTCACAGCTAAATATATTTTTCGTAAATAAACCATCGAGTAGAACGGCATTTTTCGCCAAATTACTACTACAGTCAAGCTTCGCACAGGCTTAAGTATGTGGATACGGCAAGCGTGTTAAGAGAGCTGTTTTTATTTACATACGCCAAAGTGGCTCCATATCGATGGGCTGCGATGGTACCAATACACTAACAGACCCGGACCCACCATTGGGGTATTGGGGGAGACGAAGAACGGGTGATCGTAGCTGTCAGACGTTGGGTCGGTTGGTCGGTCGGTCGGCGCTCGTCGGTCATTGAAGAAACCTGCTCTTCTCGTATGTGGGGGAAAATAGTGTAAACGATGCCTTCTACAATGTTTCGCCTAAAATTGATATACTGGCCAAATTTTGGTATCCCACCAGTGGGTAGTTATAATTTGGTAAAAGATGATATAATTACATAGAACAACATATTTCATTGCTCTTAGATTAGATAGTTTTCATTCTCAGAAAAACCACTACTAAGGTTGAGGCATGTGATTTTGAAGCGCCCTGATGACAATTAACGTTTAAATGCGGTCAATGTGTTACGTACAAATAAATAATACTAGTAGGTTGAAAAGGGGTGTTTTTGATAAATCTTGCTTTCAGAGAGTCGATCTTGTTTGCATTACAAAAACGAGAATAAATTCACCGACAATCAAATCGAAAAAATCTCTTTTTTCCATGCGAAGCTTACTTAACAAATTAAAACAACCAAACTTGTTTACTAATCAATCCAATCGTATGCCTGGTGCAAACTACTATGGCTAGACTAGTTAAAACATGTTATAATGGTTGTCAAATAATTTCAACAAGAAATTCGTCATCAAGATAGGCTTATAACATGCTCAGCCGGGGCAGTGTTTTACACAACTATCCAAAAGGACACACTAAAATAACACAATACAAAAGCATACACTTGATGTTTCAGCATCTTATCGAAAAATCGATATTCTATTTTTATCAGACTCCGTCCCGAATGAACAATTCCCAAACCGTCCTGGAAAAGCATACACTACAAAAATACATAAGATAAAGGTGATATTTTTTTTCTTGAGTGGATAAATCTTTTGTATAGACAAATGAATCTCTATTTTAAAAGAGAAAATCCGTCGAGAAATTATCCAAGTATGCATACGCAGTGATCGCAAAAGCTATAACGAGTCATAAAATCGTTAACAGTGATTTCTTGCACGTAAGGTAAACAGATATTTGCTATAAACATCTTTTTGTAAGTGAATAGAAAAATATCATAGCAGCAAAATTCTGAAATATATAGAACATACTTGTGGTTAAGTTTACTAGCCTGGCTGCAATAATAGCATGTATATCAACTTAGCATTAAAATGTACAACGCATTCGAAGTAACGAATACAATCCTATCCAGTGCTCAGCTGCTGTTTTCTTGAAATTATTTACTCGTGGATGAATACAAATCATAGATGTTCAAATTAAATTGAAAAAGAATGAATAATTATTCTAAAAAATTAAAGGTAATTCACATAGGTGCGCACCCATTACCCCACGTTCCCCAGCTTAGGAAGAAAACGATAGCGGTATGGAAGAAGCAATGTTTTGGTGAGTTCAAACAACGTGACTTAGAGTGATAGGGAGCGAGATAGGACGATGTTTTACAACTGGGATCCCTCCATCAGACCTGATTTACTTTGTTCAAAGCGATGTCCTTCATATCTTGCGTTATGTTCAAAGTTTAACTGATGTAATTAAAATCAGTTGTCTTGATTACCCAGTAATTCAAATTGTCACGTGATCTTATTCCAACTCATTAATTTCTTACGATGAATTAGGATACGCGGATTGCACATGCATTGCTTGTTATAATCCATTTCTGTTTTACGTATATTTATTTTATTTACATGGCATAACGTCACAATACTATAACATAGCCTATACGTATATAAAACGGTTGAAAACTAACGCCTAGCTGTTTTTCATGTATCCAGCAATAACCCAATATTGTCAAAATCATATAAAAATAATGCATATGACAAAACAAGCTTAATTGTTTGTGTGTATTTTTTTATCCTACTCAAGATGCTTGGAGCGTTAAAAACATGTAGTTTGTCTCGTCGCCATAATATGGCTCAGGTTGTTCAAGTTAGTGACAAATTTACGTAGCATGTAGTTTTAATCTTTGCCATACTTTATTCAATTGTGAACATGACATCACTTTAGCAGTTTGGGTTTCTCAAATGCGGTATTGGACTTGTTAGCTACAGGATTTCCATTGACAATCTCAAACTTAACGATACTTGGGCACCCAACACTGCCACATAGCGGTAAAAGAAAACTGAAACCGTGGTCGTTTTCCTTACACTTTTTCATCCTGATTTTTCTAATTAAATAATCAACACGCTTTGGAAATGGCGAGTACTCGACACAAAAGAAGTCTGTAAGTCGCAAACGAAATAGGCCTATCTGTCAAAAGATAAGCTTTTTCTACTTTAATTAAAAGGAATTTGGCTGCTTTTTATACACGTTCATAAGTGTTCATCGCAAATTTTCATTGATTGGAAGTGAACATGGTTTTTCGTCGAGTATGTTAACGTTTGTTAAGGTTATATGGCACTACACCTATCCGGTTACCATTCGGGAAGCTGTATTGTAACAGAACTGCAATGCAAGCCACATCAATAGCGACAATTTTAATCCACCTGCAGAGACCGAACATGGCGGAGTCGATCAGGAACCTAAAGATATTTATCGGAAGTCGATTTTTTTTTCATTTTAGAAAAAGGTGCTCGCTACGTTCTTCGGAACATTTCAGCGGCTGTGATCTACAATTCGGATGAACGCTTTCCATTATGACATCCTGTTTTCATTTTGTTACTACTTAATAAATAGCTTGATTGTTCATTTTGGTCAGGTTCTGTGCATTATCGGGGGCTGTAAACGCCCAATGTTGTATTGTAATGCAAAGTTCCGAAAATATGTTTAGCTTTAAATGCTAGGACAATAATGTGTGACCATGTCTCAACCGTCAGAGGAAAAACATATGTTAAGACATTCTTCTCATTTCAGAGAGCGAGTAATGTCACTATAACCATAAGTCACATGGAGCTAGGACTATAACTATTGCTTAAGATTCAGTTCCAACAGTTTGAAGAGAAATGGGCATCACTTAACCTTCTGAGATTTGATGCTCCGAACGACCATTTTAAAATAAATTTTATCTCTGTACACCAAACAGGGCATTCTGTTTAACTATTATCCCCGATTATTTTGCTTTTCTTTCGAAATCTACTAAAGGCTGCGTGGGTTTCCTGCGTCTTCTTAAGGTATATACCAAACCTTCCCTATCTCCTACGATTGCATGGATGTTGCCAGGTGAGCGATGGAGGAGTCTCTTCATGGAGATGATTGCGTGAAGAAACGTATCAGCCACTGGTTCCGTTTCATGGTGACATGCAAGGCCTTCAACGAACTATTCGTCATTGTAGCTCCATCCACAAGGTGTGCTAACGTCAATGCTAATGCTAATGCTAATGATAATCATCACCACTTTATTATCACCACTAATAGAATATCCTTTAATGTGAATTAAGAACCTGAACCAAACATTGCAATGACATTATCCGTTCACCAAAGATATTTTGGCCTAGATATACAGGACAAGCATCGGAATGATCCAGCGAATTAAGAAAAAAACTGATTTGAACACATACGGGAAGCAGAAAGTACCAAAGCAATCTCCGGAGCAAAAGTGTCGTGCCAAAATGTGGGCCCAAAAGCTGTACACCTATTTTTGGGACAACCCCTCCCAGTATGTTTTGATGGACGACGAAACTTACGTGAAAGAGGATTCGAAAACACTGCCGGGACCTCAATTCTACACCAAACTGGTTGTGGAGAGTGTCCCAGTTGCAGATACGACTGCTGTGATGAAAAAATTCCGTGAAAAAATTCCCGTTTGGCAAGCCATTTGCACAATGCAATCTACATATTTTTTTACACAAAAGGAGAAACAAATGCTGAAATTTACCGAAGCGATTGCTTTTAGAAGAAGTAGTTTCCACTATACCGGGAGCATGAGATTCCTCCTCTCTTCTGGCTGGATCAGGCCTCTGCCTATTATGCCAGATCAACCCTACAGTGATTTGCTGATAACTACGTTGATTTCGTTGAAAAGGATATCAACCCACCAAACTGTCCCCGATTGCGACCGATCAAATTCTACTGGGCAACCGTCAAGAAGAACCTAAAGAAGGCAGGTTCGAGGCCCACAAAATGTCATAATTCAAGAAAAAACTGGTGAGTAGCTTCCAGAAAGTGCACAAAAACCACTGTGCAGAACTTGATAGACGGTATAAAGCTAAAGCACAATCGATCATATTACCGAAATCGACAATCTGATTTATTTGTTAATTTAAATGATATTTTAACATGATAAGCTGTAATAAAATACATTGATTTGAAAATTTCCGAATTGTGTTTAGTTTTATTTCAATTTTTGAATGTTTATTTTCGATACATTCATTACAAGCCCAGGAAAAGAAATAACATATTAAGCTCATCATTTAACAGCACAATTCTGATTTATTTAAGAAACTCCCAATGTGTGATGTAGATGCACGCAGGGCTGAATCCATTTTTCAATTTAGAAGCTTAAACTTTTTTGTTTTGTTCGTTGCGTGATTCGTGCGCAATATATTATTGTTGTTTAAATTAATAAGTTTTAATTTTTTTACTCATATTAATTACACACTTATTCACCAAGATATCCAAAAACAGCATTAAAATCCACAGATATAATTTCAAATGATTATCCATGAAGGCACCATAAATGTGATGTCATCATGATGTGTTCGTAGGCAGTTTTTGGCAGTATAATTTAAAGGAGGGAATCCCTTTCTTACTTATGGGTTAATGCATTTGTAAGAAAGCACCTCTCATCCGACCTGCAGTGCTTCATTCACAAATGTTCGGTATAAAATTGTGATTTTAGGAATAAGAATAATGGTGATTTGAAGAATAAGAATATTCATGTAAGTTTCACTTCAAATTCATTAGGTTAAAGATCAGTAAGACCATGTTGAATGCTCGTTCAAGTGCTGTTATAGTTTTGAATTAACCAAGGTTAAAATAAGTGGAGCTTGACCTCGAATTCCCTAGGCAAACAGTATTACAGTAAATAATGCAAAAATAGTTTGAGGTTAAAAACTTCCGTTGTATCAACGATCGAAATTTATTTTGAACACTAGAAACACCAATACATCATTTTTCTAGGTATAACATTTCCATTATTAGTCACGACTAACATTCAAAAAGTTGTTTGTTAAAATAGTAATGATGGTTTAAAATAATTATACTGCAAAAACGGGTCGTGTAATTTAAATTTCAATACACTATTCAGCAAATTTTTGGGTTGGTAGAAGTCAGTGAATTTTTTTTACCGGTATAAAAAAGTGAAATTTGGTAGAAAAAAATAAAATATTTAAAAATACCCATTTTTATTTCTATTTCCAGCCAAATTCAGGTGAATTTTTAGCAAATAGTGATTTTTCCGAAAACTATAGCTCCGTGGCCTACATATATACTATGGTTAAACTAAATATGTTGTGCAACAGACTAGTTTGCTTGTTCACATTTTTTTACCCGCAGAATAGGCTCAAATACACTCGGGCTGTCCTCGTCATTTCCTTTTCACTGTTACGTTATTGACATCGGCTTGCGGTTTTCAAAACAATATGGAAAAAATAATGAAATGACATAACTTTTTTGTTTCTTCGTTTACCATTACCGATGTCTTATAGTAGGTATCAGGCATATTGGACTTACCTCCCTCAAAAAATAAAATAATAACAAGAGGGATTTTCCTTTTTTTTTGTATGAAAAATAAATATTATTCACAGTGCATTTTTTGTTAGGAACTGTCTTCAAGTTATCTAGAACATTGCGGAAGACACCATTTAGATGAAACGAACCATTTTCACAGTATAATTATTCTAATACATCTGTTGCATTTGTACATAGGCCCTTCTGGAAAGTTATTCGTGACTAAATATGAGGTAACGTAAAAAACAAATGTCGTTTCGAATTATATGAAATAACTGTACAAACGTTCAGTTAAATAAAAAATAAGTGCTTGTTAAATGCTTGGAACTGCTCAATAGGATTTATACTTTTAATTGGGACTTCAGGAGCAATACTATTATACTTTATTTTATTATTATTAATATTATTATTTAGGAGCAATCCATTCGAAAAACATAACTCATATTTATCTGATAATCTTATAATAACCTTGTGATAAATGATTATGTGGTAATCGTTGTTATCATTTTGTAATCAGCTTATCAAGTTTTTTGTCGAAAGTTTATGACCATCGTCTTGAACAACCGTTGACCGACGTTGATTTCAGATACCAAAATGTTCTTTAACCAGCAGTTTTTCCTCGTCGATCAACGACATTTTTATATCTATTCTTTTCTCGCTTGGATTCACATTCACTTGGCGAGAGGACCAATCATCTGATGTTTTGCAAAAAATATGCAAAACCTTTTCGGTGCGCTTAGCTGGATACTGCTTTGGCAAATTTTAACTAGAACCAGTTCAAACCAGATGCGATCAACCTAACCAGGTATATTGTTCCCACCCCGGCGATCACACATTAGCACCCAAACTCGTTCAATTTAAATGCGCTACGCTTTGGCAGTAGCTACAATAGCTACAGCAGCAACAACGACATCAAGAGCAGCTGAGATGTAGCTTAAGCATGGTAGTTTTCTATTCACATTTTTTAGATTTCTCGTTAATGCTAAGAATACTCAAGTAGCCAAGGAAGTTAGTTTCATCGGTTTTGAATAGTTCAAATTATAATATCAAATAAATGTCTCAAACGTTCAAATTATTCTGATCCCCGCTCTCGCTGTCTGTCTCTTGATCTCTGGTCGTGTTGGTGTGTACCGCTATGGCAGTCTCAATGGGGCGCGCACGGTAGGTAGGCGGGTAGAGAAGCCGATGAAAATTAATTCACTTGCTCATGTGGTGGTGATTGCGCGCTATCTCTATTTCAGTGGATCGTCACTTAAAATGCTCTCCTGCAATATGGACCAGCTCGTGGCGATACTATTACCGCCCGAGTGTAACAGATTTCTACTCCGTTATCTCTTAACAGCGACAATAACAGCAGCAGCAGCAACAATGCAAGACGAAACGAATATTGAGTCGGATCATCTGAAGACCCTCGAGGGGAGGCCTTTGGGTCAACAGAAGATTGTCATTCTGGGGAGCTCATGCGAACATATTGCGTATTATTTCACCCGTAGACATTAACGGGCTCTAGCCAGCTACCGGTATACATATCTGGATATCCTCTATAAACGCAAACATTGGAATGGAACACTGATAATAAATGTTGTGGATAACAAACACACCAAACTTCGACGACTTATCGACACACGTATTATCATTGAGCTGTCTGATTGCCGATGGTTCTTTTTGGTACATTGGCTTTCCTCTGTTGGCACTTTTGCTTCGGAAAGTAATTATTTCAGGACGGTAGGAAATGTCGCACACACCAAAAAAAATGCTGAAGACGGGTTTAGTTTGAGTGTGGAAATTTTTCACCGAAACACAACACTACGACTTACGCTAAATTTTACGCGAACACTGTATTTTCGCATTCGCGGCGCTTAAGTAACATGACTTAAAAACATCACACAGGCACACGAATGGCGAATCGACCAATACATTAACAGCGCATCATCACACGAGTTTATCTTCGTTTTATTATTATTTTGTTGCCACTAAGAATGTGTACTATCATTCCACTTCGTTTTTTTCCCATCAGGTTGGCATTTGATATTTCAATCGAAAAAAATAAATAGCTCACAAATATGGTCAGCTAATTCACTAATTTGCATGGAAGAACATTAATACACGATACGGTCGGTAGCATATGCTCGTGGCACTCTATCTGCATGCATTCGTTCGATTCCTTCGCGATCACGACAGAAGAAAAATTCAAGAGAAACGAACTCGAACCGATCCTTGCAATAAACACACAAAACTGAAGTTGATTACTTTTCTTCCTGAAAATCTGGCGCGACCTCGTGGCGATCATAGGAAACCATGCGATACAGTCCCCAACGTAGGAGATGCTAACGAGCCGGATGTGGGCATACTACTAAACAGTGGATGCGAATTAAATTTCGTTCAATGCTCGTGTCCAAATCTCGTCACTTTCCGTCGCGTCGTCGTGCCATTCAGCTGTTGCTGTGTAGTCATGTGGAAGATTCCTCTCCGCGGTTCTTGGGGGACGCTCTCGGTGTACTCGCGCTCTCTCTCGGGCTATGTTGGTATTCTTCTCCTGATTTCCTTTCAGTAGTAGGCCCACATTCCCTATATATTGTCGAGCACCGAAACCCACAGACTACGGAGGAGCACCGATAGCTCCCATGCGGCACTATCAATGCGCGTGAACACAAACTCAGCTTCTCGTGTTGCCGCTACTTCTACAGCGATTTCTCCTTACCACGCTGTTATCGACACTGATAAACGTGAATGCACGTTGCCTCCCAACCACCCACCTGTTCCAGCTACTGTGCTCTTGTATCATCATCAGGCAGTGTGTAAGCATCAACGTGGAGCTCTTCCCCCTTTTTTCGCTCTCAAAGTGGTGTGCTCTCAAGATGACCAAGACCGTCTTCTCCCGCGACGCTTCGTTTGAGTACATGTGACCGAGTGCTGTGTGTACAAACATCACACGTTGATTGTTGGGGGGGCCCTCAAGACGGAGACTAACACGATGACGTTATTGGTACGCTTCGACGATACACAAGCCCGAACTGTAAGAGCGCATACACATGCAGATAAATACGGTATCATCCTCTAGAGTAAAAACTATCATCAAATCGCATTATCATTTCGCCGACCTTGGTAATTGTCACTTGGAATAGACATGTATGAAACCGTGGCAGTCAATCAGGGGAACTGAATGGGTAGACTAAATCAGTCGAGACGATTTTATAGAGGAAAATAAGCTTTCGTGTAGCTTGAAACCGAAAATGTTTTTTTCTATATTCGGTATGCTTTTGAATCAAAGTTTCTAATGTTACTGAAAGGGCACAAAAAAAAAACAACAGAATATTGTAAAACGTAAAACACATAAACTGTAAAAAAAATATTTTTTAAATCTCAGTATTTTTTAGATCACGAAACAAAAAGTTTTTCTTCAAAGATGCACAGAAAAAAGCAGAATTTTCATTGTGATAATTGATGCCTGTAAAAATGTTTTTTATTCCTCACGAAGCAGTAACTTGCAAGAATTGTTGCAAGTAAAGACTGACTTTTGCATGTAATATATCAGCCGACACACCTCAGAACCATACTCGCTTTAGAATATAAAGTTGCATAGTTTGTGGCGCTTTATGTGCATGATATTGAACAGAAATTTATACTATTTTTTCAACCTGTGTTCCTACAAAAAATTTAAAAAAAAAAATTTAGTTGTAATATTTTTCAGGTGAATGAGGTATCAAACCAGTCAAAGTTAATTGTGAAATTAGGAAAGAGTGAACGGTCATACTATTATGGCTGTAAGCTTAAACCGGTGTTTTCCACCGACTGACTGGTGAATGAATCTCGAACAAGAAAGCAGCCGGTTATTCTGAATAGAGATCGAAATCGATAAATTCGATTCTGAGCAAATGTTGTGCTAATAAAAAATGGATGTATGTGTTTAAATTGTAGGTGGAATATTTATGGTATTGTAGGCTTCGTCATTATCGAAATGAAAAGTTTTTATTTTCATAAGTCGTTGGGTGTTTTTTTTTATATTTAAAATTATCAAATTGTTGAAATTGTGTTCACTTTTTTTATGATCAGTACTCTGGTTTCAAAAGAAATAAAAACTACATGTAAATTCCGTTGATAATGATGATTGTTTGGAAAATTATGACGACTGTTTGCACCACAGTATACTTAAGTTGAAGCATACCGCCATGGAAGTTATGTCAAACTATTAAGAAAACAGTTGAGTCCCTTGTACCACGATGGGTGGTACTATCCAACCATCCTGATTTGTCGTTTCTCATTCAGTGAATTTATTTTCGGTAGTTATCAAGCTTGCCATATACCCTAACCAGATACCAAATCTCAACTTCAACTTCATTTAACTTTTATGAGAAATCTTACTAAATCCTCCATGTGAACAACTGATCCTTCACAGCTCGAAAAATTAGTGTGAATTTTTGTTCAATATCATGCACATAAATGGAGCGTCACAAAACATAAGAATTTGCGTTATACATCGTGTAATGTTCTGGGACATTCCATACATTGCCGATAATATTGTACGCAAAAGCTCATCTTTGATAGAACTATTTCATGCAAGGGGCTCCTTCGTGTGGAATGAAGTACAAATTTACATGCTCTGATATTTACATCACAATGAAAATTCAGATGTTTTTTCTGTGTTGAAACAGAATATATTTAAGTTGACAGAATCGTGATCATGCCGAGTTGACAAAGCAATGTAAATTCTGTTCAAAATCATGCACATAAATGGAGCGACACATAACATAAAAGTTTACATTTGAAATCAGGTAAAATTCTGAGATATTTCAAACATCGTCTAAAATGTTGTTTGCAAAAATCCAACTTTCATAGAAATATTTCTTGCAATTTCCTGTGGAATGTAATATCATGTGGAAGAAAATTAAATTTTACACGCATTAATATCTACATCACAATGGAAATTCAGGTTTTTTTTTCATTGCAGAATTGGCATAAATTAACGAGATATTTTAAGTAAATTTAAACCAGATATTGCCTAAATCAGGTCTTTTGTTGACTATGGAAATTACGCAATTTTTTCGTTGTTTACGCTTGCTTTGGGTTGCAATGGAACGAAATTTATTACGTGTCTATTTACGTGTCTATTATTATTTTTTTTGTGTATCAATAGACAATACAGGTATACCTCGATCTCTTTCACTGTCGATTTCTTGAAAATGGTAGATCAATTCAACCAATATTTATTATCAATACGCCAAGGAACATATCTTCTGTCTGGTGATGTTTTTGATTTCCGCAATTGGTTTGTCATTTTCTGGAAACTGGTGTTGGAAGAGCCTAGTGTCGTGTACATAGAATCGAAATGTATTGCCGCGTTCAGAGAGCAAAAACTGAAGCAAATAGAGAACAGTTGTCGTTGAAGGACTCTTTTGAAGCACACCCAAATTACAAAACCATTTAAACTGAACTTTTTATAAGAGCAAGATAATGCTGGATTTGTTCATATTTACAATATAATGAATTCTTGTCAATAGAAAAAAATGTGGAGGTGAAGAAAGCTCTCGATCTCGACTGAGTGTGCAAAAGGTTTTGAAGGAAGCAATCTATACGTTCCACATCTGAGTAGACGAGAATAGCAAACGAAGAACTCACCAGAAGTAAATTTTGCTGCTATTGCTTTTGTTGATAATGTTATGTAATTTCTCTATAACTCAAAATGATTTTTTAAAAATATATGACAATTTACATGGCAAAATTTTTAGCTTTTATGTTACATTAACGTTAAAGAATAGAACCACAGAGAACAGATGTTCATCTTCGGTCTGCTACTTGTGTAAAACTTTGAACCGACACTTCAAATGTATGTCGCTCCTGGTTGGCAGCGCTGCAGTTGTGCGATAACTGTCATGTAAATGTTTGTCAATAAAAAGCCTAGCATATAACCTGAAAAGTTTTGTTTGTTTTTCACTGCACCTGCTTCTTATACCCGCTGCCCATATTAACTTTTACACACGTTTTTCAAGAAAAGGTATATGGAAATCAATGTCTGTTCTCTGTGATAGAACGATCAAACAACAGCTCAAGAATCAATTTTACTATTATTACATTTTAAATATTTAATATAATATAAATTTACCGTTTGAGAAAGTTTTTGAAAATATCGGTGTATTCTCGGTGTAACACGGTGTATATTCTTCGTTAAATAATAAAATAACGTTAAATAATAGAACGATCAAACAACGGCTCAAAAATCTCAAAAATATTCTGGATATATATTATAGGTAATACTGCATTTTGTAATTTAAACATATATACTATTTTAGAATTATCAAAACATAAGCTATTTTTAATCAATTGGAGAACAGATTTCACAGATGAACATTATTCACTATAATTATGTAAGTAGAAAAAGTCCCAATATGTACTTAAGGTTATGTAACTTATATAATAATAGAGACTAGTTCTCAACAACTCAATAATATCTCAACATGCTTCCTTTTTTTTTGTTCTTAGTTTGATATAATTTTAATAATATTTTTTATTATTAAGTTATTCAATGCTTTTTATTATTTTTGTGTCGATGTCAATCAAACTAACAACAAAATTAAGATGTGCTTATGTTCTGTTCTGAAAAATAAAATGCTGTTGGTTTAATAATTTAAAAATGATCACATTTCAGACTGGAAACCACCGTGAAATTGAACAGAAAAAATATAAAAATGTTACCAGATTTCCCCATTGTCCAATTTCAAACCAAAATTAGCGTACCAACTAACAGACTAACAGCCAGGGTAAGCAGTGTACCAATATACTTCGTCAGTCTTGCAGTCTGCGGGGGTCCACAGGTTTCTTTTCATTTGACCGATCAGCCTTTCCCATTCCATCCCTCTTCTTCTTGTTCCAGTCGGCTCGATGTCGAGAAAAAATGCCACTGAGCTGCCATCCGACATCCTTACGACGTACGATTTTTTGATATGTGGGCGATGGGAGGTTCTCCCAACAACTCATGCAATTCGTGGTTGAGCCGGCGCCGGTGGTTTAGTGGTAAGCGTGACTGTTATTTGGCACCTCAGTAGGTCTGGGTTCAATCCCAGTCGAGGTCGGTGCGATTTTTCTAAGGCGTAAACATCTCTGGTCACGTGCGATATGTAGGGTGGAGGTGTCTCCCTGGCTGGCAAACCAGCCTTAAGCTGGAAGTCACCCTAGTACAGAAATAAAAAAAAAATCGCCGTTGATTTGCCTTTTCAACGTTCCGTCTTCCATCTACACTTACATTGTACGTATACTATTCAAATACACCAAGGACGTTTTAGTCTTCCGTGAGCATAGTCCTTGTCTCTTAGCCTTGAAGAACTAACCGTTATCAACCGTAGTGAACTACGGTCAACACTGTACTGAGGTGAATTCTGTTAGTTTGTAGCGTCCTTTAGAGCCCAAAATGGGAATGATTTTCTGCCATAATGCGTCTTTATTTCTCTTTCTGCTGATGTCGTTGTCAAGGGTCACTAATCAACTGGAAAAATAATTCCACCATCAGTGGTGACACCGTCGATATGGACTGGAGATGCGAGGCTGACATTGTTTTCTCGTAAGCCTCATCCTTTCCCTTTCATATATTTTATTTTTGTATTAATGAGATTCTGCTAGCAACTTTTGGGCTGGTGTACGTTACCAAAGTTATGTTTTACGATCTCAATGTCGTCAATGAAGTCTTAAAGTTGGATGGACTTCCTTAAAAATTATACCACACGAGTCTATCTCCGGTCTTTGATTAAGAAATTCCAAAATAACAATAGGCCCGAAAGTCCATCACTTTGCCGTTACCTCCTTTGATATTCAGGGACTCGATACGCACGTGACAGTGCAGATGAACCCAAGAATCCCGTATATTTGAGTAGCTTACATGGAAGTTGATCAACACCAGCAGCATTTTTATGTTTTAATCAACTAATTTCCTCTTTGAATTCCTGCTAGGGGTCATCTTCCACGCGTGTTGGATGCCTACCGTTCAATGTGAGAATAAGCAAACTGAAGATCAAAGGCCATTTTGTCAACTACCAAAAAGCCATGTAAATTTCGGTGTCTTGAAAGTGTTGAAAGATACGAGCAAATAAATTCAATCAAACATACCTTTAAACACTGGCCAGACTGACCATTTATAACATGTTATAAGTCTATCTTGATGAGATTCCTCTTGTTGATAATTATTATAACATGTTATTACTCAGCAGTCTGAACAAGGCATTAGTCGGGTTGTGTAAGTTTGGATTTCAAGTTTTTACATGAAACCGGTTTTAATGTCCCTTGAATAATGTCAAAGAATTACGTTTCACGTAAAATTCAAAGTTTCTAATTGTGTAGTATTATCAACACGCACAAACACAAAAAGAGTTTCGACGACGAAAATGAAGCAATCTCCTGCCACTCGTAGGATGTGATACTTTGGCTACTTAGGATAAGTTGTTCCCCAAATAAAAATTTGGGTTTCATTAATGTTCTGTAGGTTTTATTATTAACTTGTAGAATGCTCTAAAACCTGCAATGTAGCTTGGGTTACCACGCGAGTGTGAGGTGATCAAAAGGTTTAAGCAATACTTTGACGAGCAGCTTTAGACAATATTGCTTACGTTTACATGAAATAATCTGTGTATTTATGTCAAGTTTAGCGTTAAAAATGTGCATTAGATATTGCAGAAAATATCATTGTTTTTCAAACTGTATATTATTACCCTAAATGCCCTCTGAATACTCGGAAAAAGCTTTGAAAGGGGCAAGAATGAACTTCCGTAAAAGAAGCATAGGATAGTTTAAATTCGGACGATTCAGAGGGATAAAACCGGTCTAGGCAGAAAACTAAAGAAGATTTTGTTTTGTTGGATTTTGTTGGATATTTTATCCCATCAACTCTATATCTCTTCATCTCAGCATCTCTTCATCTAAATATCTCTTTATTTCAGCATCCCTGCAGCAGTTATCTTGCCACTCCTCATCAGATTTCTTCTAGATAAGTGCCAAACATTTTTCTATTGAACGGAGCGGGCAGTGGTCTATTTTACGTAGGGGTGTATTGAAGTTCTTTTCGATAATATTCACCCAATTGTCCTGGTATCACTGAAGTGTCTCTCGACCAGAATGGGACAATGCCACATCTGGCCAAAACTTCACAGGTCTCTCGTGTGCTTTCAAGAAGGGCAAAATCCGTTTCTGCGAAATGCTTTCATCGAATGTTTTCCCAGGAAGCTGACCGTTATCTTTTTTTTACATAAGTTTCCTCGTGCATTACTAATCATTCAGGACAATTTTAATTACTGATCAGCTTCAAATCAGGTTTTAACAATTCTCCTAAAATTTGAGCTTAATTGATTGCAAAATCGTGGTGCACTGGCCTTTTGATCGATAGCAAGATTTTAACGAAATATCCAGGATTTTAATCTCCAGTCTCAGCTCCACACCCTCAGTTCCATCTCCGTCTCAGCTCCACCCTATTTCTACTAGATTTAAAATCAGTTCGTGACATTTTCCCCAAAATTTAACCTTAATTGGTTGCGAACTCTAACTTATCTGGCTTTTTAAACTTCGTATGGAAATTACCACTGTGTTCTCATCTATCTTGCTTTTCTTGCTTCTTGCTAGGGAAATGTTTGATATCTGTGCTTACAAGAAATGTTTCCAGCTTCAACTTTGCCCAAGACCAGTTTTCAATAGCACATCGGCATAGTTAGATGATGTTCTTGAGCAAAACTCCGTCAACTACACAGCAGGTAACATTAGTGCGAAGCATGGAGTCAATGACATATATTTAGCAGGCAAGCAGTGTTGCCTTGAAAGCTGTGGATTTTTAATATCAAAAAATTATTGCCAGAGAAATCCAATGCCAATGCAGTGCGAGTTTGCAATAAGTTTAGCTCAAATTTTGTGAAAATTTTCAGGACCTGATTTGGAATCGATTGAGTTGGGTGGATCTGAAAATATAATTTGAACCACTCCAGTAAGCATCCTTGGTACTTGTCAAAATCTTGAAATAAACTTCCGAAGGCTACACAATTTAAAAGAAACATTTAGATTTCTGCGTTATCTAATGCACATGAAGGGAATGCTAGAATCGGCAGAAATTAATGGGATGTTGCATGTAAATTTAAGCCAGATATCGCTGCAATCAGGTCTGTACCATGGAAGATTGTTGTTTGGCGTATGAAAGATTCCAAACAATTGCGTTGGCTTTGGCTTAGAATTAAACGAGGGGAAATTTTACGCGCCTATAAAAATTCATTAGTTTTGTCGGTGTAGTTTTGGATACTTATTTTATTTATTTAATACACTTTACACCTGGGTGCATTTGTGTCGGTCAAGTTTTGCTCCATCAATTCTCAATTTATTCACATTTCTCATTTTGTTTTCATTTACATTTTCTTGTTTCTCTCAGCTTTTCTTCTTCCACTTCATTGCTTTAACTTTTCATATTCAGCTACTCTTTTTCAGCTATCCTTCTTTAGGTTCTCCTCGTGCGCTTTCTAGCTTTCGCTATTCTTTTTCACTCATCTTTTTTCGCTTCTCCTTTTCCGCTCTTCTGCTTCCGTTTTTTCTGCTTCCTCCTCTGCTTTTCTTCTTTCGCTTTTCTTCGTCCACTTCTCCCTTTCCGTTTTTTCTCTTTCGCTTCTATTCCTCCACTTCTTGTGTTCCACCTCTCTCTTCCACTTGTCTTCTTCCGCTTATTTTCTTCCACTTCTCTTCTTCCGCATTTCTTCTTCCCAATGAGATTAAGGACGTCCTTATCCACCTTACTGATTGCCCAAAAGCACCTGCAGCATTTTCAACCGACTTTACAACAATAAAGGGATCCGACTTTAGTGGATTTTTCATCTTTGCTGATTAATCGGAGGTAGGTTAGTGCACCAAAATCACTAGCCTAGTCTACTAATCCTGGTCATTGCTACCTTTTATCCACCTGGATCGCCGCTAATAGCTGCCGTCATGATGTCCTAATCCTACTCTACAACTCAAGCTTTTGTGACGGTAAAATATAATAAGAAACTATGCATTTCCTACCTTACGCTCCTTCAATGTAATTTTCACAGCACCAAATCACTTTAAAAGTGACTCTGGCTAATCAAAAACATCGGTTTGTTCACCTTTTTGCATCTTATTTGGTTGGTAACACAGTACCAAAGTCACAATGACAGATTTTCTTCGATTATGATCGGACTACAATGTTAGTGACTTCTCAACACTAGCCGTCCTGCCGCCTTTAGGGTTTTAGCAATAAATAAGCGCGAAATGAATAGATGAATAGATATTACGAAGAAACACGTTTGATACTATGAACAACGATGTCCCGAATAGCTACTATTTTATGCTTTACTGTTAGTTAAAATAACAAAAATCGTAACAAAAAATTCCTATAATCTAAACAAAATGTAACATACTAAGAACTGTTGTATCAACATTTGTTGAACAAATTATAATTTAATCAATGTTGTAGTTGGCATATTTATATTTTATCATTGGTAACACTGTTTGAATTCAACATGAATGATAATAACCTAAATAGAAAACTTTAACAAAATAGAAAACTTTATTTTTGGGAAAGCGCTAGAAATTATTACTAAGTTTGTAATTTATACTTCGAGCTGTTGGAAAATTGTGACAAAACAATCATAAAAATGAACATGAGTCAATATATTTGAATTTGTTTCAAATGTATAGTTTAATTCTATAATGTTCTTTATAAGTTTTATGTAGTTATATAAAATAGTCCACCATTCTGGTAGGGTTAAATGCATAAAACGAACGATAGCCTTCTTGCATACGAATCCTCCGGATTGTATTTTTAAGCTATATCTCATCCCGAGAGTTCTGGGATAGCTCGGATTGTTGAAATTTTTTTTTTGTGCAAAATGCATGTTTACGAAACGAGTGAAAGCTTATTTACGAAAATGATTTTTCAGTGCAGTGTAAGAAGAAATTTATGGTCTGCATCTGGTTAGTCGAACAACACAACAAAACAGGCCAGCCTTATGAAAAAAAAAATCTTCGTTCTATATATTTTTTAAAACTTAAAAGATTATTTTATAGAAACCTCTTTCAAATTTTCATTGCATACACAGATAGAAAGAAACATTTCAAATTTTCCCACATAAAATGAATCATTACTTACCCAATAACCCCAATCTATCTTTTATAAGATTCAAACAGTGTTGCATAGCACATGAAAGATTGCAAACAATTTCGTTGTTTACGCCTCTTGTGGCTTGGAGTTAAACGAGGTAAAATTTTACACGCCTGTTAAAATTAATTATTTTTTTTCTGTGTACATCTCACACCTCACATTTACAAAATTTTCAGCCTTAAACAAGGCTATGCATTATTACCAATACACATCCATGGAAGAACTCAGGAAATATAATAAAAAAAAGATCAAGCATGCTGTTTTTATTTAACTAATAAAAAAAATCATAGGACTTCGAAATTGTTATCTTTACTACGTATACTATACTAACATGTTTTTTTTCCTAAAAAAAAACAACTTATAATCAACATGCTTAGATCACGCACGGGTAACATTCACCGAGGGCATTTACTACTAAATGTCATCGCAATCAATATTCGCATCCCGCATTGATAAGAAACTCATGCCCTAGTGATAAGAAATTTCCACTGATAGTCAAGTAATGAATGAAAAGATACCGCTTGGAGAAAAATTCCCATACATATACAAACATAAAACTGGTATTCACTGGACCCGCAATACTACCCAGTTCCAACTTCCGAAAGAGAAAAGTACACAGAAGGGAGAGAATTCCATGCTGTAAGAAAGTTGGCATGTCTTGCCTTGGCAAGGAGCATGGACACAATGAGCTGGAAAAGGATGATGCGAATTATGAATGCTTCCGAGGCACGTTTACGAAATTGAACAGTTCTCCCTTTTCTTCACTTCCCCTGTTCAGAAGAAACTACGCGTTGATTGGTCAAGTAGAATACTTTTCACAGCATTGCGCAGATTTTTATGCGCAATAATTATGTACCACATGTTCTCTCAGCAAAATTTGGTTATCAGTATTATGTATCGTTTTTTTCCTACTAAACGAAGTATAAATATATTCACGTTAGACGCCAACGGTTCCAGCGATGTTGAGTTGGAAAAAATGTGAGATAGCATAAGAGCGGATAAATGGAACATCAATATTCACAATTCTATTCCAATACACCACTCATCACGTGCAAGCTGTAGACCCCTCTCTATGTCTAATTCGATGATTTCAAATGACACCACAGTTGAAGGTTCCAATACATCGAGTGGTCCATTCAAACCGCGTCTGTCCATCCATCGTTGTATGTATGGTTCAATTCGCGCTGTTCATTGGCCGAGGTCAGGGTGAAGAACGCGGCCAGAGATACCCATTCGAAATACAATTTTAATTTGGCACTGTTTTCCCTGCCATTTGAACAACACTACTGTTTTAGCGATTACATTGCTGTTAGTGTATATCGAGAACAATGACTAGAGGAAAAGGGTCTAATTTTGATGATGGAAGCTAATGATGGAAAGCTGTATTTTTTTTCACAAACAATAGAATACCATCCCTGCTTCAATGGTATGCAATGTGTTGCCTTTGAATCTTGTTGATTTTGCTTTGATGTCGACGCCACCTTTTAAGGGTAACGCCGATTAGAACTAACCACCATAGGCTAGACAACTACGTTGGTCTTATTGCTCAATGACAAGTGCAGAATAAGTCAAACTTATCCGTGATTTCAACGTTATGAATTTTACTAAACATGTGTTACGATAAAGACTGCACCAGAAAGTATTGACGCAGTCAGAAACCACTGCCATTAGCTAGTCCTTTTTTCATGGCTGCATCCTATAATTTTTTTTAATTATATATTAGTTTATTCAGGCTCAACCGAATCAACTTTACAGAGCCAAGTTATCATTTTATATGCTACAAATTGAAATATAAAAAAAATCTTAAAACTAAGACCGATTACTCGCCGTCTCGAGGTTAATAAGAATAACCATATATTTTTTTTTTGGATGGGAAAATAGCGGTGGGCATTTTGATGAAAACTTACAGAGCAATGCTATTCTGATGTCAGCACATTAAAATATGGGGAATGATTTTAGAGGTTTCGGGTGAATTCTTATTGAAAAAAAAAACACTCCTAATTTGCTTCAACGGTTTTATTATTGTTCCTAAGCATTACAAAAACAGTTTATTTACCAACAAAAACAAAAACAGTTTATTTACAGTTTATATGATTGTTTGAGGTATTCAGTCGAGTGTGGTAAGCTCGACAGAGATTTTTCGTTAGGGAATGATGTAAGGCATATACTCGATACTTATTTTAAGTCGGATTTTCTTGAAACTTTCAGGGAATGAACTAATACATATGGATTATGTTTCATCATAATTACTTTATTCAATTTCCTTTTCATCGCTGAAAGCCCGCACCTTTCCCTTAAGACCCCTCATTACATTTCGTGCAATGGTGGAGCCGACCTTTTTGGTCCCTTTCATCCATTCTTTCTTCAACTCCAGCTCCTTCTTAAACACCTTGGACGATTTTCGAACTTTGGCCTTCATTATGGCCCAAAATCTATCCACGAAACAAATCTCTGGTGAATGGGGGGGGGGGGGGGGGGGCTTGGCGGTTTTTGGTACAAAAACAACGTTATTGTTTCTGTACCAATCCAACGTCGATCGCGCGTAATGGCATGATGCCAGGCCCGGCCAAGATAATGTCTCACCTCCGTGGGATCGCAAGAAGGGCAACATACGCTTCTGGAGGCACTCGATGCTTATATCGCTGTTGATGGTGCCCGTTGTGATCTACGGTTTACTAAGTTCACCGCATTGGCATATGGCCTGCCAGAGCAAGTATTTTTTTAATAACAAAGATACTGACACGTTTCTCCACGCAGTCATCTCCACAAAGAGACTCCTCGATCACTCACGTGGCCACGTCCATGCAACCGTTGGAGGTAGGGAGGATTTTGGTATCTACCTTTAGAAGACAAGGAGAACCCACGTGGCCTTCAGTAGATATCAAAGGAAACGGAAATGAATAGTTGGAGAGAATAGTTCAACAGACTGCCCTGTTTGGTGGACAAAACTTTATTTTTTATTTTTTTCATTTTAAAGGTCGTTGGGAGCATCTAGTCTAAGCGGGTTGAGTGATGCTCCATTTATCTTCGGTCCTAGCCCTTTTTGGCTTATGGTTATAGCGCCATTACTCGCTCTCTAAAAAGAAAAGAATGTCTGGAAAGAGAAGAATGTCTGAGAATATTGGAGAATTGGAGAATATAAGAGAAAACGTATCAAATTTTGGTTGCAGCAACAACATTGCATTATTTTAATGTACAAGTTTAATTGTGGTTACTAATTTTTAGTTTTCGCTATCTGAATCGATAGATCATCTTTTTCGTAGATTTCTTCTATTTTTAATTTTACTCTTTTCCTATCTATTGCAAGCCTTTCCCAATCTTGAAAGCTCATCTCTTCAAATTTATTCATGTTTTGTTGTATAATATCTATAAACGGAAAGGCAGGTCGCCCCCTTTTTTATAGTTTTTTTTTATAGTTAGCTGCTAATTTTAACTCAGATCTGACAACACGATGCTCATCACAAACCCAAATTACATGATCTGCGTCCTGGTAACCTTGTATACATTCACAGAGATTGCTGTCTCCAAGCCCAACACGGAAAAATTAGCGTTTAATGTATAATGATTAGACATGAGGCGAGACATCACACGAATGAAGTCTAGACCCACATCCCAACCCCTGAATCAAGCTTTCTTCGACACCTTGGGAGTGATGGAATGTAGCCATCACCCCAAATCTCCTTTACTCCAGTTATACTGCCAGCTAACGAGTGATAACTGGCGAAAAATAGGAAAAAATCGTTGAAGGCGATATGTCGGTCATAAATATCCCCTTCCTTTGCAAGCGAGTCCGCTTTCTCGTTGCCCGGAATGGAACAATGAGATGGAATCCACACAAAGGTGATAAAAAAGTACGTGAAGATAAAGCACTTAGAAGACCTCTTATTTTCATAATAAAATAAGAGGTGTGCTTTACCGGCCTCAAGGAGTAAATAGCCTCTATAGAACTGAGATTATCCGTTCAAATGAAGTATTGATCCGGTGTAAGTAAGGCAACCGTTTCTAACGAAGAATGTATTACCGCCAATTCAGCAACAAAAACAGAACAAAGAGCTTGAAGTTTTCGAGTGGCGCTATAAAATTCATTGTATATACCAAACCCAGCGGACTCCTCTATCAAAGACCGGAACAGTCATAGGACGATGATGCTTTGGGATTTCATGAAGATAAATCATTGTATAAATCAAAATGAACCGAATTGTCGAAGTCGGAGAAGCAAACACGATTGGGAATATTCGGCGAAGGACTGACATCCTGTGTTATGTACAAATGAAGCGAATTTGAGGATTCAACTCAAGGAGTGCAGTCGAGTGCATGCAACCTAACTCAATACGAAGACACTGATACTGAATACGTTCCAGTTTAATGATGTGCGACCGAGCCGCTGACTGAAAACAAAAACTACGGTATTGTATGACCGAAGAAATCGTTGTCCGGTACAACGTTAGAAGATCTTGCGGATGTGCTCCCCACCAGGTTCCGGTAATTGTTTGAAGAAAGTTGATCCTCTGCTGGCCCTTTCGCCTCAGATACTCAATGTGGGATCCCCAGGTGCACTTTGAATCGAATCAGACCCCAAGATATTTAAATGACATAGAATGGGTTGTCGGTATACCCCAAATTTGAAGTTTTGGTTGTGCAGGGTTATGCTCCCTAGAAAAAATCACCAACTTAGTTTTTTCCGTAGAGAATTCAATACCTACCTCTAGAGCCCAAGTCGACAAATTGTCTAAGGTATTCTGTGAGGACAGATCGACCCCATTGGGTCCCGTGACAGACACTACGCCGTTATCTGCAAGTTATCTCACTGTACAGTTGTCACTTAGACAACCGTCAATGTCTTTGACATAAAAATTATACAAAAGAGGCCTTAAACATGATTCCTGAGGGAGACCCATGTACATGGATACAAATTTCGTCCATTTAAATTAAAAATATTGATGTTCAACTTGAGACATAAGAATTGTTCAAAGTAAATGGAAAGCCTGTTTCGAAGGAAAATAACATTTTTTTAATCCAATTCAAGGCATTGTTATTTCAACAATACATTCATCGGGTACGTGAATTTGAGCGTGTACTTCCCTCTCCAGAACTTTAGGCCTAGGCAAAGTTTCGACGCTTGCAACATGAGCCAATCGTCACATTAATTGGTAGGTTATTTGCTCGATTCCAGTAGTGGAACTCTGAGCAAACTTCTTGAACCTGGAATATGTTAGCATTCAAGCCAAGTCCAGAATTAAGATGACCAAGATTCATAGAATAAGTAAAATAAATTTTGAACGCAACCATTAAAATCCAAAATTTGTACGTTTGTTCTAATAATTCATATGTCTAAAATAAACATAACATGATTTATATTTCAAACATCGATGTAACGTGATTTTAAACATAGAATATATTTGAAATAAAGCAAGTTTATTTTTGCGGCCAGAATAAACTAAGTTTATGGTTGGATTTACCTGGAATATGTTTCTTATGACGGTATTTTTTTCTGGGTGTAGCTAAATCGGGAAGCTGTAGAGTTTCCATGAGAAAAGCTCATATGTTTCTCGCCACAAGTATGGAGTTTATCTGAAGGAACTTAAACAGATACTGAATACCCCTTGATATCCAAGAAAACAGAAGCCATATGCTCTTTTTTTTAGCAAAAGCTAACTGAATATCTGTGGAAAGCAACGCGAGACAGTCGTTCGGTCGCTTACTCCTACGGAAACCATATTGAGTATCTGAAAGAAGGTTGTTCGTCTCAACCCATTTGTCCAGACGGAAAACGATCATTTTCTCCAACAACTTTCGAATACAAGACGCGATGGATCGATAGGGGTTGTGGACGGACGCGGGTTTATCAGGTTTTTGAATGGCAATAACTCTCACCCGTCTCCAATCATCCGGTACAATGTTTAGCTCCAGAAACTGATTAAACAAGTTCAACGTGTGCCTCTTAGCGACGTCTGGGAGGTTCTTAAGCAAGTTGAACTTGCTCCTATCAGCCCCTGGAGCCGTAATGCCACACGAAAGGAGTGCGAAAGAGAGTTCTACCATTGTAAAAGGTTGGCTGATCTCATCTATCGAATTCGTGGTTTCGCGAGGAATCATCGATGTTGGCACAGAATCTGGACAAAGTTCTCGCGCGAACTAGAGGATCCATTGGTCCGAGTACTCCTCGCTCTCGTTGTTCGTTGTTCGACGTTTCACGCGATAGCCCGTCCACGAATTGTCGCCAGTAACCGCGTTTCTTGGGCTTAAGGAGGCTCGTAAGTTCGTGTACGTTTCGAAATGCTCAGGTGTTCCACGGCTACGGAAAACTTTAAACGTGGCGGATTGTTTACGGTAAACCTCGGTGCATTACTGATCCCACAATGGAGAAGGAGGTTTCCTACGAAATGACGTTTCTGGAACTGGTCGAGTTTGAGCTTGAAGCGCGCTTTCCAAAATCAGGTTGGAGAGAAAGTTATATTCCTCCAGCGGGGGAAGCCCTTCTACCGTCGTTACCGCTTCATCTATTGCTGTTTTGAACTTTGTCCAATTGATATTACGAGTTAGGTCATACGCAACGTTGATGGATTCCGATAAATTGGATCCGGTGGCAACCGAACTTTTAATAGGCAAATGATCACTTCCGTAGGGATCCTGGATGACATTCCATGTGCAGTCCAACCATAATGAATTCAAGCAAAGTGTGAGGTCTTATCTACTGCCAACTGCGGATGAACTGTTTGATCCCCTAGAGTACTTCTCCTTCACGTGAATCCTCACGACCAAGACGAATAATATTGAAATCATGAAACGGTAGATCGATTTCGGGCGAGAGCCATGTTTCACAAAGAGCGAATGCATCACCGGTATTGTGAGCTAAACATGTGAAAGATTCCAATTTAGGAATTAGACTTCGACAATTCCACTGCAGAACAGTGATCAAATCCCCACCCTCTTTTGGAAAATTATCCATCGAAAGAAATGATAGCTGCAAGGAGGGGCCACTTAAATGTTAATTGCTTCTGAAAAGTTTTCACAGTGGGAAGCATTGCCATAACAATGCTTTTAAGAGGGTCAGAAATGTCAAGCTATTTGAAGATACCTTCCACAATATTATCGAATGAGAACAGCCCAGGTAAAGAAGGGGTTTCTGTTCTTAAAATCGGAACAATGGGGGTTAAGGATGTCCCCGGGAAGGATGAGAATTCCTGGGTGTAGTTAGTACTACGAAAACCAGGAGGATTTGGATTTTCCTTTTCCCACCACTCCTTGAATTTGGCAAGCTGAATTGGGGCTTCTGTTTATCTATTTTCCGCTTGTCGGATGCACCTTCGCTTCCGTGAAGCACCTTCCGGAAAACTGAAAGATGTTCCCTCCTCAACCAAGTCAGAATCAGGCTCGTCATCTAACTGATGAGCAAAGGGATTTGTAGTGGAATTGGGCGATGGCGTGACTTTCTAAAGCATTTCTGCAAAATATTGCCTTGAACGTTGTTTTAGAGAACGTTCCAATTTATCCCGACGTTGTTTGTATGCCGGGCACGATGAGAGAGGATGGGGAGGAGTACCCTTGCAGAAAACGCATTTAAGTGTATTATTTGCACAAGGACCATCATCATGCTTCTCCCCACAAGTGGAGCAGCGTGCCTTATTGCCGCAATGGGAGGCCGTATGTCCCATCTGCTGGCAGTTTTGGCAGATCATTACCCGAGGTACAAACAACCGTACAGGTAGCCGAAGTTTTCCCAGCTCGATGAAGTGAGGAAGGGCTGAACCAGAAAAGGTCACCCAAAACGAGTCAGTGGGGTTAACTTTTTTTTTTGACCTTCGATGTGCGATACTTTTACCAACTTTCGCACTTCCAGTATCTGAACTGGGGGAAGCAGAGGGTTCTTGAATCGGCCAACCGCCTGTTTCTCTAAAATTTCAGAGCTCAGACTCGCCTTGGCAACAACTTCTACAATCTTCACATCACGAGCTGGGATATTAACTCGATATTCCAGAGTAGAATGCTGGAAGACAGCAGTCTCATTAGCCTGCTTCAGGTTAGATTCATTATATTAACGTCTCTTTAAACTGTACGTCTGCTGTAGACGTTTTAGTTCATTTGAGACGGCTTCAGGTTAGAGACGACTACACGATGTTTATTGAATTTTACTTTCGTGATCTCTGTCGCGGCTGGGAATCGCTTCGTCAGATCAGTAGTAATTTGGTACACATTCTAAGGTTTTTGGGCTGAAAGAAGACAACCCATTGGATCAATTGGATACGATCGCGGTCGAAATTTTGTGTGTGCCTCCCCATCATCAGGTGGCAAAGTTACTTCTTCAGACAAAGCGTCCATGTCGAAGAAACCTCTTCAACATGTATGATTTGCCTTACTCGTGGGAGCGTTGAACGCCCCCATCAATTTAAAGCATACATAAACACAAAATACGAGCACACCACACAAATTAAAGCTAATCATTATTGGGATGAGAGGGTGAGAAGAAAAAAAAACTTAACTAATATTACTGATCTGTTCCTGCTGCTGCTGCTGACCATTTGCTGCTGCTGCACTTCTAGGCGAGCGGATTGCATCCTATTGTTAACCTTGATCTCTTGGCACTTGTGTAGCGGTTCAATCGTTTCCAACAGTTTGATTCAAAAAGTGTGGACTTTCAGTAGAACAACGTCGAAATATTGTGCACAAATGGTGTACAGATTCCGGAATGTCACTGAGGAAATTGGCATAAATGGAAGGAGTAAGTGAGAAAGCCGTGCGAACAGCGATCAAGAAGTTCGGTGAGGATAACACGTTTGAGGATAAACCGAAATCGGGTCGAAAAAAAAGTCCTGTAACCCTCGTTTGGAACGTGTAATGAAGGCATTCGAGCGCAAGAAGGAGCGAGATATGGCCAAAAAAGTTGGCACGTCGAAGAATAATGTTCATCGTGCTAAAGAACGTTTGAATTTTCGAACATATAAGAAGCAGAAGCAGCCGAAACGGAGTCCTAAATAAGAAGTATCGATCAAGCCCAAAGTGCGAAACTTGTACGATTCCATGCTTGCTGGGAATTTAAACTATTTAATAATGAATGACGGAACCTACGTGAATTTCGACTACAAATCCTTGCCGGGACCACCATATTATACGGTGCGTGAAAGGGAAATATTGATAAATAAAATAAGATTTCTCACCCCTTCATCACAACTGCTTCGATAAACAGTGAACGATACATGAAAGAGTGCTTACGAAAACGACTTTTATCCATTATTCGAAGGAACAAATATTCTGTTGTCTTTTGGTCAGTTTTTGCGTCTTACCATTGCGCAAAATCAACGGTAGATTGGTATACCACCAAGAATGTTTCATTAGTTCCAAAGGCCATGAACCCTTCGAATTGCCCACAAAATTCGACCAATTGAAGATTGTGGGCATTAAAGAAGGCATATCTTAGAAAACGTGTCTCGGCAGAAGATACAATTCAACAGTTCGAAAAAAGATTAAAAGAAACTGTCAAACCTTGTCGCTAAGGAGTCTACTCTGAATTTTATGGTAAACGTTCGCAAGAAGGTGCACCAGCTTGCATACAATCGCTAGATTGCAAATATTGAGAACACTCACCTGATGTGTTTCTTTTATGTTAACAGTATATCTAATAAAAACTAAATTTCCAACACATTTGTAGTATTTTTACTGAAACTGGGTGCTTCCATACTATCTGTGGCAGTCTTTATCTCATTTCAAGAGCTTAAAGTGTGAAGCTTGTGAATATTTATTTCCTTTGTTTTGAAAATCAAAATAGTGTACAGTGCTGAGTGAAGATAAAGGGACTGTTATAGGACTCGTTTGAAACATTCAAAGAACTTCAGCAAGACGATGGTATTTCCTGCCTTATTGTGCTAAAAAGAGTTGTGAAACGTGCGAACTTCAACATGCGGGGTACGATTTTAAATAAATCCAGCTAGTTTATCTGTTTCGCTGAAGACATGGACTTTGCCGGAAGAACGTTCCAGGTGATTGCTAATCAGTATATAAAGCTGAAAAGAAAAGCAGAAAACGTTAATATGTCGTGCATTAAAAGTAAATATGTCGAAAACTAAGTATTTGATGATAGGGAGCGTGATAGAGCTCACATAAGCCAAACTGTGATAATCTACGGAGATGAGTTTTCGCGAATATTTGAAAGTGGTCTATAACCGTTGATCGATTCTCTTCAGCAACCTTCTCCTCCGTGAGTAACGAGACTGCAAAAGCATTTTCCATGAAATTTTTTTTTTCAATATGCTAGCTAACAATTGGCAAACGATCTTTAAGAATGAAGCAAATGTTGAAACTTCTGTTGAGGTTTTCTATAAATTATTGTTTGAAATAGTAGTTGAACAAGTACCACTCAAAAAAATTAGGCGACAAGGTAATTCGAACCACCCAGTTTGGTATAATAAAGAAATAAAAAAATTAAAAAATCGGAAGCAAAAGGCTAACAAAATCTATAAAAGAGATGGTTTGCGATGAACTGAATCTAGCTATTAGTAATGCATATGATGAGCATAATTCAAAAACCGAACTTGAAATTAAGTCTTGTCCAAAAAAATTCTTCAATTATGTTAAAACTAAGCTGAAATCTGACAATTTCCCATCTAGAATGCATCTTAACTCAAATGTTGGTGATAACGCGGAAGAAATTTGCAATCTATTTGCAACATTCTTCCAAGAAATCTATACCACGTCTAATGAAGAAGATCGCAATTAGGAATATTTCAATTTCTTCCCAGAATTTTCAAGGGACATTGGAGTTAGTCAAGTCAAATTTCAAGACATCTTGGAAGGTTTTGAAAAAATTAGACATTTCCAAAGGTTCTGGTCCCGATGGAATACCACCCGTATTTATGAAGAACTTAGCATAAGAAATTACAGCACCTTTATTTTGGCTTTTTAATATGTCACTGGAATCTGGGATCTTCCCCAAACTTTGGAAAAGTTCCTATCTAGTACCTATTTTTAAAAGTGGAAAAAAATTGGACATTTGTAACTATCGTGGAATTGCCATTATTTCCTGCATTCCTAAACTTTTTGAAGCAATTATCAATGAAAAATTGTTTTCTCAAATCAAAAACAGACTGACTAATAAGCAACATGGATTCTTCAAAGGACGATCAACTAGCACAAATTTACTGGAATTCGTCAACTACTCACTGATAGCAATGGACAATGGCAACCATGTAGAAGCTCTTTATACAGACTTCAGCAAGGCTTTTGATCGCATTGACATACCCATGCTTCTATTCAAATTGCGAAAAATGGGAATTGAGGCAGGAATCCTCAGATGGCTCGAATCCTATCTTACTAACCGTCAACAAATAGTTAGATTCAAAGGTAAGAAATCAAATCCTATTAAGGTCACAGCTGGAGTCCCCCAAGGCTCTCACTTAGGTCCCCTTTTATTCATTTTGTATGTAAATGACATTTCCTTTATTCTCAAAAACATTAAATTTCTTATTTACGCTGATGACATGAAACTATTTTTAGAAATAAGAAACAAAGAAGATATCATGACATTTCAGAAAGAAATAAATGATTTCTATATTTGGTGCAACAAAAGTCTTTTACAGCTGAACGTAAAGAAATGTAATTCGATAGTTTTTAGTAGGAAACGAAACACCCCAGACATAACTATCAATCTAGGGAATCAGCCAGTTGAAAAATGTAAAAGAACAAGGGATTTAGGAGTTATCTTGGACTCGAAACTAACTTTCATTGAACATTACAATACTATCATCAACAGAGCAAATAATATGCTTGGAGTTAAAAAAAACGTTTTTGTTACAATTTTCATGATCCGTACACAATAAAAACATTGTACATTGCATATGTGAGGTCAATACTGGAATATTGTAGCGTAGTTTGATCACCATTTTCAGTCACCCATGAAGAACGACTAGAATCGGTACAGAAGCAATTTTTACTGTATGCACTTCGTAAATTAGGTTGGACAAGGTTTCCGCTTCCATCTTATGAAGCCCGCTGCATGCTCATCAGCATCCAATCATTAAAAGAGCGCCGTGAATTTGCATTAGTATCATTCGTATATGACATTGTTTCGCAACGCGTTGATTCAGCAGAACTTTTGTCAAAACTTAATTTTTACATACCGTCGCGGCAACTACGAAATAGAAATATATTTATTACATGCCATCATCGTACACATTACGCCAAATTTGTACCTCTGAATCAGATGATGACAACTTACAATAAGCATGGAGAAAACTGTAGACTTTACTATGACCAAAACAAAACTAAAACAATACTTCAATTCAATTAGATAATGACGAACGATTCAAAATATTAAAAATGCAAATCTGATGTGTTAGTTTTCTAAGGCGTACTGTATATGTAAGTGAAACATAACAAGTTAGCACTATTGTAACAAAACGGTCTACTATTGATTGACGACAAATAAATAAAATAATAAAAAAAAATCTTGCCAAAGTCTTCTCTCGACCTAAGCTGCAAACAATTGCAAATGTTTTGCCGTGGTAAAGCAAAGAGAAAGTCGATTAAAGGGTGTATTCGATAAAAATGGCACACAGAAAATCTTCTGTAACTTTTTAATCGTATTAGTAAAAAACCTAGAAATTTGAGTAGATCTTATCCATAGTGTTTTATTTACATCTGCCAAGTTTCATAGTTATACATTCAGTAGTTCCAGTCATGTCGTCGAAACAAGAAATTGTCCGTGAGAAAATTTTGTGCACTCACAATCAAAATCCAGGGGCGTCCCACCGGTGGATTGCTAAAAGGCTTGGAATTGCAAATACAACTGTGCCTCGTGTAATAAGAACCTTCAAGGAGCGTCTGAGTGTCCAAAGGAAGGAAGGGAGTGGTCCAATGGACAGTAAAATGGCCAGGAAAGTCGTAAAACAATTCAAGAACCGTCCAAACATGTCAATTCGAGATGTCGCTAAAAAGTCTAAGGTGTCAGTCGGTTTTGTGCAGAAAACCATGAAGCGTGCTGGGTTACATGTTTACAAAGTGCAAAAAGCCCCAAACCGGAATGAAAAACAAAACATCACTGCGAAAACCCGCGCCCGGAAACTTTACACGAAGCTGCTCACCAAATCCGGTTGCACCGTGATGGATGACGAAACATACGTCAAGGCCGACTTCCGTCAACTTCCTGGGCAAGAATATTTCGTTGCCAAGTCGAAGTTCGATGTTCCGGAGGATGTTCGAAAGAAGAAACTATCGAAATTTGCAAAGAAGTTTCTAATCTGGCAGGCGATTTGCGGATGTGGTGAAATAAGTGCTCCCTTCATCACTTCCGGAACAATAAACGGTGCGATTTACACGGAAGAGTGCCTTAAGAAGCGTCTCTTGACATTCATTAAGAAGCACAAAGGATCAACTCTGTTTTGGCCTGATCTAGCATCCTGCCACTACGCTCGAAACGTATTGGAGTGGTACCGAGCCAACGGAGTCAATTTTGTGCCAAATTATTTAATTAATTTTAATTAATATATAATTTCGAAATTAATCAAAAGTTACTTTTGAGCGTTTCCTATTTGTTTGGTTCCCTAGCAAAGAAACCTGTGATAAGACGCGCCTTTTTTATCTTTACAGCTTTTTGAACATGATCGGCAGCTCGCTTTTGCGTAAACTGTTACTTTCGCACAGTTGACACTCCCTCAAGCATTGCTTGAGTCAGTTCACTTCTGCCATATTATGGTTCTCAATGGCTTTTTTGATGCGCGTATTTCCTTCCATGGACAATCTGAAATTATGATTAATCGATCATTATGATCAACATATTTTTCAGTACGTACTAATAAGTAGTTCGCCTTTTCTCGTCTTCTTCCTTGCAAAGGATCTTCAACCCCTCTTCTTTCTTTTCAATCAACAATTTTAAATTATTCATTTGTTGCTTATGTTGATCTGCTTCTTCCTGCCTTGCTAACTCTTTCCGCTTTTCTTCTTTTTCTTCCTCCTTTTTCCGTTTTTGATCTTCCAATTGTTGCTATAATTAGCATATTGTGGGGAGGTAGCTCATCGAATATTCCGGTCCGCCTCTAAGCATTTACTATAAGGTATCAGGTGGGACTCCACCGATCTGCCAAATTTCGAAGACATCTGCATTGATTTATCTCAAATTATAATTATCAATTAGCAGATTGGAGATAATGAAATCATTGGATATAGGACCAAGTCTCCCCCGGTTGGTGCTAATGAGCTTGACAGCAATAGAAGCATAAAGTTACCATAAAGCACGAAATGCATCGACGGACTCTTATTTATACCAAATCCCTAAATCGTAGTTTTAAATAGCTTAGCATAGGTTGTTCTTTAGAAGCTTTTACATTATTGGTGCAGATATTAGTTACAGTTACTACTGTTTGTAAAATTCAGTTTTAAGAATTAAAAGTTTACGAAAAAAATAAAACAATTTGCTTCGAGCATCGGCTGTGAACGGTTTTGTCGATGCATTATTGCGCGCTATTTTGCTATCGAGTTTCGGTTAAAGGGGTTTCCGATCACAATTTGGTCAAACAGTAATGTGTGTGAGTCGATTAAAGTTTTTATTAATTATTCAAATTATTTTTCTTTTTCAAGTTCAGTTTATACAGAATACAGGAGAAATATTCAGCTAAGCTTCCTTTTTATCGAATGCGAATTGCCGGGTCTTTCGTTTAACACCTGTCATAAGATTTTGTACAGTCTCCTTGTCCACTTTATTCGCCGCAGAACGCCAGTTTGCCTTGGACTGTTTCTCGCTCAAAACAGCTTTTTGAGTGTTCTCAAGGTGTCGCTTGACGATGGCCCAATATTATTCGATTGGGCGGAGCTCTGAAGTGTTGGGAGGGTTCTTGTCCTTGGGCACCACTTGAACGTTGTTGGCAGCATACCACTCTATGGCCTTTTTATTCGTAATGGCAAGATGCCAAATCCAGCCAAAATAGAACGGAACAATTGTGTCGCTTCAGGAAAGGCAGTAGACGTTTTTGTAGGCACTCGCTCAGATAAATTTCCTGGTTGACGGTTCCGGTCGCAATGTAAACTTTGCTTTTCAAGCCATAGGTACAGATGGCCTGCCACACGAGATATTTTTTCGCGAACTTTGACAGTTTAATGTGCTTAAAAATATCTGCTACGTTTCCCCGTCCAGTTGCCGTATAAAATTCCTATCCAGGAAGCGGTTTAAAGTCTGCCTTGACGCAAGTTTCATCTTCCTGTACCACGCAATCAAACTTCGTCAGCATCGTCGTGTACAAGTTTCGCGATCGTGCTTTGGCCGACGTGTTTTGTTTATCGTCGCGATTTGGAGTCACCATTTTCTTGTAAGTCGACAGTCCAGCTCGTTGTTAAGGTCTATCTACGGTTGAAAGCGCCACTCCCAGCTTCTTTGTGACATCTCGGACAGATAGGTTGGGGTTCCGCTCGAAACAGCGGGCAACTCTTTTTGTCATGGCTGTGGCCTCCAGCTTTCAATTTCCCCCGACCCCCCGATCCTGGTTGTCGACAAACGTTCACCGAACAGTTTTAATACGTTGTTAACAGTTGATTTAGCCACATTCAACAATTTCGCCAACGTGAGAATGGTTTGGATTTTCACCATGCACGTGCTTAATTTTGATGCGTTGCTTCTCTTCCTTCGACGACATTTTGATAACTGAAGTGCTAATTTCAAAATCAAAATAGAGGCATGATGCTACATGCACATATCTTCAAAATGAGGGGTGTGCAAATCTTTTTAATGCACGATGAAAGGAAATGCGCCAAGTTTAAGTCAACCAAATTTTGATCGAAACACCCTTTATCCACGCTTCTAAAAATAATGAATATCATGAGTGATGTTAACCTTGCTGCAGGTAAATACTTTGAGACTCACAGATAAATATAACTCAAATGTTTATTCTATTTGAAGTATTGTTAAACCCTAACTTGAAACCCAAATTTATTAATGCTGACAATTATTTATTTATATCCGAATGCCAAGTTTACAGTTGCTTCTAGAATATATTATGTAACCTCAAATCTAAGGCAACAATGCATTAAAAAATAGTCACTATAGAATGAGTACTGGGATTTTAATGCCTTAAATTTACATGATCGTTCTAGGTGTTAACAATATCAGAACTATTTTTAAACACAATCAGTTCCACGCGCTATGATCAGTTACAAGAACAAATTCTCGATCTTCCGTAACAGATTACAAAACGATTGCTGCATGTTGCATAGTCTGCATAACTGATTGAATTTCATTGCTCGTAAAAATATTGCTCGAAACATTAAGGTGAGGTCTTAAAATCAGTTAAATTTGGGGTGTTAATATTTTCAAATTCAACTACTTCAGTGAATCACGGTTGCGCAGCGTACCACACATAGCTTATGTGCTTATAATATTCATTAATCCGAACATGACGACAACATGACAGCATGTTTAAATATATTTTTACAAAGACCAACGACCGTGTTTTGCACTATTTTATTTTTAATGTTCTTTAGAATTTGAAGATCAAGGCACAAAAAACCCTAAAGGATAAGATTGAGTTAATTTTCACCAATACAAAATATGGCCTTGATGGTTATTATTAAATAAATTTGATTGCCTATTGATTTTTTTCTGGCGGTAACTAATACTATACACTGAGAAATTATGAATTTTACACGAGACGTAATTCATGTTTTTAAAAAGTCGGGGAACGTAAACAAAGATTTCGAGGAAAACTATGTCTTCTGAAACTACCATATACGTAAGTCGACAAAATGTGTTTGATTGAATTTATTTTTTGATCTCTTTCAACTCATTTTAATGTGCTAAAGGACGCTTGCATGTATCGGTCTCAGGGCATCAACATTTATATGACAATGTGGTGTGTAGATACTTGAGATTAAAACTGGCATCAAGAAGCACTTGAGATTAAAACTGGCATGTAAACATTACCGATATCATTTGGATAAGGGCACTGCAACACATTTCCAGATTTGGAAATGTAAGTTTCCAAACCAGGCACGTATTTAGTATTGTTTGAAAATAGGGTTATTGTTGTATAGTTATAATAAGATAGATCTCATCTAAGGCCGCCTCCTTAATGACACTAGCTTGTTCATTCGTAAAAATAACAATTTTCGACGTTAATTCGTAATTAATTTCATACACTCGCGAAAAAATAATCGCCAAAAGTAACGTTGCTAAACCGCCCGTTAGATTTGCAACCTACATTACAAAACTCTGTACACCATGTGGTGAGTGCGTCTGAAATTATGTGCCAGCCTACCACGCGCACACTGGCCAAGCACGCATAGCACGGCTTGCTGCGATCCGAATATACATTTCCCCATACTGTTCTAAAAATTAACCAACCACCAATAATTAATTTTCATGTTCAGGATTGAATTGAAATGAAATTGAATAATATGTACCTGAAACACTTTTAAATTGTGAACTAGTTAAGTAGTGTTGACATCGACGGAATATATTACACGATTTGAGTCCGCCTTTTCGCATTTGTTGATTGTATAAATCAGCTGTACAACGAAACTTCACTGAGCGGGATTTTTGTAATTTGCATGTTCCATTAGAGTTTGTACAAAATTCCGAACTAAAACGTTACTGTACATAAGTGACTATAGTGACCATTTTTTTTTTTTTTTGGAAAATAGTGACTTTAATGACTTTTTGGTGAAAATAGTGACTACCTTGAAAATAGTGACCAAGTCCCTAAAAAGTGACCCGCTACCAGACCTGCCATTATTTATTAAGTGAAATCTTTCCGCCCAATTCCCCTCGGAGCCAATTTATGACCCTGAACCCCAGTAAAGTCCTGAAGGGGGACAAAATGTTACTCCTAAAATGGCAATAGCGATATTTTTTGCAGGCTTTAAGTAAGCCAACACTTAAATGTTAATTTACATTGTATCTGATGGAGGTCAATTTATAATATTCAAGTCGATGAAATAATACAGGGTTCGTTTCTACTGTACTGTTAACCTTTGATATGTAATAATTGATAAGAATTGTTTATTTCATCAGAGTGGTTTACTTGTTTTCTATAAAGATAATTCTTTTGATAAAACAATAAAAAAAAACCTTGCATAGTGTTCGACGAAAAATGTAGAGAACTTAGTTCTTAACGAAAGAGTATTGTTTACAAGAGAGCCTCTTATTGTTAAGTAGGTCCTTCTGAAAAAATTTTGCGATTTTTTCATTCGTTAGTATTTTTATTTTGTGTTTTTGTTCCTTGATTATCGAGAATTTCGATTACCGGGGTACCCCCTTTTTTTTTTTAATTCGGAATGCGACACTTTGCTAAGGTAAAACAGTTCGGTGTTCTTGTTTCATAAAAAAATTCTCTTATCGAGCATCAGTGAGCTTTCCATTTTTGAATGAATCTATCTCAAAGAGATATGCTTATGCTTGAGCTTCCCATTTTTGTTTTACATCATCTGTGCAAACTTAGATTTTATTTTATTTGTCGTCAATCATTTCGTAGACTTTGTTACATTTTTCCTTAACATGTAAGAGTTTTTAATTAACTAATGTCTAGTTAGCCTAACATAAAAAAGCTTTTTAAGTGTATTTTTATTCATTGTGATACCAATCGTTTCGCTATATGTGTTGAAGCAGGACATCATTCTATTTAAAGGAACATTTTTGGCATAGTTTGTTCTTTGATTGTTAATAAAAAAATAAATTTCTATTTCTCAGAGAGCGAGTAAGAGCATACAAATTTAAGTTTTCTAATATTTCTGGACTGTTTATTCGTTGCTTGATAACATCAACTATGAATGCAATCATAGCAAACTCTCTTCGCCTTTGAAGTCCTAATAAATTAATCAACAAACGTTGCGACTCATATGATGGTAATGGCAGACGTGTCCAACCTAATTTTCTTAGAGCAAACAACACAAACTGTCTCTGAACCTATTCTATACGGTTTACATATGTTCCTTGACATGGAGCCCAAACAACGCTACAGTATTCTAGTATGGGCCTCACATATGCCACATATAGTTTTTTTTAATGTGTCAGGGTCGTTGAAATGCAAACTTTATCTTTTAATAAACCCAAGCATGTTATTTGCTTTACAGATGATATTACTGTAGTGATTGAACATATCAGAGTTATCGGTTCGATATTTACCGAGTTTTGTGCTCCAAAATCATTGAGTGAGAAGCATACCAACTGTAACCCCGGGGATCCTTACAATGGAATGAGGAACTGTTGAATTTTGCAATGGTCGTAGTAGCAATAAGACAAGTAACGAGAGGAAGAGGGAAGGAATTTTGATACATTTTGTACATTTGGTACATGACATTTCGTATATTTCCTAGATTACATCTGAGTTTTTTGGACTTTTATACAATTGTCGATGTTCTTCAACTAACTGCAATATGTACTGTTTGTGATTTTCATCCGTTGACAATTTCGAATTAAATGTTTTTATTAATGCAATACCTCGCTCCGCATTGTTATTTACTATTTACAAACTTTGAATACGCCTTTTGGCATTTTCATATTCTTTTTTGCAATTCCACTGCGTAATATCAGTTTCCAACAAGGATCCAGGAATCTCTAGAGCATAGAACAAATTTGTTGTACCCTGACTGCCTTGTTCAAATAAGTGTAGCTCAAGTGTTGAAACGTCGTTTGCTTCGATTATGGATTAAACAGGTAATTTTTTTTTGGGTATCTGAAAATCAAAATATTGTACGAAAAATAATATTCTCCGTACAACAAATCAAATTAAATATTTATCTGGTAGATATTCGGCTTGAATAATTCTTTTTTTTTATCTGCGATATCCAAATTTTCGTCAAACAAACACAATCCGATTAGAATGCTTTCTAAGTACTGCAGATGATAAAAGAACCCTTTATGAACTGATTTTGCAACTTCTTCGTCAACAGCCTCGTAGATCTTAAGCGATTTTATCACGGTCATTGTTGGCTGGCACACATTGCAGCACACGAAGAAAGAAACCAGTTTTGACCCTTCTTACACCAAAAGAAGGGCATTAAGATTGCTTGCAAACTCGACTTTTTATCCGAGACCCAGAAGGCCGAGTTTCATATACCATTCGACTGAGCTCGAAGAACTGAGTACATGTATGTGTGTATGTGTGTGTATGTGTCTATGTGTGTGCGTTACTAATAATGTCACACCGGTTTCTCAGCCGTTTGTGAACCGATTTCAGTTCTGTTGACGGCTACATAAGCTACATCATTCCCATTGAACGTTTTTGATTATTTTTTTCATTTGGACATTTCGTTACGAAGATATGAACGAAACAGTACTTTACGGCCTATTATAATAGTAATCAAACAGTTTAGTCTCCGATTACAGATTAAGCTATTTGTGTACCGATTTTAGTTTTTTTGGTGCCAAATCAAAGCTAACTGGTAAAAATTTCATTATGATTAGATAATTCTTCATGGAGATATGACAAAAAAAAAACCTGAGAGCACATAATTGTGAGATGAAAATATACTGGTTTCAGTTCAAAACCGGAAAACACAACGCGCACTAATCGATCCTGGTTGCATTCTATAGTGTCGCATCTGATGCGATCAGAATTTACGGTAAGGATTCGTTTTATAAATTGAATACATGAAAGATAGTACATTTCTACAACTTCCCTTTTTTACCTTTCTTACACCAAAAGAAGGGTATTAAGATGGCTTGAAAACTCGACTTTTTATCCGAGGCCCAGAGGGCCGAGTGTTATACCCAACTAACATTTTTCATTAGGTAAACGCTTCATTGGCAATACGTATAGAGCTTTAAACTGAGTAATGGTTAAATAGTGGTTGCAGATGCGCCTAGCCAATATTTTCTCAGGCAAATCTGGCGAATCTACCCAGCTTCATGAAAATGCGAAAAGATAGCAAGAAGCGTGTATACTCCTTTTAAAATGTTAGTATTATCACCAATTTGCAGCTCTTATGCTTCATAATCATTCTCTCAACTTTATCTCAACTTGTATACAGCTGATACTCTGCTACAGATACATAAAAGTTTTTACAGCTTTATTCCAACTAACTAAACAATGTTCTAATCGTGTGCAAATGGTAGCTTTTGTACAGCCTTTCGATAAACCGTCATGCAGAATATGTAATTGGTTTATACAGCTTTTATCCAAAAATTATACAACTTATTACATTATTGTTCACAAAGACAGCACTTTTGAAGCGCATATTCAGCATATTTATTTGTTCATAGTAATTTCTATTTTTAGAACTGTGGCAAACAGCGTTTTATTGCTAGTCTTAACACGTAGATATAAACGCTTAACCATAGTTACTACTTATACAGCAATCGAAAAAAATATGTATTTCAAACACTGTTAACAATTATTTGTGGACGATATTACGGCAATGTTGCTTGTTTACCGTTGTAGAGCGCAATTAACATTTAACTATATGAATTATATATTATAATGTTGTTATCAATATATTTATATATCACTTACCCACGTACTTAACCAGATTTGAACTCTGCACCTTCGCCATAAGATCCGTGACTGTATCCTCTGATCCATATCAGCTGTGAGGAATTCCAGTACCCGTGTTCAAAGTGTTCAAACCAGATTTTAGTTCTAATAATGCTGAACAACAAGATTGCTGAAGCTATTTATTAACAGGTTCATACTGTTTTGAAAATCAGTGTTACCAAAATTATTATAATCTAAACATGTTCACCATCCAATTTTCGTTGTTATCTGTGCCGTTCTTGGGCTCATTTGTTATTATTATTTTTTAGATATATTTTTACTTCTTAGAGTAATGAAAATGGTACAGGTGGGTGTTGGCCAAATTGGGATTTTTCAGATATAACCCTAAATAGGTTATAACGTCCGTGCTCCATCACAATATTTTCTATTGTAATGTGTCCTACTCAATGGGTAAATTGAACTGAAGGTGAGTTTTAAAGAAGGGGAACTTGGAGTAGAGCACACGTACCCACTGGTTGACACTAAATATTGGCCAACGTGCTTTTGCACATTTGTATGAGGATTTGTTAAGCGACACAGGTTTCCAAATCCAAAGTTCGGATACCGTGCTGCATCGGTGCCCGGACTTTTTGTTCATGAATCTGGACATTTTTCAATTCACAAACTAGCATGCAGTTATGAGCTTGTAAATTTATCATAATAGTATATTAGCGACAAATCTGAGAGGGCTGATTCATCGATTTCTTTTACATTTTTTCCAAGTTGTAACATTCCGCTCAATTGCATGCTAGGCGGTGGGAATGTCTTTCTAAGGAGAACAGCCGACTGAGTTCATCAGATATGGCTCGACTGGGCTTCAGCTTAATAAACAACTTAGTATTATAGTCATTTATTCAATGAAATGTTCTTACAATAGCCAATAGTGTTCAACACATAGTTATCACCATCGACAGCCCGCAACAATAACTCTTTGTATCTTTTCATAGAAATTGCTAAGCTCTTTAAACATCCGGGGGACTACAAGGATTCTATCTTTGTTTTTAATTTTGTTTCTTTTCAGCCAACAAACAATTTATTTCTACCAAATTTTGAAGTCAATATCTAATATTTCTCTATTTCTCAAAACTTTTAAAGTTAGGCATAAAGATGAATGAATGTACCGGAAACTAGACGGACACATGCGAAGTTGAGTACAGGCGACTCGTGAGGTAGTAAGTGCTTTCAAGAACGTGGAGCAAGACAGGTAATTGTTACCCATTGTATCTATATTAATAAAATTTATTTTTAATAGGATTGCGTCGACCATCGGTTGAATCGGTTGGATCGGTTGAGTCGATACTTTGTTCCGCAATATTTTGTTATCGTTTTGTCTATTGTTTCGGTTGCCTATTTTTTTTCACTCTTTATATATTCCAAATTTTGCATTATTTAACATTCATATATTATCCTAGGTGCTCCTGTTAAGTAATTAACATTTCAAACTTATAATCTAGCATTTATATCTTATTGCGTTGAAATTATTTTTACCTTGTCTATTCAGTATTTTTAACAGGTTTTTTTTTGACTGCGTGTAAGGGTAACTGTTGATTTCTTAAACTAGTTCTTATCTATAGAGAATTGATCATTGCAAATGAAGATTGCAATGATTTTTGTTTAAAACTATCTGAACCCGGTGCGTGCGCTGCTACGCTTGCAACTAAATGAAGGAAAATTTAATATAACTGGCACGTTTATGGATTTTTTTCAAAATGTGTTTTTTTTTTCTTGAATAAGCAGGGGTTCAAACTTCTATCAAAACATGTTTCTTACCAGAGAAATACACGTGTTTAAGTAACCTGGATAGTTCTCATTTTTGGTAGAAATTTGTGTTTCATTTGTATGGGAGCTCTCCCTTCCAGAGGGGGGTGGTTTCTCAAACCACCATACAATCATTGCCAAATTTGGTTTCATTTGCTTGATTTGTTCTCGAGATATACAGAAATTCGTGTTTCCTTTGTATGAGATACCCCTCTTTCAGTGAGCGGAGGAGTCTCAAATCACAATAGAAATATTTTTTGCCTTCGAAAACCTCCACATGCCAAATTTGGTTCCATTAAAACCCCCTTCCCTCCCCCTTTCAGATGGCGGAGGAGTCTCAAACTTCCATAGAAACATTTCTCTCCTCCAAAAACCTTCACTTGCCAAATTCGGTTCCATATGCTTGATTAATTCTCGAATTATGCACAAATTTGTGTTTCATTAGTATGAGAGCCCCCCTCTAACAGAAGGCGGAGGGGTCTCGAGTTACCTTAGAAACATTTCTTGCCTTCAAAAACCTCTACATGTCAAATTTGGTTCCATTTACTTGATTAGTTCTAGAGACTGCAGCAACTTGTGTTTCATTTGTATGGGAGCCCTCCCCCCTCAAGAGAGAGAGAGGAGGGGTCTCAAACTACTGTAGAAACATTTATTGCCTTTAAAATCCCCGCAAGTCAAATTTGGTTCCATTTGCTTTATTAGATCTAGAGTTATGAAGAAATTTCAGTTTCATTTGTATGACAGCACCCCTTCTAGGAGAGAAGAGGGGTCTCAAACCACCATAAAAACATTTTTCGCCACCAGAAAACCCCACATGCCAAATTTGGTTCCATTTGCTTGATTAGTTATTGAGATATGCAGAAACTTCTGTTTCATTTGTATGGGAGCCTCCCTTTTTAGAGAGGGGAGGGGTCTCAAATTACCATAGGAACATTTCTTGCCTCCAAAAACTTCTGACTGCTAAATTTGGGTTCCTTTGCATGATCAGTTCTCGAGTTATGCATAAATATGTGTTTCATTTGTATGGGAGCCCCCTTTTCAGAGGAGGGAGGGGTCTCTTACTGTCTTAAGAACCTTCCCCGGCCCCAAAAAACCCTGCATACAAATTTTCACGCTGATCGGCTCAGCAGTCTCCGAGTTAAATCGTGACAAAGGAAAACCCAACTCATTTTTATTTATATAGATTATGAATTATTTTGTTGGACATTTTTTTCTACAGTCTCAACGTTTGAAATTCTATGTAATTCAGTAGTACTGAACCAGGGTGGCAGCTTCAAAATCATTTTCAGAACATTGTTCTTAATCCTTTGAAGTGCTTTTTTCCTAGTAGCACAACAACTAGACCATATTGGCACAGCATAAAGCATGGTCGTTCTAAAAATTTGTTTGAATATTAGAAGTTTGTTCTTCAAACAAAGTTTGGATTTTCTGTTTATAAGAGGATATATACATTTTATATATTTATTACATTTGGCTTGAATACTCTCAATGTGATCTTTGAAAGTTATTTTTTGATCAAGTATCAGTCCAAGATGTAGCACATATTATATGTAGAAATATCACATATTATATGTAGACAATGGCTCACGATGGTATAAGACATATGTCAATTCTATTATCTTCAATATTACATTCAAATTGAACTTTTTTGATATATTTTTTAAAATTTTACATCAAAAAGTTCTACCCTAATGGAAAATAAGTGAACCACCCTAATGAAATATCACATATAATATGCCAGCAGTTGCGAACGATAATATCGGATATTTGTTTTTTTGTTTATTTGTTTATTTGTTGTTGTAAATGTTATCTGACATATGTTTGTCTTTATGAATAAATCAGTTAACGCTAGCATTAAAATAGTCTTCTTATAAAGGTAGTCAATGACATATTCAAATCGAACAATGAATAAACACTATTAAACGCATCGGCAACAGCACGCAGGGGTTCGTACCATAAAGAAGATTACGAGGCACAAGGTGCAAAACGTTTCGTTGTCGTATCACTCGTTCAGGGGCATAGAAGCTCAGTTGATTGAGAAGTTACGGAGAGTCAATATCACCGGTGATCACCTTAGCCGCAAAAATAGCTTGCACTCTACGCCTCCTTCGCTCTAACGTATCGATTCCAAGGTGGCGTAGTGCGTAACGAACAAACCAACGCTGAACAAAGTCCAGTCTCGCGATCCAACAGCGTTGATAAGGACTCCAGACAACGATACTATTTTCCAGTATTGAGCGCACTAACGAACAGTACAATGATTTCAGACACAGAGGGTCCCGGAAGTCTTCAGAAATTTTGAAAATAAATCCAAGTTGCCGGTTTGCCTTCGCTATTACATCATGGTAGTGTGGCCTGAACGTTATCTCTTGATCGAGAGTCACTCCTAAGTCCTTGACCTGCCTTACTCGTTGAAGTACATTATCGGCTTGCGCTTTCGGGGGCTTCAAATGGTGAGTTGACAACTTCGAAGGAGGATGCGGCCGACCTCTCGTCCTCACAAGTTCCTACCTCACGCCTCCACGAGTCATATGATCACAAAAGACTGCCAGCTGAAACATGGAGACGCTGGTTGGCGTAGCCTGGGCAATGTTGTCAATCTGACAATAGCGAAGTGAGGGGGTGCGACTGAAGATCGTGTACCTTTAAATCATATTGTATATTTCCCATTCTCATTTTATCAATAATTTCAGCACGCTTTGGAATCATTTTTGCATTCCAAAACCATGTAAGAGCCGGGAGAAACACGACGGGCATCAAAGGCTCAATTTGTTTTTCAGCATTTCAGCATTACACTTAATTTAAAATTGCACTTCTGAATTTCAGCTACGCTGAACATTTTTACGTCATCCGCATAAAATAATCTACACCCTGGAGGTAGAAGATGAGAGAGTCCATTGACAAACCGCGTAAACCGGAGGGGTCCGAGGTTGCTGCCTTGTGGAACACCGGAGGAATTCGTGAAGCTTTCCTAGAGCGACGATCCAATTTTCACGTGGAGCAGGCGATTCGTCAGATATGATTCAAACCAGCACGCCAAAGGGGAAGAAACACCAAGTTTTTTTTAGCTTTGCCAGCAAAATGCTATGGTCCACGTGGTCAAATGCTGCTTTCAAATCTGTATAAACAGCATCAATTAGACCACCAGCGTTCATGGTGCAAACACAAAGTGAAACGAACTCGGTTAAATTCGTAGCAACAGATCGTTTCGGGTAGAAACCGTGCTAGGCCGTTGAAATGAATGTTTTGCAGGAGTTGAATGAAGCATCGTTTATGATGATTTCAAATACCTTAGAGCACGAACATAGAGATGTGATCGATCTGTAGTTTTCTACATTCCGTTTATCACCCTTTTTGTAGACAGGCAATACTATCACCATGATTATCTCAGCAATTTAATTCAAAAACTTTAAGTCAAATTCAATTCACTCCCCCCAACTCGAAAATTTGCTCGAAAGTCCCAGAAAGGAGATTTATATCAAAAACAATTACAATTTTAGTTTTATCCCAGCCATATCCCGACCAGAAGGGTATAACATAAAAATAACAAAATTATAACAAACCTTGTTACGACTAACTGATTATGATATAAATTTGTTAAAGACGTTTCTATCTGGATAATTGTATAACATAATTGTAACAAATTAAGATAAAATACCTCGCGAGTCACAATCAGTTTAAAGAAATAAATTAATTCTAACACTAGCTGTTATGATTTTGCTACATCGTATCAAAACTGTTACAAAGTTTGTTTTGTTTATGTTATATCTATATCATAGTTTATTATAATTTTGTTATCTCTTGAGGATATTTTGTTACAATCTCAGTTATTTTAACAACATCCGCGATCTAAATTCTAACAACCTCTGTTAGAAAAACAGCGTAAGAGAATAACATAACCTGAAATAATTTTGTTATTTCCTTTTGGTCGGGATAGCACTCCTCCCGGCATTGTCGACTACAATTCTTAACTTTATTCAAAACTGTTTTGTCTACCAACAACTCCTCTATGCTTCTTTAAAGCCGAAATTTATACAAAGTGGCCCACTGTATAGACGATTGTGAAAACCATAGATATTTTGAAAATGTTCTAGTGAAAAATGTTATGACCACTTCAGAACATTCATAAAACCTATTGGCTGCCATGAAAACCAGCTTACGGCCAAATGACCACAGCTGTCAAACTTCACTGTGATATCGTGGTTGGTTTTAGTTGTTCTGCTTTGTTCGATTCTCTGCTCTTCTGAGTTCTGATCGATTTAGCTGTAAACAATATCTAAGAAAAAAGTTCTAGTGTTGCGGGAAATTTTGTTTGATAAGGAGTGTATCGAATATAAGCTATCCACATACATTTGCGTTGTACGTATGTATTTGTGATGGTTTTTATGCTCTGAACACTGCATGCTGTGCGTTTGACTGTCAGCTTTCTTTTGTTTACTTGTTTGTGCGGTTCAAATTCTGCGTTTTCAAAATGTCGCGTATTGAAAAGGAAGTGAAAATTATGGTTCTGGACACATGGCTAAGTGAGAAGGGTATTACTATGCGAAAATTGGCGAAGCGGTTTGTAATTCGCCATGCGAGTGTTAAAGCCATCATTAATAAGTTTGGGGAACACTATTCTTTGGATGAGCTACCAGGAAGAGGCAGAAAACCCGGTTCTTCCAACCCGAAACTGGAACAGAAAGTGGTATCTCTAATCATGAAGAACAAATTAATGTCAATACGTGATTTGGCCAAAAAAGCAGGAACGAGTGTCGGAATGATCCAGCGTATCAAGAGGCGAAACCACCTGAAGACCTACAAGAAGCAGAAAATCTCGAAACAAAGTGCAGAACAGAAGAAGCGAGCAGCAACAAGGGCCCGGAAATTGTATTCGCGTCTTTTGCAGCGTCCGGATGCATGCGTTTTGATGGACGATGAGACCTATGTAAAGGAGGACTCAAAAACCCTTCCAGGTCCACAATACTTTACTGCCGTCGTTGGGGAGGATGTGAGCGATGCGGACAGGTCGATTCAAGTGGAGAAATTCGGTCGAAAGGTACTGGTATGGTAAGCAATATGTTCCTGTGGTTTGAAGTCAACCATTTTTTACACTACCGGAGCTAAAAATGCGGAAATTTATCGATCTGAATGTCTCCTGAAGAGATTGTTGCCTTTATATAAGAAGCATAGTACACCTCCACTGTTTTGGCCAGATTTAGCGTCGGCTCACTATGCCAAAACCACTCTCAATTGGCTTGCGGAAAAGGGTATAGATTTCGTTGAGGAAAATATCAATCCACCAAATTGCCCTCAGCATCGACCCATCGAACGTTACTGGGCAATCGTGAAGAGGGTCTTCAAGAAGACTGGTAAGGCAGCTGGGAACATGCAGGAGTTCAAAAAAAATTGGGCTCAAGCGTCCAAAAAATGCGATGCAACACTTGTCCGGAGCTTGATGAAGAGCATTCGATCCAAAGTTCGAAAATTCGTGAAGGAATAACTTAAATTTCATCCGGTCTTCATTATGTTCAAGTTTAACCTCGTACAATAAAGAATCAATTTTTTGTATGAATAAAATATCGGTTTTCAACATAATTTGAAAGAAAGTTTGTGGATAGCTTATTTTCGATACACTCCTTAGCAAAGTATCCAGAACAAATTGAATTTTTTTTACACCGTATCATGCTCCAAATCATATGCTCATTTAATTTTATGGTGAATATTGGTAGGATAAGCGCCGAAAATTAATGCGTCTAGGAAATTATTGGAGTTTACAACAACAAAAACAAAATTAAAACAAATATATTCGATATGTTAATCATGAATTTCCTGAAAATTGATGGAATTCAAAAAGGTTTCATTTGCATTACATTTAAAATTTGGTGTATTTATTTTTCAACATTTCAATCATTTCTTATATTTCAATAAGGCGATTGAAAGAAATCACCTTTATGCCAAAAAACAAATTTATCTTCGCCATGACTAATATAAAACCAATTTGCCGTTTAATGCATTTACTGGAGGCAAAATAGTTTTAAAATGCTTTTTCAACTGACCATAATAAGATAATATGAACGATTCCTAAAACGGCCTTTGGCAGATCTCGACGTTTCATGCGTTTCTAATTTCGGAAATTTCCAATACAACCCCCCTTGGGTGGTTGGGGGTTCCCCCTAACGAAGTCCGATTGAGCTCAAATTTTGCATGGGGATTTTTTTCGAGGGGACCAACTTTTGAGCACAACTCTTTTTCGAAATTCGATGGTCAAATTTTTCCCATACATTGAATTGACCCCTAATGAGCATGCATACATGCAAAACAGGAATATTGAAAACACAAATATGATTTATACCTACGTCCTAAAGTTTCCAGTACCATTTTAAGCAAATAGATTCGTTTGTAAATACATCGTATACAATTCCATTTATTATAAAAAAAAAATTAAAATTCTTTTAATGAAACTCAATTCTTTTTATAATCCCTGCTGTAAAAATATGAGGCATCGCATGCAAGTCGCATACATGCATGCTTTGTGATTTAAACTAAACATACAGAGATGAAGATCATGGTTATATGCGATTGTGAATGGAAAAGCTTTCTATTGTTACTTGTTCAATGTTATATTACTTCTGATTGTCTAGAAGTTGAATATAACTGATCATTGGAGTTAAAAATATGTATGTACCTCATTGATTCATAATCTGCAATAGCTTTCCGACGTTCCTGAGAAGCATAATAATCATTAATACAATTTATATCTTTTTCTGTACTAAGATGTATGTTAACTTTTTGAATCTGTATATTCATAACACATTCCTATGATTGATTATGGTTGCCATCATAAAAGGTGTAATTATCATTTGCATAAAACATGTACGAGCATGAGCATGAGCATGATTGACCGCCCGAGGTTGCTACTCCGTTATTGCCAGATCAGCTGTTATTACACAGAGATCCAAAAGATGATGACCAGCATACATCCTCAATGTGTAAAAACTGGTGATCCCAACCCAAGGCAATACCAGCGCCGGCCTCGCCTGAATGCAGGTCAAGTAGGGAATGGGTAGGAATATGTTGACGTGATTCTCGCTTCATGGGAAGCCGAGAACACCTCTGCACTCCCACGAGAAATCACTGGGATGTTGGATAAAATGGTTGGGTTTGCAGCGGGATCCGTTTTGGTAAACGGTGTGCTGAATTCAACTGACGTCGGCAGTGAATAAGATATTTACCTATGTTCCCGATTTATTCCCTGTACATAGATTCACATTAAGGTTATTCAAATTTTGGCACTGATTTAAACCAACAGTGAGGATGCTGTTGGGACCACTCACATGTGTGGATTGTTTATTTCACCAGAATACAAATGGTTTATTTCAATGTAATACAAGATGCGTAAAAAACATCTAGTTTAAGGACGATTTAAACCAACAGCAAGGATGCTGTTGGAGCCACTCATAAGTGTGGGTGGTTTATTTCAATGGGATACAAGAATATGTTGAGATATCCAATTTGACGACCGATTTAAACCAACAACAAGGATGCAGTTGGGACCACTCACAAGTGTGGGTGGTTAATAGAAAAAGATCTTATGTTACACAGCAGTAACACATCTACACTACCTAGAATCACCCTCCCTAAAACTCTGAAGCAGATAAAAATAAAAAATTAAAATATCATAGAAGACAAAAATGCTATTAAAACAAATTTCCAATTTGAATGATGTACATGGCATTTTAAGACACAATTAAATTAATTAAATACGAGAACATAATATGCGTATCTACAAAACATATCTGACATCCACTGGTCTGTTACTGAAAAAATATAATTAGATATGTACTAATATCCTATTAGTCCTGGAAAAGCTGAAAACAGAAAATATCATTCCAAATATCAAAAATATAATTTCAATGAAAGAAATTATTTTATAAGACATGTTGTTAAAACATGTCTTTATACTGTTCTAGTTACTATTTTAGAGCAATTGGAGCGATCGATGAGCCCAGTGTAACGGTTTCTGAAATAAATGGCTTATCTAATTATTATACCACTGAACACAATATTAAAATATAATCCTATACTGCCTATAAGCGCATGCCAGTCTTTTAAGAATATAGTAGTTAATGTTCATGAGTGCAAATTCGAAGTAAATGTTATGCTGAAATGCTGAAAAACACATTCAGCCTTTTATCCATGTCATGTTGCTCCAGGCTCCTGAGATAAATGGTTTTGGAATGCAAAGATGATTCCAAAGCCTGCTGAAATCATTAATTGATATGAGAATGGAAAATTATATTTATAATGGAAAATTATATTTTTCAGGTCACACCCCCTATAATGGAAAATTATATTTTTCAGGTCACACCCCTCACTTCGCTATTGTCAGATTGACAACATTGCCCAGGCTACGCCAACCAGCGTCTCCATGTTTCAGCTGGCAGTCTTTTGTGATCATATGACTCGTGGAGGCGTAAGGTAGGAACTTGTGAGGACCAGAGGTCGGTTGCACCCTCCTTCGAAGTTGTCAACTCACCATTTGAAGCCCAGATAAAAGACAAAAAAAAGTTGCCTAAAAATTCCGAACAAAATTTAATTAAGAACGGCTGAGGTATGGAGTTAGAAAATATCAAAAATTCACAACAGGGGCATTTGAATGAGAGTATAATTTCGTTCATGATACTGTTTTTATAAAATAATTTTCAAATTTTCTTCCATCGTACATTGAGCCGTTTTTGATTAAATGTTGTTTGAAGTTTTTTTTAAAGCAATTCAAAATGTTCGTCTTGTAAGACGTCAAGAACATCATCACTTTGTTTTCCAAAGTAGATTCAATGGATTTTTTTGTTTTTGGGTTTCGAAAGTGCTTTGAGCAAATCTTGTTTAATGGCATACTTTAGCATGCATCAGAAACTTCACTTAGTGCATCAATTCGACAAAGATTTCCCATTAGGACCTAACTGACAAACGTAAACAATGGCTTCTTCCGTAAAATTCCGTATTCAATGACGAGATATTCGCCGAAAAAGCCATCGTTTACGCCTCAGTCCGGCTCTAATGAAAAATCTTTGTCGAATCATATCCTTGCTGGAATCGTATGAAAAATCCTTATCTCCACTTGGGGTGCATTGACCCTATAATTGAATTTGAAGGAATCACGCGGTAACAGAACAAATTTTAGTACACCTGGTCTCAGAAGCCAAAGGCAACAGGCTATATAATACGCCAAATTTGGTCCATATTTGACTACCCTGAGTCATTTTGTAGCAAATATAAAAACGATTGATATGTGATTCCGGTAGAGACTTACTCCAATTATCATCTCCCGAAATGTTTATTATTTCCAACAGCGCACCGATTTCGGATTGAAGAACGAATGAAATCAAGACTAAACGCTTAGATATTTTCAACTAGTTCTTTCTGGATCGATCAAGCTGGTAATCTGCGAGTTAGTTGAAAAACGTTTTGAAAACCGGAAATGCAGCCACGATCTATCATTTGCAGAAAACATGTACGCAACATAAAGTATATCATAAATGTAATCTAGGGAATGTAATTTTCACAAGTTCCTAAGATTATCTTCACCATAGTTTGACAAAATACAAACTGTGTAATGTATTTTGGGATTTTTACCTCAACCACGTGACCTGGATGCCGATAATTTAATTTAAAGTTCACGGTATATTTTTGTTCGCAAATTTATGGCTGCCGTTCAAGGTGCTGTGTGAAAACTGTATGAATCAGAACCGTATTTTTAATAACTCGATCTTCAATTACATGAACTCGTTGACAATTCCATTCGTGAGTAGGCACACTTTCTAGTTTTCTGAGCCCATGTTGTATGCAGATAGTTCATATCAGGAGACATTCAGGCAGCCACTCGATAAGAATGTTTTTATTAATTGACTTAAAATAAATGATTCGTTTCATTCGAGAACTCAGATCTTTTAGTTTACTGTAAACAAAGGTTCTAATGTTATCCACCTTGAAAATATTACCATTCGCGAACCACCCTTCGCAATGTATGAATCGAGTGGAAACCCCAGCACAAAACGTGTTTAACCACTCCAATCTACGCTTCATTGAGTTCTTCCAGTATGAGTTCTATCGCGGATCAGTCAAAATTTCGAAACCAAGCGGTATTCCCCAAGTTCACATGTTAATTTAGCCAGCACGTGGCTTGTTTCCCTAACACTACCACCAACGAGTAGTGTCTGTCTGTTGTATTGAAGAAGGTCACATTCAGCATGCTAAAAGCTCGATTTTTTAACTCCTCTCGCCTATCCTCTGGTGGCGCATCATGTCACCGTGTGTAAGGTCGGCAAGGTACGGGGATTATCTGCAGTCGATTGCGAGCCCGGCTATTCTTTTCTGGTTACTGAGGGAAGGCATAGCTCTCAGAGCGCCCGAAAACACACTCTCTCTCTCTATCGATTGTTACAGTGCCAATCAGTGAGTAACTCAACTGTGGTTCATAAAATTGAATATCACAATTCCCATTAGAAGAGCCTGTGTTTACATTATGCCGCTACCGGTGCTTCTTTTGCTTATTGGAATGACTGGAGCAACAGTACAAATCCGAGCAAAATATGCACGGCAGCTATAAAAAGAGAGCTATAAAAAGAGAATAATTATTATTGTTTTTTAGCGAGAATTCTATTCCTGGTTGCTATGTACATTAGACGGTGAGAATTTTCAATAATTGACGAGCCCTCTCATTGACCAGTTTGGTAAGTTTCCTTTTCTCGCATTCGTCTTATTCGATATCTCAACCGCTCGAATAATGTCATTGATCAAGAAGTGTACATAGTGCCCTGAGGCTTACCGATAAACATGATCTACACACTTAGAAATTATGAATTTAACACGAGACGTGATTCACGTTTGTAAAAAGTCGGGGAACGTAAAGAAAGATTTCGTGTAAAGGTATGTCTCCGGAAACTGAAACATACGCAAGTCGTCAAAAGATGTGTTTGATTGAATTTATTTTCTCATCTCTTTCAATTGCATGTGTCGGTCTCAGGGGACAGAAATTTACATGACATTTTGGTAGTGTGTAGGTACATGAATAAAACTGAAATTATGTCTGCATGTAACGACTTAACCCAAGAACGGATTGACCGATTTTCATGATTTCAAGCATAACTTTTCAAAGGGCGTATGTCGCAAATATAAACAAATCGAGTTTTTCATTCTATCCTGTCATTAATAACACCCTTAATGTAGTAGCAATTGCCAAATACTATTATCAAAATTATTCAGTTAAGTGAGCCAAATTTCATATACGATCTATCTGATATTTTTAAATCTTAAGCAAACTGTTCAGATACACCACACAGCAAGCGGACGTATCTGCGCTTAAAAAATATAACCGGTGTATCTGACATGACGCAAATTCTAAACGTTCTGAAATCCGACGTATCCAACCGGTGTATGTTACAATCAAGATGTCACACCGACGTATCTAACATGGTGTATGTGTGTGGTACGGAGGCAAACAGGTTGTTTGTATAAATTTTCTCAAAAATAGAGCGAAAGTCAATGAGAACCAGGATTTTTACTACTTCTCATATTATTTAACCATGATAGAATCAACAGATCGAATAAAAATTTGAATGCAGTTCAATAGGATTTAACGAAAGCATCTGGAACTTCTACCTCATTTTTCTCAATTCCTGATGTTTTTTTTCCTCTGTTCGGGACATAAACCACTGCGACCAGTAATTTGATCTATTGTAGTATATACCGTATCCTTTGTTTAGTGCATGTCGAGTTACTTCATCACTTTTGAGAAATTATGAAGTATTCGGTGTTGTTACAGTTGTCATTGTTTGTTTTGTTGGCAATGAATCGAGTTTTATGGAAAGTTTCCGCTATTTAAACCCTTTGTGAGCGACAGTACTCTTCAAAGGCGCGCCCCTTTATCCGTCAAAACCGGATTCATTGCAAACAAAACAAACAATGACTCCGATACTGACCATGCATCAGAACCCTAGTCATAACCAATTCAAACTATAGAACATCAAATAGAAAAATGAGAATTCACATAAATGAATACTAACCATGTTTCTCTTATTACAAGCTCATCCTCGGTGGCTCAATCCGAGTATAGTCACTTTTCACAAGACATAAAATGTAATAAGGACTAATATATGTTCCTTTGATTACAAAAACAAATATGTTCCCTAGTTTGAATTAATTCAGACTAGGGTTCGGTGGTAGATCTGATACCCCGTAACGCACCACGAAAAGGTGATCTACCAGCGTTACGGGCCTTTTAAATACTTTTTTTAAAATATTAATTTTGTTTTTTTTTTTTCGTTTTTGTTCCCCGGGGGTTTGTAAAAAAAAAAAAAAAAAAATTTAAAAATTTGAAAAAAAAAATAACAAAAAACAAAAAAACCCCGGGTTTTTGGGAAAACCCAAGGAACCAACCAAAATATTTAAAAACAGTTTTTCCTGTCCCCCCCAGTAAAGTCATTCGTTGATGAACATTTGTTTTCCCCTCGTTCAATAGCAAACCAAAGTGAACCTAAACAATTGTATATGCAATTTTAAGCTTTTTCTCTGGATTTTGTTTGTAAGTGCACACATTTTTCCCACGAACAATTTCTTGTTTCGATGACATGATTGGAACTACTACATGAATAACTATGAAACTTTACAGATGTAAACAAGACTATGAATAAGATTTACTCAAATTTTCAGGTATTTCCCTCATACCACTTTTATCGAATTCCCCAGGATCAAGAATGTTCATGATTCTGGAAGTGTGAAACATCTCCACATATCCATTTGATGTGTGAAGATTTTCATGCGGACCTTATGGAATCTGAAGATGACCTCAGAATGTACGTGTATGATAGACATTCTTGAAATGTGTCTTTGGATTTTAAAAAGAGCTGTCACCTTCAAACTTCAGGGCTAAAAATGTCTCAACTCCCTGGGCATAGGGTATGGTTGTACTAGCCACACAATCATACTAATGCAACCTGGCATCGAAAGCTCGTAATTAATAACTGTTGTAACATGGTGGCTTCATGTTTTTGCAATACTTCATACTTCAAAGACCATGTCTATATAATGTTGACGGAACTGGTGGTGTAGTGCTAAGCGTGGTTTCCCTCAACTCAGTCGGTCTGGTATCAAATTCAGTCAGCGCCGCTGGAATTTTCTAAGACAAAAAATCTCTTATCCCGTCTTTCTTCGCAAGGAAAGTAACCGTTGGTCCCGGCCTATGTGTTTATGGGGTCGATATGAAGGGTCCAGGTCGTCTCCCTGGCACGTACATGAATAAATAAAAATTACGAAATAAAAAATACGAATTAAATAGAGAGATAGGTTAATTTTATATCATGGATTCACTGTGGTGAATTGATGCAATCTGTGGAAGCGCAGTAGACAGCAATTTATTTCAAATCTAGTGGGAACAGAAAGAGACTAGTGACAAATGGCAAGGGAGGGGACGGACCTGGGTCAAAGACCATTTCCATTTAATATGCTTACAAAGAGTGCAAGCAGTTTATTGTGTATTGATTTATTATGTTAACTACTGAATGTTCACATATTAATTTTCATCAATAAGGTGAACAAATCCATATCTAGCTCACTACTCGCATTTATATAAAATAATCTTGTTCAAAGTTGTTCATCCGATCCGATTGATCATTGGTCATTGTATGAAAGTTCACGACTATCAGTCCTACCTCGGGACAGAACCTGTATGAATTCAGTTAAGAATGGGAGAGGGATAGCTATCTCGTTCACAAAGGAAGAAGGCTATACTTACCTTGGGTCCAAATAAAGCTTTTAAAGATTCGGTTCTTAAGGTCGTTGTTCTTAATGACTACCACTCGAAGCCGATCTGAGGAGTCACGAACCTACACTTAAATAATTTTGACCTGAAGCGTGTAGTTAAACGAAAATGCAATGTGTTTTTTGTAGTTAGTGTCGTAACTCCAAAGCTGTGGTATGTTAAATGACGTAAAGAGTTGTCAGTGTTTAGGTATTACTATTAACTTACCTTTCCTAGGTAAGGCAATAGATCTTTATTTCTACGCTGACGACAAAGAACTTTATATGGAAATCAGTATTATTTGTCTATAAGATATACAAATATTTGATAAATGGTACAAAACAAGCTCATTACAAATAAATGTGAAGAAATGTACCTTAGACATTTTCAGTAAGAAATAAAGAACACAGAATAAAGAATAACTGTTCAACTTCAGAGAACCAAATTGAAGAAAAATGCTGTACAGTTAGAGACTTAGGTGGCATTTTAGATTCTAAGCTCGCTTTTATGGACCTAACAACACAATTATTCATAAAACAAACCAATATGCTTGTATATATTAGGTCTATTCTAGAGTAATGTAGTATCGTATGGTCTCCTTCTATGAAAACAAATGAAGATTGATTAGAATCAGTATAAACCCATTTTTTGTATTTTTGTATGCTGTTCGTAAATTAAGCTGAAATAGCGACTGCATTAAAAAAAAAAAAATGAGGCACAATGATTAGTTTGGAACTTTTGACTGAAAATAGCTAGGAGTATAATGTTTACGTCAGCAAAATCCACAATTCATCAAGTAGTTATTGAGATGGCATCGGAACAAGAGTAGATCCGCCAAAAATATATACGCCGTTGTGGAAAATCCGATTGCATCCCAGAGATGGATCGAAAACACCTGGGAGACCCAGATGACCAGCGGTGGTCAGGCAGCAGCAGAAAACAGAAGACAGCTGATCCGGTAAAAGCAAGGAAGGTATTGAATCTGTTCAAGCGTCGATCGAACCTTTTGATCTGCGATATGCCAAAGAAGGCGAAACTTGCCGGCCTCTACGTCTACATAGTCAGGATGGCACCAAATCAGAACGATGAAAAAAACGATAGCCAAAACCTACGAGAGTGGCTGACGAAACCGAGGTGCGCCGTGATAGCCTACGAGACTTACATGATGGCGGACACAAAAAAAAAAACTGTCGGGGCAAGAGATTTGCGTTGCGACATCACGGATGGCCGTACTTGAGTAGAAGAAAGTTGACAGATTCATTAAAAAGTTCTTGGTTTAGTAGGCCATCTGAGGATATGGAGAGAAGAGCCAGCCATACATCACGAAGGGTACCATGAATGGGAAAATCTACCGAGACGAGTGCCTCCAGAAGCGCTTGTTGCCCTTCCAACGGTCTCACGGAGTCAAGACGCAATTTTAGCTGGATTTGACATCCTGCCACTATGCCCGACCGGTTTGAGACTGTTACAGGATAACAATGTTGTTTTTGTACCAAAAGTTCTGATTGAGAAGTTTCGGGCCATGATGATGGCCAAACCTTAACTATTCTAGAACGAGTTGAATTTGAAGAAAGTAGAAACCTCACCATAATGTTGAACACGGGAAATAATATGTTCTTCAAAATGAGAAAAACTGGTCATGATTTCATGAATATGTTGTGTTTTCTTGTTATGAATATACACCTTGAACAATATTTATGATATCATGATTTATTTTTACATCGCAATGGAAATGCATTAAAACATGAATCAATCGGGTTAAGACCATGAGCCTAATTCCTTAAACTGAATATTTTATTCATGAATCTGGAGAATCAACTTAACCGACTCTAAATATAAATAAAAAAATAATCCAGTGCCAGGATTCGAACCTAGTGTTAATGTGAAGAGCTGTGATAGCTTGGTGGATGAGCTTACTACGCTAAAGAGGCTGACTTTACAACTTTTTATTAGAGGCAAAACAACAATACCAATGTTCACGACTCACATTTGTCATTTCATTCATAAAACCATGAATAAGTGTGATGATGGCATAATATAAGATAAGAGTTCGTTTCATGATTTCTTGTTCATGAAAACAGAAACGGATTTGTTCCCGTGTAGTTTACTTCCCGAACGTTTGAAGAAAATCTGGCTAGAAATAAATTTTTAGCGTCCATTTTTGTTTGCCTACTTTTTTTTTTTTTTTTTTTGTTATGTGATTTAATTTACACATTTCCAATACCATCGTATGAAGCACGATGTATGCTCATAGTCAAATGTCAAAACGATATTATTTCACAACTGCGTGGAAAATTTGCTGAAAAGTTCAAGCAAAATGACTTATTTTTATGGATACACCTTAACTTAACTATTAAAATTTGTTTCATTTCGGCCATTTAAAAAGCCACGGCATAAAAACAATACCAAATTTACTTTAAATTCGCTAAACTACCACTTATTTTTATATTATCTGCAAATAAAATAGTTGGATTTCTTATATACTTTTATATAGAAATAAAGACCACCCTAGTTTTCATTTAAACCAAAAGAAGAACCTCACTATAAGGATAAGCTTTGTGCAAGACATTTTGTTTTAAAACTTCAAATTTAGGTTGAAAACGTTTCTTTCCGTTTAAATTCACATAGTGGACCAGTGTACATTGAGATGCCATTTATTCTCTAGTTGTTGAAGTTTTGGATCTTATGCTTAGCCAAACTAAACGAAGATGTATTCCAACCAGCTTGTTACGTGATAAGCCTTTATCTTTCAAATGGGGCTTTCTACATCTATAGTATATAAGTTTTATTGAGTTTTCAAAATAGTCCTTCATTTATATAATCTAATATATTTTTGACCAAATCAAACAAATCAGTGCTCCTTACCTACCAAAGTGATAAAAGTTTCACAAGAGACCGTTGTGTCGGTCATCGATTCGTTGGATTGGTGGGGTTCAGATTATCTGCGGATACTGCTCTTTTTTGGGTCTACACGTGATTGACGTCAAATAAAGAATTAAAAAATTAAAGAATTAAAAGAACTGCACTTATAATTATTTTTATATCATTACAATTAAATTGGTATGTCTACCAACTGTTGAAGATTATTAGAAAGTCGTGTTATTTTTGGAACTTTAATTTTTATTCCACTCAATCTTCCAACGATCATTGAAAGTTTTTTGATGTAACAATGTCACCCGCGGCACAATTAGCAAATTGCCTCACGTTTGATGTTGACATACTACGTCAGATTTTTTAAATAATTTAGCATTCGTTTTACTTTGTCCATTTGTCTGTGAAGAAAGATTCAGTGGACGGTGGTCGGTTGAGTAATTTGTTGTAAGATCCCATAAATTTTCCTTGATGAAAAAATCGACCGTTGACTCGAATGTTTCCTATTCGAACCTTTCTATTGATTCAGAATTCGTGCATGGTTCGGCGAAAAAAGATTTATCACTGTTGCGAATTTTTCAATACCGTTTCCAAGAAAGTTTCCTTCGTTCCAGCTTTTATGCTATCATCAACTTCACGTGGATCGCTATCTTTGTACTAGATATTTTTGGTTACATATATCTATCGTCGGCTCAAGCTCGGATGTGCAAACCGAACGTGTATCTCTACTCAAGCTTCTCCGTAACAAATTTATTATAATCTTTCGGAAGTATCGTCCTGTCGGTGGTTCCTTCCCATGCTGCTTGTGCTGGGTGCCGTCAGCGAGTATGCCAACACGATGGCTTTCCTTTCAAGGGGGATTCCCTTTTCTTCTATGTGCGAACGGTACATATTCCTGACGTCGTTGGACACTGGCTATTCAGCAAAACTGTGAAAATTTATGCGAATTTAATTTTGTCGGAGATTTAGCCACTATCGTATGGCTTGAGAACTTTAGCACACACATAGTTTGTCAAAAGGAAAAGCGATCACCGTTGATAGGCAATCCATTTTCTCGATTTTCCTTTTAGAACCATCCTTTCGCATTATTCCTGGGCGTCGTGGAATGACACTGGGGCCTAATAAATTTTCTGCTGGCAAATTGAAGACACGAATAGCAAACCAACCGACTACGAAGTTGGCGATAGAAAACATTCTTTGATTTGATAATTTACTTCGTTAAATTGGATATATCACAGTTATGAATTATATCACCAAAAACATTATCGTAACTGATTTATGTTCGTAGTCCAACCATATTTGAAAACACAGGAAATAGCGATGATAGCAAATATTCCCTGGCAATGAATTTATTTATCTAAATTTTTCTCAATCGGGATTTTTTAAAACCTCATTTAACGTTCGGCTTAAATTTTCACCTCTCATAACAGACACAAAAATTAAATTGGAATATCTTCAATTATTCACAAAAAAAGGAAAAAAAAAACGATTTAAATAAGAGTCGAGTGATTAACAAACAAAATATGCAATATCAAACTCACGGATGTATTGACAAATCTTTCCTTTAAGGGGAATGTTGCTTCAAATCATATATCTATGTATGAAAAAAAAAAAAACAGTAAGAGGCACATACATATTCAACTAACTTTTGAATGACTTTGTACCTGAACCGAACAGAAATGATGAGCACAATTCTGTTAAGCACCAGCACACATAATATGGCTAAATATGCAAAAGTTGTTCAGCCAGATTTATATGCAGATTGGAAAAATCCTCACGGTTCCAACGTAGTCCAATTCTCGGAAGACCTAAAACACTTATCAATACTTTACACACCTTCCTGAGCCACTGAGTGACATTTCAGTTGATAATATATCCCTCAACGAAATCTTTCTTTCTCTAAATACTTTGGATGCATCAAAGGGTGCAGGACCAGATGGTTTGCCTCCAGTATTCTTAAAGTCAGTATCAACGGAGCTAGCAAAACCTTTGTTTTGGCTGTTAACCTTTCTCTAGAATCCAGTATTCTTCCATCAATTTGGAAAGAATCGTTTTTATTTCCGATATTCAAAAGTGGCAAAAAAGCAGATATAATAAATTATCGAGGGATTGCCATATTATCATGCATTCCTAAATTGTTCGAGTCTATAATCAATCAAAAAAATTTCTCTCAAGTTAAAAATTTAATCTTTAGCAAACAACGTGGGTGAAATAGGCGGAGCATGCTAAAAATAAACCCAACAGCGAGAGATAACTTCTCATGCGTGTTAGGCAATATTGGGAGAGGGACAAATCGCTAGAACTAGAAAAAAGCAATAGGTAAGGACTGTATTCGATGAAATTTGGACACACCCAATTGTTCGTAACTTTTTAGCGTGTGGGTAAAAATTATTGAAATTTTAACTGAATGTATTTCATTGTGTTGTGTCAATTGTGTAATGAGTTTCGTGAAAATCGGTCGAGTGATTTCAGTGATGGCTTCGAATCAAGAAATAGTGCGCCAACAAATTTTGGGCACTCACTTCGAAAACCCAAACGCTTCTCATCGATGGATCGGAAAACAGCTCGGAATCGCACATTCAACCGTATCTCATGTGATCAAAACGTTCAAGGACCGTAAGACAACCAAGCGGAAAAATGGTAGTGGCAAAAAACGTGGCACATCAAATCCGGAGAAGGCCAGGATGGTATTGAACCAATTTAAGCGTTATCCCAACATTTCGATCAGGGATGTTGCGAAAAAGGCGAAAGTTTTAGTTTGTTTTGTGCAGAAAACAATGAAACGTTCTGGATTACATGTGTACAAGCACCAGTGTCCAGAAGGCACCAAACCGGAGCGATAAACAGAACTCGGTGGCCAAAACTCGTGCAAGAAAACTGAACAGGGAGTGGCTCACAAAACCGTTCTGCATTGTGATGGACGATGAGACCTACATTAAAGCCGACACCAAACAAATGCCAGGACAGGAACACTACGTCGCCACCTCTAAGTTGGCCGTTCCGGAGAGTGTACGGAAGAAGAAACTGTCGAAATTCGCCAAACAATTCCTTGTCTGGCAAGCGATCTGCGGATGTGGCAAAATGAGTCAGCCCTTCATCACCTCTGGGACCGTCAACGGACAAATCTACAAGGACGAATGCCTCCAAAAACGACTTCTGCCGTTCTTGAGATCTCACGATGGCCCGACACTGTTTTGGCCGGATTTGGCATCTTGCCACTATGTCCGGCCCGTCTTAGACTGGTACAAAGATAATAATGTAGTTTTTGTACCAAAAGACGTCAACCCTCCAAACACTCCGGAACTTCGCCCAATTGAAAAATGTTGGGCAATCATGAAGGCAAAGCTCGTTAAAACTCCAAAACTGATAGTAAATGAACTTGAACTAAAGAAAGTGTGGTTAAAAGTAAGTAAGCAAGTCGGTCCTATCATTGCCCAAAATTTGATGAAAGGGGTCAAGGCAAAGGTGCGGGCATTTGGGTTGGGAGAAGAGGTTCAATAAACCAATGATGTCAAAACTTAACCATTTAGTAGTACTTTATTTCCAGAAAGTTTGAAAAGAATCGGGCTCAAGGAAAATGTTTGGTGACCTATTTTGTGTGTCCAAATTTCATCGAATACAGTCTTTAGTATAAGATCCCGATCGGTTGCATACCTTTTTACCAGTCAAGGGGATTTCCTCTCCTTGCCTATCCTGCATAGGGTAGTATGATAAAGGGTTATGTACCTGATCGGATACTACCGTTCAATGCCCTCCGCTCGTTTTCAAACTTGTATCTTTCAATTTCAAAGCCTGCCGTTGCCCTATACGGAACTATCAATACACTTTCTCTTCATGTCTATTCGTTCTAGCAATAAATTACCGTCCACTCCTAGCGCTTCGCATGGAGATGAGAAATTATCTGCTTCTGACAAACTTCATCAAACATGGGTTTGTTAAAGGACGTTCAACGACTACAAATTTATTAAACTTTGTTACATTTTCTATAAATGCAATGGATAGAGGATATTATGTTGAGACATTACTGAGTTTAGTAAAGCATTTGATAGAGTCGACATCCCTTTATTGCTTTTTAAATTATCCAAGCTAGGATTCAATTGCGGACTGTTAAAGTGGGTTCAGTCATACTCGACTGGTAGAACACAAAGAGTAAGACTTGAGGGAAATTTGTCATCAGTAGTGAATGTGACATCTGGTGTACCACAGGGTACCCATCTTGGTCCATTACTGTTCATTTTGTTTGTTAACGATGTAGACCACGTTTCAAGTCGCCTGAACGTATCAATATATGCAAACGATATGAAACTTTATCTAGAGATATGTAAATCATCTGATCTTGTAGTATTTCAGATTGAAATTAATAATTTTCACAACTGGTGTTCAAAAAATTTGCTGGAGCTTAATGTGAAAAAATGCAATTCTATATCATTTACGAGAAAACACGTGATAAGGCAAGAAGCAATAACTATAAGCCAGAACACAGTTCAAAGATGCAGTGAAGTTAGAGACTTAGGTATTATACTTGACACAAAATTAACGTTTGTTGATCACTATAATAACATTATACATAAGGCAAACAACATGCTAGGGTTTATAAAAAGATTTAGCTTGCACTTTAAAGATCCATACACAATCAAAACGTTGTACATAGTGTGGTAGATGTAATAGTTCTATGATTACCATGGAAAATAAAAATAACAATAATAGTACTTGAATGGTCAAAAAAAAAATGAAAATTGTTACATATATATTATTTGAGTGATTCGCCATCAACGTAGTAATAACTCTTAAGAAGGTTATTCACGTAGCAGCGTGTTCAAACGAAATCGTAGTAGGTGCATGTGCATGATCGATTCAGTTATTTGACGGATTTTGAAGAGCACAGTTGAGCTGGCGCGAGTGCAGAATGTCGCGAAAAATGAAGTCGAAGCCTCCAAATCCTCGACCAGGTCACGACAATGGCGCAGTGGGTAGGTAGAAATAAAATAGAGATTGGTAAGATAAAAAAAAATATTTCCGACAGAATGGCGGAGAACGACCCTTTCGGTAGGCTCTCTGACGGAGATAAGCAGTAGAGCAGGCCGAAAAGAGTAAAAAAAAAGAACTAGAGCAGAAAAAAATACCCTTCCGGCGGAACAGCGGAGGATGTTAAGACCCTTTTGGTATCCCTAATAAAAATTACATTGAAAATACCATACAATCTTATGTGCAAATACAGTGATATGAATGCTGGATACTATAGATCTTTACGAAAGGATAACAATTGAACATATTGTTTTTCACCATAGAATCAATTGTGAATGGCAATTCGACAATAGAAACAAACGGTTGTTAAGTATCGTTACAATATAAAAAAAAATATTTTTTTTCTCGAATAATTTCGAATAAAAACTATTCATTTTATGGTTTTTTTATCATCAAAATTTCGGCTACAATAGACTTTATTGTCTATGTATCATGTTGACAATAGAGTCATTCTAATGGAACAATACATGAACAGTAAGGTGTATTGTACAACCACTGAATCAATTACTACTTTATGGTTCTGTATGGTAATCCTATTGTACTTTTTTATTCGGGATGCTCCCTGACGGAGATGGGCAGTGGAGTAGGCCGAAGAGGGTGAAAAAAAAACTAGAGCTAAAAAATACCTCTCCGACGGAAGGGCGGAGGAGGTTAAGACCCTTTCGTTAGGCTCTCTGACGGAGATGGGCAGTGGAGTAGGGCGTAGAGGGTGTAAAAAACTAGAGCTGATAAAAATCCCACTCTGACGGAAGGATGGAGATGGTTTAGACCCTTTCGGTAGGCTTCCTGACTGAAATGGGTGGTTGAGTAGGCCAGAGGACACAACAAAAAAAAAACCTCAGACGGAAGAGCAGGGACGGATAAGATTTTGAAAGTAATATCACAAAAAATGTTTTTAATGTAATGATTCAACATGACTTCATAAGCTGGTGATTGGTCTACTGTTATGGACACATTTCTGGAAATTAATGATATAATTGGAATTATTTGCACTTATTTATGACTAGTTGACAGAACATCCATTTTCGTAGGGATATGATGATGATGATGTTAGTTAATAGTGTAGCAACTAAATTAAATGCTTTTGTGGTGATGCTCAGTTGTTAATTTTCTGAACGTTACTTTCAAATAATGGAGGGTTGGAATAGTTCCAAATGAAACTTGAATCCTTCCAATTGAAACTTGAAACGTTCCATTAGATGCCTGTAATGTTTTATGTGAAGTTCGGAAATCTGCACATTTTCTAAATGCAAATTATAAACATTCGGGCTGAAAGTTTAGAAGAGAAACTTTAACCCACTCTTATTGAAGTCTGGGACGCTTTCACGGAAATAATTTAGTACCTTGTAATACCAGCTTTAAACGCTTTCAATTGCAGCTTGCAAAACATCTAAGATAAACTTGCAAAGTTTCCTAGTATAGGTTTCAAAGCTTCCAAGTGAAGCTTATAGTTATGTGAAGCTTGAATAATTTTGTAGTGTAGCTCGGAAAGTATTTAAGCAAAGTCTGAAATGCTTCATGTGAAAACTGGACAGCTTCCAAATAAAAGTATTGAACTTTTCAATTGAAGGTATAGAGAGCAGCTTTCAATTAAAATTTGCAATCTCTCTAATTGAAGCTTGGAACGCTTCTTGGTGTAAGTTTAATACCATCTTATTCATGCTTAGATAGATTCCAACGGAAATTTAGAAACTTTTTAACGCTTCCAAGAGATGCTTTGACTTTTTTTTAAATAAAATTGTAACTCCTTCAAGCAAACCTTGCCAGTCAACAGAAATTTTGAATTTAAGAAAGATTGCAAGGCTTACAAGTGATGCACGCAAAAGCTTTTAAGTTTGTTTGCATGTCAAGCGTGCAAAGAATTTTTACGTCAAGCTTGCGGAGCTTTCAAGTGAAGCTTGAAACGCTTGCTAGAGAACATAGAAACAGTTCAAAGTGAATCCTTAATAAATATAAATTAAGGGAATCCTTAAAAAAAATGATAGATTTTTCAGTAGAGCCCCTTGTTCCGAAGTACACCTTGAAGCCTGAACCTTGTAATACATTCGTGCGCTTTTCAGTACAAGACTTTTTGTTTTGATTCGCTGTGTTTTTTAACAGAATATTTGTAAGTGTTTTGGTATGAGTTACGTTATTAGTGGCGCCACGAGCCAGGGACCGTTGTGCTGGTACCTCTTGAGACAAAACTAAATCCAATTTTATCTTGACTATCCAGCTCCTCTTAATACTATAAGCATTGAAGAAAAAAAATCACTTTTTTTATGACATAGCATATATTTCTATGATAGGTAGGGATTTTTTATTTGTGTTATATGGGTTCATGGTATAGAAGGTTAATCCACATGAATACTTCTCGGACCTTAGGAGGTTACAAAAAAAATATATTTAACTGGACATAACTTTGCAATTGAAGATGACGATAAAGGACAATTTTTTTATGTAACCAAAGAAAATAGATTACAATTGAACGTAATATTTAAAGAAGCGGAATTATGCAAAATTACTTTAAAACTGCAGGCTGTATTAGCTTTTCGATATACATCGCACAGGAAAACAGTTTTAGATGTAGCTTGCTGCGATTCCTGGTTTGGTCTTCGAAACGTTTTGCGTTAGTTTTTCTGGCTGTCCTTGACATTACTATTAATTTGACCACAAAAAAAGTTAATTCAAATGATTTATCTAGTTCAATTTTTGAAAATTATGACTAAATTATATGTTGTGGACGAGATGAATTTGTTTGAGTAGAGGAGGGGAAGAATGTGGTAGATGTAATAGTTCTATGATTACCATGGAAAATAAAAATAACAATAATAGTATTTGAATGGTCAAAAAAAAAAATGAAAATTGTTATATATATTTTATTTGAGTGATTCGCCATCAACGTAGTAATAACTCTTAAGAAGGTTATTCACGTAGCAGCGTGTTCAAACAAAATCGTAGTAGGTGCATGTGCATGATCGATTCAGTTATTTGACGGATTTTGCAGAGCACAGTTGTGCTGGCGCGAGTGCAGAATGTCGCGAAAAATGAAGTCGAAGCCTGCAAATCCTCGACCAGGTCACGACACATAGCATATGTGAGACCCCTTCTTGAATATTGTAGTATAGTTTGGGCTCCATATCAAGATACTCATGCAAACCGTATTGAATCAGTCCAAAATCAGTCTTTATTGTTTGCTCTAGGTGCTCTAGTAAATTAGGTTGGACGATTTTACCGCTACCATCCTATGAGTCACGATGCATGTTGATAAATTTAGACGAGCTTAAAAAGCGAAGAGAGTTTGCAATGATAGCTTTTATAAACGACGTTATTGCACAATGAGTGAATACTACAGATATATTAGAAAACCTAAATTTTTATACTCCCACTCGTGTTCTTAGAAATAGACATTTGTTTTATATTAACAATCACAGAACTAATCATGCCAAGAATGGGCCACTAAATAGAACGATGTCCTGTTATAACAAATATTGCGAAACAATTGATGTAACAATGAACAAAAACACGCTTAAAAAAGTTTTCTTTACAAGTTTAACCAGGTAACCTGGTATGAATAAATAGATATTAAGTATATCATGTAATAGAATTGGTCTACTTTGATTGACGACAAATAAACTTGAAAATAGGGATAGACTAGCCAACGTGTGTCCATGGAGTAAAATGGAATGGAGGCCTCGAAGCTTGTGATTATGTTGGAAAAGATATTTGAAACAATAGTTGATCTCAACGTCTATAGCTAGATACTTCAAGGAGGTCTTGAATGACTTAAAAATAACCTAAAAATAACGATAGGCTGCCTTACGTGTGTTTATAATCCAAAATGAGGCTCTGAAGCGTGTGAATACGTAAGAAAAGTCATTTGTTGATCGAATAGTCTATATTTAAAATCTCCAAGCAGCTCTCGGATGATCCGGAATATATTGCTGCGTCGTGTGAAATGAAATATAATTTTACATGCAGAACAGCAACATTAGGCCCTAATCATCCTTACCGTTGTGTCAATTTAAATTGAATTTTATTAGTTTTCTGGAACCAATAACCGCCATCTTGAATATCAAAGTGGCGTCACACAAATATAATAATCTCAGATTAATCATAAAATTAAACATCTATAGTGTAGAAAATCTACACGGTTGTTCGCGAAAACCCATTAATGGGTAAAAAACACCCATTTTCAAATAGCATTCCCATCTGTCATAAAATGGGGGAATTTCTCAATCATGCAATGGGTAAACAAATACCCATTAGAGGAAACCTCATATAATGAAAAAATGGTTATATTTTTACACATTAATGTGTAAAAAAAAAGTTCAAAAAACAATCGTATCAGGTACATCGTTGGTGGAAAGCGCAGCTTATTTCAATTTATTAATTTTATAAAAACTCAAATAATATTTGAAGCTATATAATCTGGGAACAACGCAAGTAAGACAAATAATATTTTTTGTACATAAGTAATCTAATGCATCAAAATTATGCTTCCAGATCGTCGATTGAAAAACTTGCGTTAACAATCGCTTTGTGTGCATGGTACTTGGAGGAAATGAGGAAGAAGTTGGACGCAGAAATATTCGTCGTTTCCTTAATTATGGCAGAAAAGGCATGAAAAGAAACAACTGAGAGTATTTTATTTTTTATTTTGTTGCATTTGTTGCTTTAGTACCATGAATACCATGAATTTACAATCTACCAAACTGCTACATAATCTATATACAAAAATGGGTAATTTTCAAACCCATTTTGTAGGAATTTAGCTTCTTTAAAATGGGTGAATAAATACCCACTTTGTGACATAAACTGTTTAACCCATTAATGGGTAAATTGAGTTTACTTTTATTTGAGAATAATTTGTTTTACCCAATTTTTTATTTTATAAAAGGTTTTTTCAAATGTTTTTCACTGTGACTCTGTTCTTTGCTTTCATTACACAAAAAAAAAAAAAAGAAATTTCAACATAAATTTCCTAATACAAATGCAAGCCAAAACTAGAAAAAAACACCCGCGAAACACAAATATTTACATTTTTTTTTTTTTTATGTTTTTTCTCCCCGGAGTAACGATTAAAAATGAAGAAGAAAAGGGGAGTCACCCCCACACCACACCACACCAGGAAGGGACAGTAAGTTTGAACAAAAAGAAAGAAAAGAAGAGAAAGAGATAAAAGAAAGACAGCGCCATCCGCCACCTCAACTGGCCACCTTAAAGCCAGTTGAGGTGGCAGATGTATCTGTGCCTCAACCTACCCCGCAGTGGGATGTTTGGCAAAGGTAACGTCCTTGGGTCGAGTACTACTTTACCCATGCCCTTTCGCTCAATTATTCAATACTTCTATTCAATTTTCAACCTACCGTACACTGACGGTACTTTCAACACTTTCTCTTCATATCTTTCATTCTAGCAAACATTACTGTCCACTCTTGGTGTCTCATGTTGATGAGCGAACATCTTCTTCTACATCAAAATACCCTACTTCTTTATTTCCCTTATACCATTATACCTCACAACAAAAAAAAAAAATAATATACAATATTCAACACACCTGAACACCCCACCCAAAAATTCACCCCCCCTTTATCCCCCTTCCCAAAATCCTAACAAAAATCCAACCCCCCCAATCCACCACAGACAAACACACCCCCCAAACCCAAAAAAACAAAAAATCAATCGTAGACCATGTCCATTGTCCAAAAATCGTCCTTATTTTTTTTTTAACTTAAGAGTTTGCTCTAAGAACCAGCAGATAGGCAGAAAAATACGAACATGGTTTAGATCTAAATGGCTCTTTTCATGTTAGCTATTTTATGTTTAAAAGTTGTTGTTTGGTATTCACGTGACTCTCAGCCTGAGGCTGGTTTGTCACGGCAGGAAAACAACCTGGGCACTACACAGAGAGGAAGATATATGGTTTGAATTAATTATATTAATAGTAATTGAAAACCATATAGTATTACTGAACTACATGTCAATTAAAATTTGAGTAGGTATACAGTAGTCATTAAAGATAGTTGAATCTATTAGTCAAAAATGTCAATCGTAAATCAGTTGACATCAACAATAAAAAAGTTACTACAAAATAACACCAATTTCATCTTTTCTCAACCAATGGCGTTGAACGAACAATACAATACAATTGTACATTAATTTGACTATACTGTAACCTTTGAAAAACTCAATTGCATAGTTTCTCCAAATCAGTATAGAAATATAGTTGTTTTGAAAATGATGTGCATTACAGTGCATTACAGCAACTCTAACGACTTTTTCAATAGGGCGTATCTATCATTGAGAGACTCTCTTTGTTTTCTTTCTCTTTCACTCAGCGAAATAATCTATCGATATTCACGAGATAGCATTATGATTATTTGCCAGAAGAAATCAGAATGAATTTTATAAATTTGCCTGATGAAATATAATGATTTTGAAAAAAATAAAAATATGGAGCAACCTGGATTCGAACCTTGAACGATGAGGTTATGGATCCAGTGACTTGACCATTAGTATATATCAACACTTGTTAACAGATAAGCTTAAAGGCGTTCAATAACTACTTCGTATGAAACAAAATCCAATCATAAGTCAGCCTTATAAAATTCCAAAGCACCGTTCATAAGTAGAACCTTATGAAATTCTTTGTTTATTTGAAGTCCTATGGAAAATAAAGCTTCTAGAATTGATCTTTTTGTCGGTAATTATTTGCCCATATAATTTCGTATGCGGTAATAATGCTGACTTACTTTCATAAAACGGTTTCACAATAGAAAACCTCAGTCATATCAAGCGAGAAGAATTGGAAGCTTTGCTCCCATCGCCATTTTTGGCTGAGCAAGCCAGGTGCACTCAGGAGTTTGATGAATTGCGATTATTGCAGGTAAAAAGATTGACAAAAATAAAATTAAATAGAGTTAAAAAAAATAACAATTAATTTCTTTCTTCTCGTTGTTTAAACAAACGAAGTATGCTCAATTCATTTAAAATTAATTGATAGTTGAATTGACTATACGAACGATGGTAAAAACTATATAATTGTTAATTTTATTGAACATCTAGTTCACTGAATAAATTACTATGGTTGAATTTATCATCTACGCTGGATAGATTTTACTTTACTGTATAATTCGATGGACTCAAATATAAGGTATCTCTACATCAGTGTAAAAATATAACTGTTTAGACTTTCTCTTTTAATTGTTAAGACTTTGTCCTTATTATTTATTTTTGCGTGTACATATCAAACACATCAACACATGGGCCTGGACCAACAGTTTTACTTCCCTTCTGAAGGGGTGCGTCTGAAAATCTAACGCTATGTTTCTGTGGTATCTAATGGACAAATCTGTTCAATTTTGAAAGCCTGCTAGATGCCGGTGGAGGATCAAGACCTCCCTCTGGTTGAACCAACAGTCGAACCTTGTTCTTTCGTTAGCCATTGCTCAAAATGTCTGTTATCGCTCTGTTATCGCCATCGCTTTGTGTCTGTTAAATCTGCTCGACAAATATGATTATATCGGAAAGTTTGCCGAATACCGAATACGAACCTTGATCAAGTTTGTTCAAAGCGAGTCCAATCCATCCGTTAAAATTATCTGTTCATGGTCGACCATTAACACCGTTTAGGACTAACATCTGGAAAATATTTCACAACATGGGCATAACACCGTTCACAATTTGTCCAAATAGTTCGAAGAAACCAAACAATATATCGGTCCTTTTATGCGTCACAAACTTTTTCCACAACCCGAAAAAAAAATTCCCTTAGGTTTACAATCAATAAAATCTATAGTATGTACAATTAATAGCATTATTCACAAAGAGAAGATGAAAATAGGAGTTATTGTTTCCACAATAGAATCTAATGTAAATTGAGACAGAAAAGGGGGGTTGTTATGTATCTTAACGGCAGCAGGGTAAATGCACCCTTCTTTTTGGGGAAATGCTCCTTAAACTTTGGAAAAATGCTCCTTAGATGCGTTTGCCCGGCATAATGCAATCGGAGGTATTAACCTTCCGGTTAGCGCTTGCCGGGTGTTTTGACGGGTCTTCAGTTTCTTCAAGATTGTGTAGTTTTGACGGGTTTTAAGTTTCTGAATTTAAGAGTCGTCAAAACGAAATTAAGACTCTTCAAAATGAAATTAAGACTCGTCAAAATGAAATTTAAACCCGTCAAAACTACCTCGAAGATTGCGGAGCAAGGCTCCGCTATACAATCTTGAAGAAACTTAAGACCCGTCAAAACAACCGGCAAGCGCCAACCAGAAGATAAATACCTCCGATTGCATTATACCGGGCAAACGCATCTAAGGAGCATTTTTCCAAAGTTTAAGGAGCATTTCCCCAAAAAGAAGGGTGCATTTACCCTGCTGCCGTTGATGAAAAAATATTTTTTCCCTAACAAATTTGAGTAAATTACTATTAATTGTATTGTTTCACAATTGTTGAAAATCCTAGCATATGGAGTGAATAGTGAATATATTGTACTGACAATATGTATTTTTCATTTATCTGATTCATGGACAATAAGATTCATGGTCGAAAATAGATTTTAATGTTATTTTATTTTATTGTATTGTAATTATATGGTTATTTTTACCCGGGAAGTGTTAAGAATTTGTAATACTCACGTTCTTTTAGTCACGGCGCCCACTAATGTGGCGGAAGTGTGGCATCTGCTAGCATGTCAAAACATCTTGTCGACGTTCATTTCACGCCACAAGACTTTGACTCGATGTTTTGACATGATATGTGATGTCACACCTCCGCCAGCTCTTTTTGCAAAATGATCAATGAATTATACCTATGTGTAGCTAAACATACTTCCCTTTGGTTTTGTAACGGCTGGCTCACAATTGATACATTACGGATGCGTTTGCTTGAAATTGACAGTTTTCCCATAGATTTTCAGTCAAATTTACGTCAACAGAACGCATCTTTTAGCCATAATTTTAACATGTACTAAATGTTGGCATGTACACTAGTGCTACCTAGTGTTATAGTGCCGAGCTGTTCATTATCTTGAAGGCCGCTGTCCTCTGCATATGATGCATATGTTTAACCAGGTTTTCAAAACATGACATATTAAAGCCACGCAATGATATCAGCAAGCAGTAAAGGTGGTTTGATTTATGCACTTTTTCCACCGACAAACCGACGTGTCTTTGATTTCCAAATAAAGCCTTGCATGAAGCTGACATGTAAAGACCTGATGTAATTTTTTCCATTTCTACCGAAGTAATTTTGACAACTGCTCCAGTATGGATGAAATGACAGTTTTCCTTGCGGAATAATGGAACAGAATATTATAAGCGGCTGGATAGTCATGAAGAAAATTAATATATATTTTGGCTCAGGAAGTACTAGCACACCGGTCCCAAGCTTAATGATTCGCCCCTAATAACGTAACTATCACCAACACAACCTTAAATATTCTGTCAAAATAACATAGCGAATCAAAACAAAATCAAAGATACTTGTACTGATAGGTACCGAAAAGCGCAAGAGTTATTGCAAGGTGAAACCTGCAAGGTGTATTTCGTACCAAGGGGTTCTACAACAGTGAACCTTTTTATCAATTTTAAATTACCGTGCATCCGGCTAAGCATAACATATTTGTGCTTGTCCTGATCGCACTCAGTTGATTAAATTATGCAGCAGTGTGTGGTCTATAATCTCATCTCGGCGTTTGTACGTATACTACCATGATAAACGTAAATAAGCAATGAGATGTGTACCTAATCGAATAGGTGGAGGTAGTTTAGAATAGAAACATATTTTATCAGATACATTCAAACTAATCAACATGATGTTTGTTGTTGCACGAAGCACGTAATTAATTATAATGTTTGAAAATTGGAAATATCATTCTTATCAATATGCAACTTTAGGAGTGGACCGCAATGTTCTGCTAGAACCAAATATGTGAAGAGAAAGTATTGATAGGTCCGTAAGGGCACGGCAGGTTGTGAAATTGAATAGAAGTAGTTTAAATTGAGCGTAGGGCATGTTTGGAAGGCGGTATCTGATCGAGTAGATAAACTCTTACCTAGCTACCACAATGCATGGTAGGCAAGAGGGAAGGGAGCCCCTCTTGACAGGCAAAAGTTTATATTTTATCAGGTTTTTGGAAACATCGACATGGGCAGCCACGTCAGTTTGTCGGTGTTTTTTCTACATTGCGCCTCTTAAGGTCTTAATCTCAAGTAAACCTAACAAGTTCAGCAATATTACGAAACTAGGAGAATTTAAAATTAACACTTCATATGATCACTTTAACAAAACAAAAATAAAATATTGAAGCACTTTTTCAAAATTATCACTAGTAAACGCGAGCAAATTCCTTCAAATTCCACTAGTGGAAGCTTCGTTTTTGACAGATAGGCCTATTTCGTCTGCGACTTACAGACTTTTTCGACTAGAAGGGAACATCACAGTAGGTCTAGTATTTATAGTAGGTTTGTTGATACCTGAATGTAAGGGGTAGAGTGTGTGAGGAGGTATACTGAATGTATTTATGTTTGTACCTCAAAGGTTGTTTGTTGAAATGGAAGGATATTAATTCCTACTTCGTTTGAAGGTAGTCAAATTGGCGTTGTGTTGTTTTTGTGATGTTGGTAGAAATTTAAACAGCCACGAATATCCGTTTCCTTGATCTTTGTTAAGCAATTTTTTGGAATTTTGTTTGTGGATTGCTATGCTTTCCGCTACATTTAGTTTCCAAGGGTTTGTGATATGCCCTAAAATTTGTATGTTATTTAAGTTTAAAAAATGTTCTTCGTTGAATATATGTTCAGCTACTTTTGATTTAAAATGGTGTAGGATCCCTTTTTCAGTGTCTTTGTTTGCTTTAGTGACTTCTGCAATATGTTCTTTGAAACGAATATTGAGATTACGTTTTGTTTGTCAAATGTAAACTTTTCCGCAATGGTCACAAGTTATTTTGTAGACCCCGGATTTGCTAAGACTCTCAATGGGGTCTTTAGCAGAACCTAAGAGAGTTTTAAGCTGATTATTTTTACTAAAGCACTAACGTTTTACATTTTTCATTATGACCAAATTGAACACATGCAAAAGTTAACTGGCTTGAGAGAAAATGTAATGATATTTTTGTAGATATAACGAAACATTTCTGCTGCCCCCAGCCGATGGCTTAAAAACAGTTGCTCGGAACTTCGTCGATTGCTGGATTATATCTGCGTATATATGATGTTTATTAAATGGAATCTAATAATCAGATTGGATACTTACAACTGAAAATCAAAGATTTCCAAATAAGTGCGTTTTTGTTCAAGCTATCGAATTCACTCTTCTCCTTGACAGTAAGATTCAGCTGTTCCTTTATTAGTATTTGAATGTTGTTCACACCTTATAGTTTTATACTTAATACAATTGTTTTTAAGCTGAATCGAAACTTGTCATTTTTATTGTTTAAGATGTTTGCGAATTTATCCTAAGAAAATCAACATATAGCATATTGTAAACAGTTCCCAAAAATGCTGACGTCACATAAATTACTCACATTTTTTATTACTGCTGCCTTACCTTCGTATGAATGTATTCTGTTTCATTATGCATGCTTCTCGGGACGACCAGCACGCAGCGCTGGAGTATCACAATACGTTTTATGTTTGACATTTGCTGCATCCATACGCCTTAGCCCTCACATACATGCAGCTGCTTTTGCAGAACTGAAGTGGTGGTGAAGTGATCAACATTTTTTGGGATCATTTAATTTATCCCGATGACCTCAAATCATTGAACAAATAAGACAATTGTATTTATTTTGAACTGTTTGATTGTTTGCCTATTTGTTTGTAAAATACAGTTTTGTAAAAGTAAGTAACAGTAGGTCTAGGCACCTAACTTAATTCACCTCGCGTAAAGTCAGGCGTTGTCAGTTTCATTTCTGTTCATTCTTCATTTCACAGTTCAGCAGTGGAGAATGTGAAAGAAAGAAAGAAAGTGAAAACCTTTATTGGAAAACATGAGTCAAGCGGTGTTTCAGAAAATAGTCTTTTAATCATGCAATCCTACCAAAGAGCAATGTAATGTGCGTGATAAGTTACATTTTGAATACTTACATTCATTGATTGTTCTAATAGATTTTGATAGACGCATGACATTCGATGTATGTTGGTATTTAGCTTGCATAAATCTGTTAAAAAGTGAAATTCCTCTTTTCCTCTCAACGCTCTTAATTGAATGAAAGTGAGTGATATTAATTAAAGTTTTCTTTTTTCATCATGTGTTTCTATTCACACAAATGGAAAAAAATGCAACGCGATCTAGTTTAACTCTCCTCTAACCAACAGAGCGAAAATTGATATAGGAAGAACTTATTCAAGACTATTCATATAAATAGAACATCAGTATTTTTGGAATCGATTTATTGCCCAATCCCTTTCAACTTTTAGTGTAGCATGTAGAAATAAGTGATTAACAAATATCTTACTGTTTGTCTATTCCCAGATGGCTTCAGGAAGACCCATTAAATGCGTTGTTGTTGGAGACGGAACGGTGGGAAAGACATGTATGCTCATTTCATATACAACCGACAGTTTTCCCGGCGAGTACGTTCCCACGGTGTAAGTTTCAAATGAGTTTGGCATGATCAGTGGGCATATCAAAAATAGTGCGCTTGAATGGTCAATAATTTCCGTTTCTTTTCTTTTAAATCATACAGCTTTGACAACTATTCTGCTCCGATGGTAGTGGATGGAGTTCAGGTTTCGCTTGGATTATGGGATACAGCAGGACAGGAGGATTACGATCGATTACGACCATTGTCGTATCCACAAACGGACGTATTTCTTATATGTTTCAGTGTCGCTAGTCCATCGTCATTTGAAAATGTAACTTCCAAGTGGTATCCGGAAATCAAACATCACTGCCCCGATGCACCAATTATTCTTGTTGGTATGTAAAACTGTTAGGTATTTGTAACTACGTAGAAGCATATAGTATATCATGTTCAAATCCGCTTTTTGCATGAATGTTTGAATGAAATTTGGAACCAAATATTCAAAAAGTGTTTATCTCGTTTAGTTTAACAAGTTTAATGTTGTGAATAAACATTGCTGAGAAGATGTACCAAACCTTTTTCCCAGAATATTTATATCAATGTTATGTAGGAATAATATATCAAACATTTGTTGATATTTACATTTTAATATCAATGTCACCATACAAACTAGTGATTTGGTATGATCGTCGCAGTGTTTCTGTGAGCCCAATGCAAAACTCACTGGCTGCCTGGCAGTGATGTTATCGTTTTAGCCCCTGCAAGCAAAAATCGCATCAGATTTTGTTTTATTTTATTTTTGTTATTTCATCTGACAAATTTCGGTAGTCTTAGTCTTAAATATTACTTCTAAGAACATCAACATTGGTATGAAACTCAAAATTGATTTCCATTTGATGATGCCATCTCAATTAGTTTTTGAACTGCTATTTGTAAGATCTGTATAATCCGAAATATGATAGAAATAGCGTCCGCTAGAAGCCTTAATTCTATTTTTTTCACAATTTTATAGTTTTTTCTATTTTTCACAAAAAAATATCTTTGATAATGGCATACCATTTGAGAGTGGTGGTGGCGATGACAGACCATACGTGACGATACGCATGGCTACTTCTGATCACTTTCAATAAAATATAATGAAAAATATTGTTTAGCTAATAATTTATAAAATCTATTTATAAAAATCCGGAACAAAACCAAGAGTGTCCAAGGAAAGGCAAGCTTCTCAAGTTTTTTTTTTTTTTTTTGAAAGAATCGGATGATTCTGGTGACGTTGGTATGAGCCTGTTAATAGGAGATTTGAGGCTTACAGAAGCTTATTCGGTGTTTTACAAGAATTGATCATCTGGTTCAATGCACATAGAATTACAGAAGGCTGGAACCCCCTGTCTCAAACACAGAACCGGGACGACTGCTGATCGCAGGCAAGAATGGCTCGACTGTGATGAGGGGATATGGGGCTTCCGACATGCAAATGCTGACGTGTCCCAGGATAATAAAACTTAATTGTGATCCAGGATTGGAGTGAAAATGGAGAAAAAGCTTGGTGTTAAAGCAAAGCAGTTGTGTCAATGGTTTTCTGATTTTCAAATGAATGCAAACAAATTCTCAACTTTTCTCCTTATATTCTCACAGGCCATGTTACTGGATCCAAGGCCTCGCCTTTTTAAAAACGGATTTTACCAAATATAGAAGGAAACCTATATGATTGTTCATATGTTCTTATCTTTTCAAGTTTTTGCTTGTTTACATTTTCACTTTGCTCCTCGGTATATCATAGTCGACAGAATTATCATTAACTGCACAAACGTGTTTTTAAAGTTTGGTACTCAGGGTACCAAACTCCACGGTTTCAGTTATCAAGCTATCATTACCTATCAGTTATCAGCTATCATTACTTCATTAATCCTTAAACAAATATTCCGAAATTGGCTTCTGAGATTGCTTATGACATCGGAAGGTCTGTCAGTGCGGATACTGTCCGGCGTGTGGCACACCGGCCCAATCTAATCTGAGAAGACGAGTTCCCCGGAAGAAGCCACTTCTTTTCAAAGCAAATGTAAACAGCGACTGTACTTTGCCAGAGTTGCAAAGCCGAAAGAGTGCTGATACAACGGTCTTTTCAACTATGAAACGAAAGTTAATCTGTTCTGATGGAAGGCAGATAGTGGGTAGAAAACCAAACTTGGCACTGGAGGCTAAACATTTGTGCCCTATGGTCAAACATGGAGGAGGCAGTGTAATGCTGTAGGTTTCGATGGCAGCTAGTGGAACCAGCACAATAGAGTTTATCGAAACTACAATGGACAAAATCGGATATCTGAACATTCTCAAACACAACCTACAACCTTCCGTGCAAAAATTGAACCTACCACACGATTATCCCTTCCAACAGGATAATGATTTATAACGTCCTAAAACAGCTGAAAACACCTCCCCAGTCACCCGAATTGAACCTCATTTAGAACTTGAAGTGGGTAAAGCACTGACTGAATTACACCATCAAAATCAAAATAGAACAAATGTTTTTGTTTTGCAAATTCCAGTTGATTTTTTAATTCTGTAACATTTTTGTTTTCATGAATTAAACTAAAAAAGGACTAATTTTGAGCTGCCAAAAGTTGTTAGCGATAACTCATTTTGTTCATTCAGAAAACCGAAGAATACCCAAGCAATAACACGCGTACGCTCAATTTTGCGATTGACTGTATGTGGCATCCACTTTTGAACGTATAAGCCATATTTTTATCATTCTATACGATTTGTTTACTTACATATATGTTTGTGTATCACGAAAACAACTATCAATATAAGTGCATTTTGGTTGTCTGGGAAGTCTCTTCCGATTGGTACAAAACCGATAAGCTTGGAAATCAATAGAAGTATAAATTTGCCAGAAAGCACGAAAGGCTTCTAGAGCCTATAATTTTACCAAATCCTTCAAAAATAACTATAGGTAGATTGTAATAGATTGCTCTTTAGAGCGTTTAACTCTCGGTTTGCAGATATTAACCAGTAGTATAGTATTTTGTAGAAAGTAGTTGCACAAATTCAATGTTTACGAAAAAAGAGTGTGTTTCGAGCATCGCCTGTGAACGGTTGTGTAGATGCTTTGTTGCGCACTTTTTTGCTATTGGGCATCAGTTCACATCGGACGTTGCGTGAGCTCAGCTTACCGTTTACCAAAACGAACCCTGCTGCCTTCCAACTCCGTTATCCAACATCCCAGTGATTTCTGGTGGATGTGCAGAGGTTTTCTCGGCTTCCAGTAAAGTGAGAATCACGCCTCACTTCAACATATTCCTACCCTTTCCTTATTTGACCTGCATTCGGGAAGGGCCGGCGCCGGTCTTGCCATAGTTTGGAATCACCAGTTTTTTCACATTGAGGATGTATTTTAGTCCCAAGCATCATCTGTTGGTTCTCTGTGTAATACCAGCTGTTCTGGCAATCATGGTCAATCATGCTCATCAATGGTCAATCATGCTCATGCTCAGAAATGAAATTCAATAAACCACAACGAATATCAAATACCCATCATAATCGGAAAATAGGCAATCAAGATTCCTATAGTGCCTACAGTTGAGACCACGCTATAGGAATCGGCGTGAACGTATACACGTTGCAATTTAATAAAGTTTGAGCTAATTATGATGAAACTCTGACTTTAAGGTAATTTAAAGATACACTACCAAGTTAACTTAGCCAACGCTTCCAACAGGAGCGATCTACTACGTCTGAACGCTTTGATATAGCTTTCGTTTTCTTTTGCCTCACCATTCGCATCATTGACCAAACTGTGTTTTTTAGTTACATTCGCATGCTGGATCCGATTATGGCGCATAAAATTACCGACATCAAACGTCGTCTGAATGTTCTGGCAACCAGTTATCTCGTAAATACGAAAGGCACCTTGACAGGTTTATGAAATCATGGGCGATTTTTTGGAACGATAATTTTTTTTTATTTCGCCGTTTTATATTCTTCTGGCACGATAATTTTTCGAATCATGATTTAAAATCACATAACCTTGGCAATACCCAAAGTCTCATATTCAGCAGCGTACATGTATAAGGAGTGTACCTTCGACGAAAGCATCAGTTGCTCGGCAATCTTGGAGCTGGGGGAAAACGGGGAAGTAATATCTGTATCAGATTTTCGCTCTATGCGCTATGCATATTCATTCTTCGCAAGATATGTGGATATCTTCAAAAATAGACGAAAAGGCCTCTTCCAGGGCCACGATAGGCCACATTTTTCTAAGAGTTATGTAATTTATTTTCTAGTCTAACACATTATAAAGAAGCAGTTTTCCTGGCCCAATGTTGAAATTTCATGTCAATATATGTTTCGATTTCATCATTTCAAGCTGGCCAGGCCGAGATGTTATCAGTTGAGAATTCTCTCAGCTCTCTTGGAATTTTTTTACGGAAACCAACCAACAAAAAATTCGATCATTTTCGGGGCCTTATTTAAGATGAGTTGTTAAAAGTTTATAACATTAACGTTGTCCTAGGTCATCAATGCGGCCGTGTCTCGAACCCCACCCTTTAACTTTTCATACAAAAAGACTAAAAGCACTCCCCTGGAAAACTCCTTTTCCCCCTTATGTTGCAAAAGGATGTTATCCAACATAAAACTGTTGGGATTGAGGCGGTCGAGTTTTTTTCGTAGGCAATGTTGCATTAAGGAAATGCGAATCTATGTTCAATTAAGTCAATTATCGTTTTGTAACATCGTGCTTGATACCTGTGACTAGGTAATTAGTAACGTAAAACCTACATACAGAAGGTTCAACATATGCATTAGAGCAAAATATATGTGTACTTCCCTACAAATTCAGTCATTCAAGCCATTTTTACAAAATGAAATATTAGGTACGTTTGCATTAAAAAAAATAATTTCACTTTAAATTCTGATTAAAATAGTCTCTTGTTTTTTTTTTTAATGCAAACGTTTAATCACTCCAGAATCTCAAATTATTAAATGAGTTCTGTATAGTTTTGAAATTTCTAGTGCTTTAAACAGAACCATTCCTTATTTTTACCTTAAAAAATAGCGTGGTTCTCCAAACTAAATTTCATTTTTATTTAATATTGGACGACAAAAGATGAGCTCAACCCATGTCCTGATTGGCATTCAATAATTATAACAAATTTCAATCTATCAAAAATTACCTATCATATTTGTCTATTGCAGGTACTAAAATTGATTTACGCGAGGATCGAGAAACATTGAGCGCTCTTGCTGAACAGGGTCTATCGGCACTTAAACGCGAACAGGGCCAGAAACTAGCCAACAAGGTTCGTGCAGTAAAATATATGGAATGCTCGGCGCTTACCCAGCGTGGTCTGAAACAGGTATTTGACGAAGCAGTTAGAGCTGTCCTACGACCGGAACCACTCAAACGACGTCAACGAAAATGTGTTGTGATGTAAGCAAAAGTCTTCTGTTGAGATTCGCAGCCTACTGAAGTCTCTTGTACATAGGATTAAGTATAGTGGAAAACGAAAGAAGAACAACAAAAAGTATAAAAAAAAACAAGCAAACTGCATCTCAATAATACTCAAAACCTTAGTTCAATGAATCTCTATGTACGGTTTTAGAAACGAATACCGAAATCCGACGAACAATAAGTCCCTAAGCAACCAAATACTAGGCCGACCTTTTAAGCAGTGCAACTGAAATATATTTGGATGATTTAAAAACATTTTTTGTGCCATCAAAACAAACTGCGAACATAATATATGAGCAACAATTTTATACAATATCCGTATACCTCACGCCTCGTTAAGACCAATATTGATTTTACTTTTGTTTTGAATTGAAGACTGTTTTGTCGGATCTGATATGTAATAAACGGACATACGATAAATCAAAAGATAAATACAAAGCACCAATTTTACCTGTACTAAACGCTAGCGCCCAAAACAATGTTCTGCCAAACATTAAACATAAATAATGAAAACAAAGTTTTTTTTTCTTATGTTCATACAAAGCGCCGCTAGGATTATGTAGGGCCTATTCGCAGAAGTATACAATATGCATAAGTTTGCTATCAAATGATAAAATACGACAATTGGAATGGTCACTCGCGAAACGCTTGAATCAAAATAAATCTTTAGTATGAAGATTTCATTCAACCGGCCGAATTGCTTTAAACGAGTTCAAGAGCTTTTGTTGAATTTTCGGCCTAATCAATGAGCAAGGCAGGAATTGTTTTTGATAAATATATGCTTACTCTTTACCTTCCCCTTAAAAACAAATAATGATTTCAATTTCTTCAATTGTGTTGACGTTGAACACAACTGCATGTACAAAATAACGTTTTGGCAGGATTTTAACGTTCATAGGCTTGACATTCTTGACTTAAAATTTTACACCACTAGTAACAGAGACTGAGAAGAAAGCAAAGAAAAATGGTTCCCAAAAATCATTCTAAATTCCATGTTTCTTTTCATAACGACATAAAAACTCAACATAATGCGTTTCAAACCCTCAAAAAATAACGCGTCTTCAAAATGTAAACCTTTTGTTTTGATCTGCTGTTTTGGTTTCAGAAATGAGCAAATAGAGAAAGAAATATGTATATCTAGTCAGTAGTGCTCCTCTGAAAATCTGATAGAAACCACTGGTGGCACTTATCGAAATAATAAGAAGAGTTAAAATGAGCAAAAGTCAACAAAAGGAAACAGTCAATTTCTGGTTTTGGATGATGCATGACGTAATAAGTTCTAAGAATCATAGCATTCAAATATCATTTACCGTGTTACACGTGATTTTTATTTGTATGTAAAATCAAAACTGGGTTCGTCATATCATTATAGATTTTTATGAATATGTGTATGGTAGTGTTACAAACTGACTGGAACAGTTATCCAGTTATTAGCCCATTTATTTCTTAACATTCAAATAATGATTAGCAGCACCATTGAAAAAGAAAGAAATGTTTCAAAGTTTTGGTTAATCGAAACAATTACAACAACAAATAACTGCAATGACTGAAAAATGAACAAAAGTTAGCGCCTCTAATTTATTTGAAAACAAATTTACGTATTGTTCTGGGTTTTCATTATCGCGTCTGATTAGGCTTAATTCCAAGGACTTTTTGTTTTTCGATTTTAAATTTAAATTTAATCTTAATTTAAATTGATCAGAACTTACCTGTAGCCTACAAACAAATACAGAAAAAATCCACATAGCATGAAAAAATGTACTGATGAAAATGAAAGTCCGTTCTGTTTTGGTAAAATATGTATTTCCTGCATTTTTTTTTTAAATCATAAATACTCTAATTGACATGACAGATGAAACATTGTATGCAAAAGCAGCTGCTTATTTTATTTCTCATGTAATGTTTTAGGTTTTTTTTTGCTTGGTTAACACACTACGTTTAGCGTTCTAATTTGTTTTATTATATTCTATTTACTCATTAAAATAATTAATTACAATTACTTTTTTGTATGATTGTGACATATAATTATGAAATATATATACATGTATATATTTTTCCCGAACATGTTAGAAATTCTTTAAAGCACGATGACATCCCAAAAAAAGTACAGTTGTTCTTGATATTTGCTGCTAAGGCTGTATACCAATTCGCGAATAAATTTTAATTTTACTTAAACTTTTTTTTTTTTGTCTTCTTTATTTTACGTCGGCCTATTTCCTCACATGGTGACAATCACCGACGCCAGGAAGACGACTCCACCACCTGGACCCTACCTAACGACTCATGAATATGAGCCGGGACCAACGGCTTTACTTCCCATCCGAAGGAATACGTGACCAGATTTTTTCGCCTCAGAAAAATCACCGACGTCGACTGGGATTGAATTTTACTTAAACTTGACAGATGGGAAATAATCGTTAAATCGATCAAAATCCCTTTGTTATTGATCAACAAACTTTCGATAAGGTGTCTGCCAAAATTGAGATGCCGTCTGTGAGAAATAAGTCAGCTCGAGTAGCATACTTTATCGATTATTTTCCATTCATCAAGTTTAATTAAAAATTAAAATTAATTCGCGAATTGGTACACAGCCTAAGTTTAAAGTTATTTTAAATTATTTATATATTTTATAAAAATTTTATCTTTTCTCTTTCTGAAACGGTCCCATAAGATTTTTGTTGGTTCTGCAAGCTATGATTTTTTTTGACTTTTTATCATTCTCTTGGTAACTGTTGACATTTCGCGTTAAAAAAGCTGGCTATCTATTTAAATTTGAACGCTTTGTACTAATGATGAACGTGCGAAACCTGCATTTTACTACTCTTTATGAATCGTTTTCTACACACAAAAAATATAAAAAAAAAAACAACCAGGGCCAGCCCAATGAGGATGTACGCGAAGGTGACGTAGAACAACGTAGCAATGTGTAACGAGTGTTATAATCACTTGTTTCGAAATTTCGTGACGGTCGCCATTTGTAAAATTTGATGTCTGTGATAGGAAATTTGGCTTGCTACCCTTTCCGTAAGCTTGCTTTATATTTGCGCTTCGGAATAATAAAGAGAACGTTTAAAATTCCGAGCCATGTTTGAAATCGTACAACAGATGTAAGGCAAGCCGCGAAGTGAAAGCCTCCAATTGACAAGAATTTGTAACGGTATGTTAGATACATTCCAATTTAAAAAAAAAATCTTTATCTGGGAAAATTAAATTGGTCGTCATAAAAAGAACGGATTTTAAATGGTCCACGTTCGATCGATCTTCTTTGGCCCTGTCGTTAGCCCATTCACATCTTTACTAAGATTGTGCGACAATTCATTAGCTAGCAACTAGCGTCATCGTCCTCCCTTAGCTCAATTGAATAATTGAAATCAATTATCTGCTAGTTAATAGTAACTGGTCATGCTAATGTTGCTAATTAATGCATTTTCTACACACATTAGAGATGATGATGGTAGCTGGCTTATACCGTTCATATCACTCAACCGTCTTACCGAAAGATGGCTGCCAACTAGACACACTTATTTAGCTCTGGCTGGATACAAATGCACCACTGTTAACCGATGTCTGCCTAGCCAAAGGCAATAGAGCCATCAGCTAGCTGGCCAATGGTTGCTGACCAGAGTACTTGTCACCGCCAGCTGTCATTTCAATACTGGCTCTTTGGCGCTCTGAACAGCTCCAAGGCTGCCGAGCGAATGAAGCATTTTGCGAAGTTGTACCCCTTTTATATAGATCACTGCTGCATATCTCCCTTACTTACATTTAATGTCTGTGATAGGAAAATACTTGGCATTTAGTAAATTTACTCTGCAAACCAAAATTATAAGATATCACCTTATATTTGCGTTATTTACAATAGTCTATAGTTGAAAATCAAAAGTTTTCAATATTGGAATCGAAGCGTAGAAATTGGGGTAAATATTTTGAAACTGTTTGGAGAAACGACTGAGATATTAAGGCTCAAAACCTGACCGCTTTTCGTGACGGTACACAGTGGGACGAAATGAAAAAAAAGTGGGACATGGGTATTTACGGCGAAACTATTAGGTGTGGCCCATTGATGTCTTCAAGAATGTTTCTACATTTTTTGAGTACTTTATTTTTGTGTTAACAAATTTGATTTAAGGGGTGTATACACCTATATAAAAAAACTAACTTTTTTATTTCTGGTTCAAATCGATTACCATCTATGAAAACATTGTAGATTAGGTCATTTCATGAAACTTTGTGCAAGACAAAAAGTTTCTATCTCTTAACTGGATGAAATTGTAGGGTTAAAAAGGAATGAAAAATGTAATACCCCCTGACAACTCGTTTTTTACCATATTTTTTCTATTTGAGTTTTTCTATTTTTTTTAATTTTGTACAAAGTTTTTGGTATTTTAAAAATACACTTTTTTGCAGAAGATTGCTAATCAATATCTCTTCATTTAAAGGATTTACGTCAGTTTTCATACATTTTTTAAGCTATCTTCGAGGATGTGTAGATTACAGGTTAGCAGGTATTAGCAGCTAAACTTAACGTTAGTTTATTAAGCAACTGATACGCTTTAAAATGATGTAAAAATTGTTTTTTAAATTGAAAACAAAGGCGTAGTTCTACGTAAAAAAAATTAATTCACTACACAGCGGATTTGTTTTTGCGTGTACCCAAAGCCCAGGGAGGAGAGAAATCTTTCTTTACGAAAAAAAATCCAGTCGGAAAACCGAACCCTGCTACCTACAGCATGATGTTGCTTTGTAGCGGTACCTTTACCGACTATGCTTAGAGAGGACCCAAAGGAGGATTTTTCTTTTGAATTGTATCAAAACGGCAAATTTGTTGAAAGGATATGTAAAATTGAATAAATTTTCCGACGTACACCACCGCAACTCAACAGCGATCGATGTCGATTTCCCTACGTGCACCATCCATCGAATCTCTGTGAGTATTGAACTTTCTTTTCGATAAGCTCATTTGTTGAATCAATCTTTTAATAATTACAGTCAATCCGAATGGAATCTCAAAGGGCAAGCAAAGCTCAAGTATAACCAGCTCTTCAACACCATCGATCGTAACCGGAGCGGACATCTTTAAACGAAGCTTCCCAAGTGGTATTGGACCAGATTTGGGCCCTGGCCGTCATGGATTTCGGCGGCCGGCTAAGTTACAAAGAGTTCGTTCTTGCCACTGGCACTGAAGGGCGAGGAGATTCCGACTGCCTTGCTACCGGAGCGAATTTCACCGTCCTTTCGTAAGACAACTTCCCGCCACAGATCGGTCGTCAGCTTGCGGCACGGTACAGTTTCATGACAAGGGGGCGGTGCGGTCCATGCTCCTTCGATGGAATTATTGGACCCGTTGTCTGGATTACCGCAATGTAAGTTTCACCATATTTGTTGACGATTGGTTGGAAAAGGAAAAAGGTAAAATTTGTATTATCAGATCAATGGTCACGTTGAGCGGTTGTAATGGAGAAAAGATTATTCAGAGTTCAGTCAAACTTATACTTTTTTCTTGAATTTTGTGGTGGCCTCTCATTTCAAGTGATTAAAACAAAATCTTGACAATTCAAGATTTATTCAAAAATTATGATACAAATTGAAACACGAGTGTGTAATCGTTTTCGTTGCTGAGAATGGCTGACGAAACCAAGGAGCGTCGTGATGGGCAACGAGATGTACATCAAGACGGACACAAAGCAATGGCTGCGGCAGGAGTTTAACGTGATCATATCACGGTTGGCCGTTCCTGAGTAAGTGAGGAAGAACAATGTACATAAATTCACTATAATTGGGTGTGGACGTATAAGCTAGCCATCCAGCACGATGGGTACCATGAATGGGCAAATCTTCTGAGACGAGTGCCTTCAGAAGTGTCTGTTGCCCTTCCTGCAGTCTCCCGGAGGTAAAACGAGAGATAACAATGTTGTTTTTGTACCAAATACTTCAACCTACCGAGCTCGCCATCCTGAAAGCCAATTTTCGTAAAATTCATATAGTATCGTAGAACGAGCTGGCTTTGATGAAACAGTGGGTAAAAGTATCAAAAGTAGTCGGCCCCACTATTGCCCAGACTCCCCTCGCCATCCTGAAAGCCAATTTTCGTAAAATACATATAGTATCGTAGAACGAGAATTGTGTCAAGGGCAAAGTGCGGACACTCGGTCATGGAGCAGAGATTCAATAAACGTGTTTAGTAGTTAATGTTGAAGTTTATTCCCTGAAAGTTTGAAGAAAATCCAACTAAAAATGAATTTTTAATAACCATTTTTGTGTGACTCATCTTTTCCAAGTGCAGTCTTTATTAGTATGTCATCTCGACAGTAATAATAGCGGCTAGATAGTCCTTGAAGAAAATGGATATAGTTTTTGGCTCAGGAAAAACCAGCACATCGGTCCGAAGCTTAATCATTTGCCCCTGAGAAAGTAACTCACACGAACACACTCTCAAATATTCTGTCAAAATAACAAAGCGAATCAAAATAAAAATAAAAAAGATTCTAGTACCGAAAAGCGCAAGGTTCGAGATGTACTTGGGACCTAGGGGTTCTACGACAGTGAACAAATTTTTATTCGCTAGTTTCCTAATCATATTAATGTATAATTTTGATATTAATGTATATTTTTGATTTCTGGGATGAAAATGGTGAAACCTGAATTTTACCTGTTTGCCTAGAATTTTACGCACAGCTTCAATTTTTGATCCAGAGACCCAAATAAAAGTCCATGCCTTTTATCGCAAAGTGAATATGCTTTCATCAGCTTATGAAATCGAATGTAATAATTTTGAGTGTTTTTCAAAACTTCAAATTGACTGTTCATTACTTATCCTCGTTGCTAACGAACACTGGACACATGCCGCCTTCTCTGTATACAAGTCGGAATAAAGTAAGTTGATAAAAAAAATCCTCACGCTAGGAGGGTAGTTGAAGCTTTCATGCATACACCAATCGCATTTATCCGGGATATTGCAAAAAACGCTAACCTTGCCCAAAAGTTTTGTGCAAAAGGTCAAAACTGGTAATGGTACGTTCAAAGTTCAGGAGGCACCAAATCGTAACGACCAACCAATAGAAGGTGGCAACAAAATCACGGGCACGCAAGCTTTATACGCTGACGAAAAATTCCTGTTGTGTAATGGATAATGAAACCTACATAGAGACGGACATTCTTCAGATTCCAGGTCATCATTTCTACATTTTAAGTGATATGTTCGATTTTAAAGAGCACCAACGCAAGCAAACAATCTCGAAATTTGCCAAGAAATTCGTGGAAGTGTATTTTTTTTAAAGTGAAATTGTTTTGAAAAGTACTTGTACGCGTGGGATGCGGAAGTGATATATTCGTAACGACATTAACCATGAACGGCCCAGTGTTCGTAAAGGAAACGTTTACAAAAACCTCTCCTTCTGTTGCTAAGGTCGCACAAGAGTACACCCATTTTTTGTCCTGACTTTGGCCTGACACTATTCAAAACTGGTGCTGGAATGGAAAGGAAAATAAAGTCAACTACGTATCCTCCAAACACCCCAGAGTTGACCAATTGAGCCATATTGGGCTATCATGAAGCAGGAATTACCCAAACATTCTAAGACAGTCAAAGTACATCAAAAATTGAAGAAAACATGGGTCAATAATAGGTCTAAAGTTAGAGATTTGTATTTGGAGCGCAAGTTGAATAAAGTGAACATGGAAATACATAGCAAAGATGTTTTGTTTGATACTCCGAAAATATCAGTACAATAAGTTAAAATATGGATTTTTGGAAAATCGCTTTGTGTGTTGCAATTTAAAGGTTGCCCTGAACGGTATTCGTGGTTGATAATGAGAAGAAAATTACAACGGATTTAAATTCGATGTGAACAAAGTTCAAAGAGATTCTTCTTTCGAATCCAGCAGTCTTTCAAAATTTGGCAAGCAGATAAAACAGAAACGAAGTGGTAGAAAAATATTTTGATGATCTTGGAAGACCCGCTAATTTTCATTCTTGAAGGATTCCAACAATTTCGCAGCATATTATACTGTTAAAAATTCACTTAACCCTTGCCTCTTTTTCGATGAAAATTAAAATGTAAACGGGAATTTTTAAATTTTCTCTCATTTTAATAAACATTTGCTGAAAATTTGTGAACTAAAAAAAAAATTTGTTGACTAAAAGTACTCAGTGGTACTCACAACAAGACCTGTAATTCGTGATTCAATAAGTTTTAAAAGTCCATTAATGGTTGCTTTACAGTTCTTTTTTTCAAAACTTCAAAGTTACATTAGATGGTTACATTTCTCCAGTTCGAATGAAATCTCTAACCTTCCTCTTGATGGAGCCCATCAGCGCCCGCACAGTGGAAATGGACATGGAATCAGCGCATTTCTTCCATTTTGCCCACAATTTGCTGGATGTCCTTGACTGCCCAGCCGCTTCGATGAAGTAATTGCTTTGAAATTGCCCAGTATTTTTCGATAGGTCGAAATTCCGTGCAATTCGGAGGATTCAATAGCTTGGGGACAAAATCAATCTTGTTGGCAGCATACCACTCCAGAACCACTTTAGATTAGTGGCAGCTGTCCAAATCGGGCCAAAAGATGACTTGCCCATATGCTTGCGGATGAACGGCAATACACGATTTTTCAGGCATTCTTCGATGTAAATTTGGCATGTCATCGTCGAGATGTGACGAATGGTTCCATTTTCAGACCACAACTGCAAATCGCTTGCCAAATCGTGGCCTTATTCGCGAACTTGTCGGCAAACAAGAACTTGAATCTTCCCGGCACATCCGCACGTACAGTCGCGATGTAAAACTTTTGACCGGGAAGCTGCTTAAAATCGAGCTTGACGTATGTTTTGTCATCGGTCAAAGTGCAGCCCTTGTGTTTCGTCAAAACACGGTCGTACAAGAGCCTTGCACGCTTTTTGGCCATGGAATTCTGCTTCATGTGCCGGTACGGATGTTTGCTGGCTTTGTACGACTTGTATCCTTCTCTGGCAAGGATGTTCCGCACCGTTAGAATGTTGGCGTTGTACCTTCTGGCCACATTTCAGATCGAAAGACTGGGGATGGCTTTAACGCACCTCAACACTTTGCAGCACAGCTGACGATCCCTGGTTCCAGTTTTTATACAGTGTTGGAATTATAAAAGTAAACGTCTGACACATTTTGCAACGAACAATTATATATCTATTAAAAACGTCCATGAAATAAATTGGATCATCCCTATGTTGTTGAAAAACATCATGTTGATAGTACAAATACAGCTATAGTGTATTTGCACGCATACTTTTGCGATGGTGACGTTTGTATAATACGCTGTGCGTTCACTGCTGGAAACTAAAAAGTAAACAGTAACGTTTTATTCACTTTCGGTTCAAATATTCATAAATCCGTTCGATACTTTTCACGCTATCAACGCGTCTGGTATTAAAAAAGAGGTAACACAATTTTTGCTCCATAAATATCTCAGATTAATGAAGAATACTACGAATCTTTAAATTATTTTTAGGACATGGGGCAAAAAACAGCAGAGATCCAGAAACTGATCGTATCCGACGTAAATCGAAACGTGAGCTATCGTGAAATCGCCGAAAGATATCATATTTCGATTGGCGCAATTTCAAAAATGACGAAAAAATACAGAATTCTGGGAACAGTTGAACGGAAGCCAGGAAGCGGAAGGCAGCGCAAAACGTCCGTTCAGACAGATCGCTGTATTCGTCGTTTGGCTCGATCGGATCCCGACAAATCTTGCAGAGTAATCCGAGAGGAACTCAATCTGGAAGTAACCAGCAGAACTGTGAGCAACCGATTGCGGGAATCAGGACTACAGAGCTTCTTCAAAAAGAAAAAACCATTATTGAGGAAGGTGAACATTAAGAAACGCCTGGATTTTGCAAAAAAGTTTGCATCTAGCCCCACCGACTTTTGGAAAAAGGTTGTGTGGACTGACGAGAGCAAATTCGAGTTGAAAAACACCAAACGCCGTCAGCGAACACGTTGTTTGAAGTCAGAGCGCCTGCAACCGAGATTTAATCAAGCAACGGTAAAACATGGAGGAGGATCTCTTCTGGTTTGGGGCTGTTTTTCTTGGAAAGGAGTTGGGAACATTGTCAGGATTGATGGGAAAATGACTGGGGAATCATACGTGAAGATCATAGATGAAAATTTTAAACCGTCACTCAGGAAAATGAACATGAATGGGTTCATTTTCCAACAGGATAATGATCCCAAACATACATCAAAGGTTGCAAAACGGTACTTCCAGACCAAAAAGATGAAAATTCTTGAGTGGCCACCACAGTCCCCAGATCTCAACCCTATCGAACATCTGTGGACAATACTGGATGATAAGATCCCCATGGATTCACGCAAAAACCTGAATGATTTCTGGCAGGGTATTCAATCAGCATGGGACGCAATCCCTCAAGAAATGCTGCGAAATTTGGTCGAAAGTATGCCCAAGCGACTGATGGCTGTACTCGAGAGTAAAGGCGGACATACAAAATATTGAGATATTTTTTCGATAAGCATTGATTGTTATGAATTTGTTTCTTTTGAATTTTGTTTACTTTTTTATTTCCTAAGCTGAAAGCTGTTATTTTTCACAAAATGTGATTTCTTGAGAAGCAATGCAATAAATATATGAAATGATGGTATAGAAATGATCTCTTCATTATTCTGTATTGAACACAAACTAACATGCTTTTGTACCCAATTCAATACTGTCATAACCCCATCTATCTTTTGATACGATAGGACCGTTTACTTTTTTATTTCCAACACTGTAGTCTTACCTTAATTTGGTATTTGCATAACATTGTGGGAACATTTTTATGATATTATCCTCAGTTACTTTACCTCGTATGCAGCGCTCTTAAATACCAATGCCAGTTGTCAAGGTATTCGTTCCTGCTCGGGTTATCAACATTGCAATCCAGCAATATCAGTCCAGAGCGAGTATAAATCCTCATCAGCATAATTTGGCAGACCCGGCAACAACCAGCGCAGCGGTATGGACAGCGATCAACATCGAAAACCAGGTGCTGACACGGCAGCATCGATCACCTCATCGGTTAGGAGTAGGGTTAAAATATATGAATAAAGCAGTCTTTAGTAACCCGTAATTGTAGTCAGAACTTCTTTAAAAAGGTTTCCCTGTACCCGAAAATTTAACTCGCGGAAAGAGAAAAGTTCTTTGACGGCACAATAGGGTAATACACAACATTGTTGGTCCCTTTTTTAATTGCGTGATTCGTCCGAGAGACGCGACGAATGCAAACTTAAGTCCCGCTCTCCAGGCAAACGTTCGGTAACTGCAACTTCAAGACCTTTGGCTTAAACTGTATCTTACCATTAATACTCCTTTAGCTACATTAAAACATACATCTGAAACAATGCAACATCCATGCTCAATCGCATATAAGTAATTCTGTATTAAATGATTAGATTACTCATCTTAACCCTCTCCAATTTGGAAGAAACTTTGAACATGGTTTCGATATGAGAAATCATGTTTTTTTTTCACTTTGTCAAAAACATTGTTTGGTTCAAGACTATTTTTTTCAAAAGGGCGCATGTGTTTCTATATGTAAAAATATCATAGCTCGAAAAACGTCTTCAAAATATCATAGCTCGAAAAACGTTTATTACAATGCGTCTGACAACACTGAAAATCATTTTTTTTTAGTTAAAGTTTAATTGTAACATCGATTTGGGGAGCGCATTATACCCAGAGGACTGAAGAAAGCGTTCGTGGATTATAAATGATTATATTTCTTTACAATATTTTTTCTACCAAACTACTAGTATCAGTAGTTTAGCTAAAACATTATAATACCTGGCTGATAATCAATGAAAAAATACCATCGTTGTTATAACCACTGCACTAAGTACAACACGGAAGATTTTTCTCTCAAATCAAATGAACGGCAAAACACGACAACTTCCGCCGCGAATATTGTGATTGCTGCATATAGCCTTCAAGAAAACCAAGCTGTCAAATTAGGGACGCAGCACCAAGTTTTCGGCTTCACGATTGTTGTTCGTGGATGACAGCCGCGCCAGTCCTGTGATTATACCCCGTGCAGGAGGCCATTTTACCCGCATAAAATGGCCGCAACCTTAGGTGATTTTAGCGTATTCAGCATTTGTTCAAAAAATAAATTTCTTATCACCCTAATAATAGAAGCCATCCAAATGCCACACCATGAAAAATCATTTATGAACATCAAAGTTCTAAGACGTAAGGTTTAGCCACAAACATTTTTATCCTCCTAGATTCTGGATTCGGACTATGCTAGATTCTGGCATTGCTGAAGTCAGTAGGAATCATCTCTAGATTGTTTATTCTATATTTCAGTTAAATTGAAACTTCAAGAGCGTTATTGAAAAAGAATGTTTAATGCTCTATCATCAAATCGGAAAACATCAAAATTTTGCAGATTCCCAGCCCTTCAAAAAAAAATAGGAGCGTTGCCATTTATGATCAGCCGTTTTGTATTGTATCTTTCTAGTATGTATTTACACATTAAACCTTTTAAGCACTGACATTTAACTTAAGGAGATTAACCAAAATTTCTGATCTTTTTCTATTTATAATAACGGGATTTTCATCCTTAAGTTGTTTTGTCATGCTTATTTCTACAAAACTGATTACTACTAACGAATTAAACCGATCTTCGATAAAAAAAATATTTTGGTTGCTTCGATCATGCATACATTTGAAGTATAAATGCGGTAAAGCATTCGGATTCTTAAATCTAAAGTAATGTTTATAATATTTTTCGCACTTATCATTTCTCGTTTACGCTTTTTTTTTCATTGTTAAACTAGGCAAGTGTTTGCTTAGATAACATTCGTAGCCAGATATTCAAACATAGGAGTTATGACGATTGTAGTTTTTTTTGTTACTAACTAATGATAGACACAATATTTGATAAATTTCTGCTGTTCGGTTCTTGTTATGATTATAGAACAATGATATGGCTGACTTCATTTTTAATAGTATAGAAGCTTTGCTTATTTAATCAACTCTAACCCCTGTAGATTGTATTATGGTTTCAGTTGAAAACCGAATGTATCGACTAGTGACAATCGATTTTACAGTCGATCTATATGTTATACCTAATGTCGGAAGTAGTGCGCTATACAACGCGCTACTTTCGACATTAGGTACAACGTATGGATCGACAGTAAAATCGATTGTCACTAGTCGATAAATTCGGTTTTCAACTAAAACGATAATTTTCCATAATCAACAGTCAGTTTCATAATATCATAGGTGATATCTATGAACCTGAGCTCAATAAATACGAAACGGTTTCGGATGAACTGCTCGTCCATCTTTCTTCAGGAAACTTCGAGTTGATTCAACGCGACGTAGTTTTCGTTCTGGTGATGGTTCTGCGGGTCCTGGAGCAACTGACAACACTATACACTCGGCTGGTAGTGAGAGTGATGTCGTTAGAGACGATGGACGTCGGAATGGAGTAATTGAGTTTGGTGCAAAATTCGGTTCCAGTTCCCGCGTCAGTTCAACGCCTGACATGCTAGCAGCCATTTTCCGGAGCGTACGCTTTACCGAACGAGAGAACACATATTGAAGTAGTCTCGGTTTATATTCGCTGTGAAAAGAAAATGATTGCTCTCTTGATCAGCTACAAGGGAGTGCATTATACTTATATTGGCGATTGCATACTATCTACTCTGTGAATTTAACAAAACGAGTTACGGAATGTTTTAATCGAGATACAAACTTACGTGATGCAGTAGAAGCGTTGTTGAACATTTTCTACGTCAACAGGCCTGTACCTGTTGCAAGGACTTATGTCATCGGAAGTCTTGTATTTGAAGCGCAACAAACAAGCACACGACAATTAAAAAATAAATAAAGCTGTGATTATTCCAGAAGGGAACATAATCGAAAATTTCAAAATCACCGTCGATGAAGTGATGCTTTCGTCACTTCTTATGCAGATTCTATAACACAAGGTAACAAGGCGGGTAACTTGGGGTAAAATGCACCCTTGGGGCAAAACGACTCATCCTCGACTCTAGCACTCGATACTGAAGTGAAGTCTGTAAGACGCAGGCATTAAGTTTCCCTAGTTTTCCAATAGCAAATATCTTCCAATCTTTATCAAGAAAAATTATGGGCTTATTTGTCGTCATCAATCCTATATGAGTGCAAAACCAAATACAAATACTCCAAGAATTAAAATTGTTTGGATAAATGCATATTTAAAAGCAGGGCCCTTGGCCAGTAACATTATTGATGTATGCTTCAATTAATCTGCGAATAATATGAGTGAATTATGTTATCAGGTTTATTAAATACACATTTGCCATCGTCTATATGCAACATAAGCCAATTTCAACTTCTTCCATTATTGCTTTATTTATTTGGGCTGAAATTTGGCATATTTGTTTTGAAAAGCATAACATAATGTGATTCTAACCTAAATAAAACCATTAGACTGATGCACATTTTAAAAAACTCGCTTCAGTGCTTCAGCAATTGTAAAATTAGGCCCTTATTGACATCCCAAAATTTGAATACGTTTAGTTTGAAATTGACTTCGCACAAAAGGAATAACTATTGGAAACTCATATTCTGTGTTAGCACCCCTATATAAATTCACCGTCTATTTGGAAAATATTTTGCTGAGCAAATCGACCATTTTAAAATCTACAACTTTGCTGAAGTTTAGGAACAAATGTATTCAATATTATTTAATTATCTTCAAAATCACTATTGCCTTTTAATAGAACTCAATCAACTGCCATGCAGGCATCAACGGTATTTCTGGCACGTGGAAAACGGCACAAAAACCATGGCTACTATGTCTCACTGCACAATACAGTGTTGCTGACTGGTCAGAATGACAGAGGATTGTCAATCTCTTAATTAATTAGTAACTGTTTTATGCGTTCACATTTTCTTTGAGACAAACTTGTAGATAGGAAAATTTCCAATAAGATGGTTATTGAACTTTTCATCAGAACGATTAGGAGAAAACAGTGACGATAAACAAAAAGTTTGCTTCCCCCATAATTATTTCCATGTAAACTTCAAATGATTAGTGCGGTGTCACTTTTAAACTTAATTGGTTTGAACTTTAGAAGAGCTACGAAAAAAGCTGAAAATGTTGAAGCAGTATGGGCGGAAATTTAAATCCTGCAGCAGTCTCTTACCCATGTATGCATAAAAGACTAGTTTAAATAGGAAGCCAAGCAATATTGTGACTGTTTTGTTCAATGGGCAGTTTATTTCTAAACAAATACAATACAAGTTTTTTTTATTTATATTTCAATGATTTATTACTCGTTCATTCTTCAAGACTAATAGTAAATGGTACATCCATACTTGTTTTTGTATTTTCCTCATCAGTGATGGTAGTTTGGTTGGTTTTAGATTTTATTCATATAAATTGGAAACTCCAACCATCAATTTTAAATATACGCTAGCATTTATTTTTCCCATAAATATGAATATATCAATCAATGCTAATGCTATACTTCTTATATCGCGCGTGACTTTTGTATGCAGAGAAAATATCAAAATAACTTATTTGCTTTCAGTGTAATCATATTTATGAAATACAATTGTCAGCTTGAAAGGACATGGTCAAACATCCACTCTTGATTCTGCTGCTTTTCATGCTACTTAATTCAACATTCGACTAGAAAATACTCTACGAAAGATAACAAAGCATTGAACATCCGATGTTCCAATCAATAATTTTCTAATGATGTGGAAAACTGTAGTACGAACGAAAAATTGAAGGTTGATTCAATAAGTGAAGCGGCTACTTTGACTTGTGATTTGACATTGCGTAGACAACGCGGAAACTTAAAACTAATTAACAGAGCCGAGTTTGAACTACACTGTATTTATTTATTATGTAATTGGTTCATCAGTTTGTTGGCATCATTGATTCGTTTAAATCGCAGTACTCAATAGTAAGAATTTTAGTCGAATTCGGGAACTGGGGACTAAAACGAAACAGAAAGAATAGAACAGAATAAAACCATAAATTAAACTTATCAAAATCAACGTCAATTTATAAATACGCAAAAGGTAAAAACAGAACAAATTATCGAACCACAAAACAACAAAAACAAACAGGAGATTCTCATGAAAAAAAGGTACAGTAGCCAGATCTCATGTAAAAAAGTTCACTGTGAATAGAAAGCATGAATGTATATAGTACCTATTGCATGTGAAAAAGCAGGAAAGCGCTCCAAAAACAAAGTATTTTATGTGTTGTTAATAAAAAGAAAATTTAGCTTATTACTTGTCACTTCAGATTCCAGATTGGAATTTTCAAAGTATGCATAGGGTGTAGTACTACTTTGGCAGCGGACCCATTTCCGTCAACTATCGATGTTATGCAGCCGTATTTCAATCGAACAACTTGATTATTTAACATGGATAGTGCATGTACACTAATCATTACAAAAATTCAAGTTATTTGGTTTAAATACGGTTGAGTATAATCAATTATTGAGCTCACTGCTGAAGTAGTGTTCTACTTATATGAACAAAACTAGCTCGTTTCTTAACAATTCATAATAGATCAATAACTGAAAGACAAGAATGGTAACAAAAACAATTCAAATCATTCGCACAACATGGCTTTTGCGTGGCCATTCAGTACCTTAAAATTGTATGAAATAATGACTGAATGTTCCCATGTTAGGCAATGCTTCAAGGTCAGTGGTGTGCATAATTCTATTTATTTTGGCTTGATTTGCATACATGTAGTACGTACTTTATAATTATCAGGCGTGGCTTACTAGATTACAATGTGTGTTCAGTTAGTACAAAATTTGATTACCTAGAAAAATGGCACTCTCTAACTAAATTCAAGCTACTTCTAGATAATTGCAATTAGTACAATTATTGTTCAAAACAAAGTTTACGTCTGTGAGATGAATCTATTGTAAAATTGTGGCAAAGCAATTGCAATAAGGTGAGGCTTATTCGATATTAGTAGCGGTGAAGGTTGTAGTATTTGGCTGTGCAATTGCTGCTGCGATGTCTCCATAATTTTCGTCATCGTTCGATGTTGGACTCTGCGAAACGTGTAGAAAAGTGATTTTTTTTAAAGTGATCGAATAAACGGTGTTCAACTATTAAAACATGCCGTGTTCTGTACAGCGGTCTTGAGAACAATGTATGTTAGTATTTGGTTAAAGGTGACTCTATTTTTGACGGTACTTATAAATGCAAAGGGCAACCTTTTAAAAACTCAAATAACAAACCTAAAAGCACTCTTTTTCGGAAATAAAAACAAACTTACAATCAGACAATTGGAAAACTTGATACCATTAAGTATTAACGTATTTTAGTGACTATTTGTTGAACTTTCATCTACCTGGTTGTACATGAATCAGATTTGTTTCAATAAAACTTGTACAAATAGTCCTATAAAACAAAATCAGATGGAAGCAAAAATTACCCAATTAATAGACGACATCGATAAAGCAACCTGAGACAGTACATATGATTTAGCTATGAAGAAGACAGTTCTACATTTTATATTACCAATAATCAGTTATCAATTGAAATAAGTTTGCACAGTTTTAGCTAGCTATAATTTCATATGAATTTTGAGAAATAGAATCTGGAAGAATTCTACATTAGAAGAAAAGCGCAATACAGCTCTAGGAAGCTAGGCTTGCGGCTGACACTGGACATGAAAGGGAGATTCTTCACTCGGTAGACGAGACTTTCTCAATAAAGAAGGAATTCTCTTGAACCCGATTTTACCTGTGACGGTGGTGTAAGTCCCACTGGGTGATCAATTTGCTTCAAGTAATCCTTGTCATCAAATATCTTTACTGCGCCACCTCCAGGTTTGTGCTTGATGTTTTCGAGCGAGCCCACTTTGCTTTCGGCCTTGATATCCAACTTTTGATTGACAATCTATAAATATAAAATATAGTGCAAAACATTTTAACCACAATCGATTTCGTATTAAACCATCACACTCTAGTGAATAATTTATCAAGTCAGTATTTTCGGCTCCTTCATAGAAAAGTCTACTTGAGGTGATTTGAAGGAATGGATGTGAAACCGAACGACTGTTTCCTGCAGTTGTGCATTTACAAAAATAGTGCAGGTGCAATAGAGTGATGGTAAAAGCTGTTTTTGCCGTTGGTATTCGTCTCGTCATTTCGTAACAATCATGAACAAGTTGTCAGAAATTTGATGATCCACAACTTTCTAAAAGCGTCCGAAATTTGAGGAACTTTAACTTTCAAAAATAATGGCGCTTAGCTCTAAACAGTTAGAGTGTGCAACGGTTACACGATCGACATAAGGAAATACGGAACACTGTGTAATTATTTCTATCATAAGTCGCTTTCGGCAAACGTTTTTTAAAATATAAAAATCAATAAACGATCCATAAAAGAATTAAGCCCATTCCATATAAAACGCATTTATGACCATACCAGACCAAGGCTGGGGTGGCCTCTGCTGTATACAGAAGTTGTATCTATTCTATTGGGTCCATGGCTGCACTTTGCCAATCTCAAATTCTGCGAAGGGTCCGCAGGTCACCTTCTACTTGATCGATCCACCTTGCTGCGCACCTCTTCTTCTTGTGCCGATTTTTTTTTTGCGCATGCCAAGCAGTGTGTACGATGGGAGGTTCTCCCAGAAACTAATGCAAATAGTTGTCCATTCACTTTTTCCACGTTCCGTCTTCCATCTGCTCTGAGGGTTTCGTTATCGGCGGTCATCAATGAGCCCAGATACACGAATTCATCTAACACTTCAATTTCATCACTGTTGGTCTGAACTCGTGGTGGGAGGCGAACACTGTCTTCTTGTGAGCCTCTTCCCCACATGTATTTTGTTTTCAACACATTAATCCCAAGCCCAATCATACTAGCTTTAACCTTAAGTCTGATGTACGTTTCCGCCATCGTATCAAAATTACGTGCTACGAAACCAAAAGCCAAACAGACACGGACGACTCACTAGATCATGGTTGCTTTGACCAACCGCGTCAGTTTTTTCTGGAAATCCATATTCGTGCATGATTTGCCATAACTGGTCTCGATCGATTATATCGTTAGCTGATTTGGAATCGATGAAAAGATTATGTGTGGGCACGTCAAATTCGCGAAATTTCTGCAGCACTTGACGAATCGCGAAAATCTGTTCCGTAGTAGCGCGAGCACCCATGCATCCCGCTTGGTATTTCCCCACGAACTCCTGTGTAATTCATGTCAAGCGGCGGCATAAATTATGGGATAACAGCTTGTAGGCGGCGCGCAGTTGTGCGATTGAACGATAATTGCAGCAATCCAGTTTGTCAACCTTTTTATAGATGGGACACACGATACCTTCCACCCAATCCTCCGATAAACGCTCTTCCTCCCAAATCTCGGTTATTATCCAGTGCACAGCGCTTTTAATAGCTCGCTTGGGAGCTGATGAACACCAGCAGTTTTGTTGTTTTTCAACCAACCAATTACCTCCTGAACTTCTTGGAGGGTTGAGGTCGTAATCCTGTCATCTTCTGTGCGTGTTGATATATTTATTACCGTGCCACCTTTGTTTGCTGTAACATTACCGTTCAGGGGCTCGTCAAAGCACTGCTTCCACCTTTCGATCACCTCTCACTCATCTTTGAGAAAGTTACCTTACAAGTCTATGCACATATCAGCTTTGATACGTAGCCTTTGCGCGAGCTGTTAAATTTCTCGTAGAATTTGCATGTATCGTTTGCATGGTACAGTGTCTCCATTGCCACTCATTCTTTCAATTGACGCTTTATCCATCGAAGAATATAATTTTGTCGTTTTTTCGATTCGGTGTAGAAGAACCTGGTGCCGCTATTACAGTGCAAACAATGGCGGTTCGAATATCTCTCCAGCCATCTTGAAGGGCTGCTTCCAGCTATTGCACGTATTCCTGGGCAGCTCTGGTTTCTCGTAGTAGCTCAAAGTAAAGTCACGGCATCCGAGTTCTCTGCATATTGTACACCGTTGGGCGCATACATACTGCAACTAGGTAGTGGTCCGAGTTTATATTCGCACTGCGGTATGTGCGAATATTGATGATACCGGAGAAAAAATTTCCGTAGATTAAAACATGTTCGGTTTGATTCTCTGTCCGTTGGTCAGGTGATCTCCAAGTAGCTTTGTGTGGATCTTTGCGGGGAAAGAAGGTACTTCGGACTACTTAACCAAAAGAGGCCGCAAAGTTCACGCACCGTTTGCCGTTCTCGTTCGATGCATGCTCTTCGGCCAATTTCCTGTCTGTATTATGTCACCAATGACGACTTTAACGTCCCGCTGCGAGCAGCCATCATACACTTGCTCTAGTTGCGCGTAGAACGCTTCTTTTTCGTCATCGGGTCTATCTTCGTGTGGGCAATGTACGTTGATGGTGCTGTTTTTGAAGTAATAGACAAAATAAGGACTACCATTGGAAGCCGACGAGTCTTGGTCTCTGTCGATTGTTCCGTTCCGCATTTTCTTCTGTATTAATTGTAACTTTTAATTTGTTGAGCCTTCCCCAACCCCCTGTCTCATCGTATGAACATCGTGTACAGCTCTTCCCTGATAACATACGGCCAAGGTTCCATCGGGGTTGGTTACCCGATCTTTCCTATGGTTACTCATACCCCAGTCAGCATCACGGGGAGGTAGAAATGTGTGCTTCTGGACAAGAGACAAGGGATCGCAGTAGAATCTTTTTCATACCTGCAGGTACGCTAAATACCAATGGTACGCATTGTCAAGTAATTTAGGAAAATAAATAAACCATTGATAAAAAAAAATGAAAACCATTCCATATAAAACGTATTTATGACCCATAAAACTCTAATTAAAATCCACAAAAAAATTCAAATGGTCCATAAAACAATATCATTCCCACTTAATGTAAAATTTAGCAATAAAATATCAAAAATGTACCGTTATATATCTACGGAATGGTCGATGAAATTCTTCGAATTACCCATGAACATATTGAAAACGAGCTAGAAAAGGTTCAATTACTTTTCTTAAACAAGCCAAGTTGAAGAAACCTTTGTGCAAAAAAGGAATGCATATGACTCATAAATTAGTGAAAATATTCCACTAACAAAAATTGCCAATAATTCATAAAAGCTTGAATAATGAACCATAAACTTATTAAAAGGATGCACAGCAAATCAACTTTGTGCTTTAAAAATTATACCTGCATTTGTTAATTTATTTTTATTTTGATCCATATAAATCGGGAATTCGATCCTTAACTGCGTTAGAACTCAAATTTAGTAACATGCTCATTTGAGCCTTTTCAAAGTTTTATCAATTTTTTTAATTCTGATCAATGAAGATTCGGAATCCAATTGTTAACTGCGTTATTGCTCATATTTAGTGACATGCCCATCCTTTGAGTAATCGGTTAAACGATATCTGAAGAAAACTGAATAACTTCCAGTTCCATATTATGGACCATGGAATTGAAAATTTTCTATATTAATTATGGATGTCTTTCGACGCTGATCAGGGGTGTGAAGGTAGTTCGCCTCCCCACGGTACACCCTTGAAACGTTACCCAACAAACCTCAGTGTCGAATAACCGCTTGATTAAACAAATTTGGAGAATATATTCAGCTTTCTAGAAGAAAAAGCTGAACAACTTCTCCAAATTGATTGGAACAAACAGTTATTCAGCTTTGATGTTTGTTGGATAAGCTCCCCTTAACGGGAAAACGAACTACGGAGGAAGCGCGAAAAAATAATAATAATAAAAAGACGTTGATCACAATCACTTGTTCATGACGTACATAAGAACTCTTTTCCCAATTCCTTGACGAAATTGTGTCTCAGTTGCGATCTTAAAGGAACGATGGATCGATAATAGTAAGTAGGTTTTCTTAAAATTAGCAAAACATTTTTAGACCAACGCAATCCTTTTTTGTATCAATCTAGGATAACATAAGAAACGAGCCAGCAGTATTCAGATAAGGATCAATCTTCATGGATCGTAATTTGAAAAATAATTCCCAATACGGGATTACCTCTATTTTCAATTTTCACATGGGTTAAATTTGTGAATCCTTTCCATTTTGATTATGGATTTTCATCTGAGTTTTATTACCAAGATGCCAATCTCGAAATACAGTTGATGGACATTGTTACAAACTTGCATAAGAACCTACTAGACGTCGCTAAGCGGGGCATGTTATACTTGTTTCAATCAGTTTCTGAACCAACGGGGCTGTAAGGTAGTTCACCTCCCCTGGGTAACGTTAAATGAACTACAATCTAGCGTCTGTGTCCAGGTCAGGGATGGCTCAAAGCAGCATCTGTTCTCCATGTTTGGAGTGGCTGAACTATCGTCTTTTTAGTGCAACCTGGACTCTAAATACAAAAACCGAAGGTCCTGGTGGTGCTCGGGACTATTAAAACAGCATCACGATAGTTCTTCTGCGAGATATTTGGGTTGGTTGTGGGTCCTGCGAGCCTGCACCGATAAAACGAAATCACAGCAACCAATAATACACCAGGAAGAGATTCGAACCGGAACACTCGGCATGAACCTAGGCTACGAATAAGCACTAACGATTGGAAACTCGGGACGTGGAATTGCTGATCTCTCAAACCGCAAGCTCGACATCGTAGCGCTGCAGGAATTGTGCTGGAAAGGATCCACGGTGCGTACGTTTCGGGTTGGTCATACCATCTACCAGAGCTGTGGCAATATGTATATACGAGCTGGGAACAGCTCTTATCGTGATGGGTGAGATGCAGATGTGAGTAATAGAGCGATGGCCGATCAACCCTAAAACGTGCAAGTTGAGGATCAAGGGCAGGTTCTCCAACATCAACCTCATTAATGTGCATAGTACTCACCTCGGAAGTAATGATGACAAAGAAGAATTCTACGCGCAGCTGGAGCGTGAATACGACCGTTGTCCAAGCCATGACAACAAGATCATCTTATGGCATTTGAACGCTCAGGCTGGCCAGGAGGAGGAATATAAAGCGATGATTGGAAATTTCAGGGCACACCAGCTAACCAACGACAATGGTCTTCGACTTATCCACTTCACCGCCTCCAAAAACATGTCCGTGCGTAGTACTTTATTCCTGCACAGCCTCCCACATTGGTACACCTGTAGGTCATTAAACCAAAAGGAATCAAAAATCGACCACGTTTTGATAAATGGTCGGCACTTCTCAGACATTATCGACGTCAGAAGCTGTCGAGGCGCCAACATCGACTCGGATCACTACCTAGCGATGATTAAGATGCGCCCAAAACTCTCCGTAGTAAACAACTTCGGTACAATCGCGGTACAATCTTGCACGACTGAAGCAAACTAACCTCGCCGCAGGCTACGCGCAATCTCGCGAAACTGCGTTCTCAGAAGAGTATGAGCTCCACGAAGACTTTTGAAACACCGTAAAAACAGCTATCAGCAGCGTAGCAGAGAATGTCCTAGGTTAGGTGGAACGAAGCTGACAGAACGAGTAGTTCGACGAGGAATGTCTGCAGGTGTTGGAAGAGAAGAATGCAGTGCGGCTTATGCTGCGACAAGCTACCCGTCAGAGTGTGGAACAGTACAGAAAGAAGTGGACGCAGCAAACTCAACTCTTCCGGGAGAAAAAGTGCGACCAGGAGGAAAAGTGGTGTGAGGAGCTAGAAAAGCTACACCGCTCACATGAAACGCGAAAGTTCTACCAGAAACTCTACATATCCCGCAGAAGCTTCGTGCCGCGAGCTGAAATGTGTTGGGATAAGAATGGTTGTATTCTGACAAACGATTGTGGGGTGGCCGAAAGGTGGAAGTAGTACTTCGATGAACATCTGAATGGAGTACAGGAAGAGGACCAAAACAGCAAAAGAAGTTACATAGGTTATGCCATCAGTGACGGAGATGTGCCACCTCCGACAACAGGTGGAGTTAAGGATGCCACCAAACAGCTGAAGAATAACAAATCGGTTGGAAGGGATAGTATCGGAGCAGAACTTATCAAGATGCGCCCGGACAAGTTGGTCAATTGCCTGCATCTACTGATAGTCAGGGTTAGGAACACCGAACAGCTGCCGGAGGAGTGGAAGGGTGAGATTATATGCCCGATCTACAAGAATGGCGACAAACTGGGCTGTGAAAATTATCGTGCGACCCCGTCCTTAATGCCGCCTATAAACAGCTATCGCAAATCATTTTCAGTGGCTGTCGCCACTAGCAAATAGATTCGTGGGAAGTTATCAAGCCGGCTTTATCGAAGGCCGGTCTACAACGGACCAATATTTCACTCTGCAGCAGATCTCCCAAAAGTGCCACGAATATAGAGTCCCTACGCATCATTTATTCATCGGCTTCAAAGTCGCATGTGATATAGTAAACAAAAAGAGCAACGAGGCGGGCGACCCCGGCGTAGTGGTTAACATTTATACCTCTCACGCCAAAGTCACGAGTTCAAATCTCACGAAAATACCCAAAAAAAAAGGTATTTGAGTGACTACGACGGGAACTGAAAATCTCAATAATCAAGAAATTAAATAAAAAGAAAGTAAAAGAGCTATGGAAGATCATGGACGAGAATGAGTTTCCGGAAAAGCTGACCAGACTAATCAAGGCTACGATGGATGGAACCCAGTACTGTGTGAGGGTATCAGCTGGATTATGGGGTTCATTCGAATCCCGCAGGTGGCTTCGTCAAGGTGATGGAATCTCATGCCTGCTGTTCACCATTGCTCTTAAAGGTGTTCTGAGACGTGCGGTATTCAACATGCGGGGCACAATTCTCAACAGATCCTGTCAATTTATCTGCTTTGCCGATGACATTTGAGGTGATGGTAGAGCAGTACATAGGTCCAAAACGAAGTGCATGCTGGCATGCGGAACAGAGGACTTGTGAGCACTCGGAATTTTTGAGCGAATGGTTTTAAGAACCATTTTCGGCGGAGTGCAGGAGAACTGAGTCTGGAGGTGGAGGATGAACGAAGGATGCAATGGGCAGGACATACTGCGAGTATTCCGTACAACTATCCTGCGAAAATGGTGTTCGATGGGAATCCAGTTGGCTTAAGACCACGAGGGGCGCAACGAGCAAGATGGTTAGGCCAGGTGGAGCAAGATCTAGGGAGGCCAAGGTAACCACGGATTGGAGGGAAGCAGCCATGAACCGAGGACGTTGGAGGAATACTGTTTACCGGGTAATGATATAATGACGTTATGCCATGATAATATAAAAATTAAGCCCGGCAAAACAGTAGCTTCAAATTTGGGGTACGCCAAAAGCTCGTTCCATATCATTCATATAATGATGTACCGGACAACGTTTTTTTTTCGGTTTTAGAGTACGTTAGTTTCTGTTTCCAGTCGGCGGCTCGGTCACACATCATCAAATAAGAACATTATTGCATTACGTTTTATGCACTCGACTTACATGATGAAGTTATTTTCCCTCTTCACGCGCAATTGACGGTTGGTTTTACAGGGTGTACCGTTTAAAATCCGCACACACTCAAATTGCTCTAACTTTTGATCCGTTGGGTAAAATTAATTGAAATTTTGCGTAGACATAGTTTAATGTGTATTGTCTTCATCAGGTGCACAACAGTTTTCAAAATGGCAACGAAAGAACAGTGCGTGAACAAAAAAGTTTTACACGATTACTTTGAGAACAAGGATCTGTCGGATCGTGCCATCGGAAAAATAATTTGGGAATCGCGAATTCCACGGTGTCTGGTATCATAAAACGGTTCGAAGAACGTCTGACTAGTGATCGGAAGCGAAAATCCGAAAAAAGACAAGCCGTCAGGTCAACGAGAACGATCACAAACGCTTGGTTGGGGCTTTTAAACGGAAACCGAACGCATCAGTTCGAGATGTGGCTAAAAGTTGCATGTGAGCAAGACTTTCGTGCAGAATACCAAAAATTTACCTGGACTACGTACGTTTAAGGTTCAGAAGTCACCAAACCGTGACGAGAAACAGAAAAAAGCCGTGCCCAGAAGTTGTACGACCAGAAGTTAACGAAATCACAATGCTGCGTAATGGATGACGAGACATATGTGAAGGCGGACATCAACAAGATTCCAGGAAACTTGTATGTGACTGTTTCCGAGAACCTCCAAACACAGAAGATGTCGAATTCGCCTAGAAGTTCTTAATTTGACAAGCGATTTGTACTTGCGGAAAGCGGAGTACACCTTTCATTACCGCAAGCACCATGAATAGACAGGTATATTTGGAAGAGTGTCTCCAAAAGCGGCTTCTCGTTCTCCTCAAGGCTCACAACGGTCCAACGATCTTCTTACCGGATTTGGTATCATGCTACTACACGAAGAACCCGATAGAGTGGAATAAGGCGAGTGATGTCGATTTCGTGCCGAAAGATCTGAACCCCCCAAACACTGCGTCCAATAGAAAAATACTGGGCCATTATGGAGGAGCACCTTCTAAAACGACCTAAAGTGGTAAAAAATGCACTTTAGGTCGTTTTAGAAGGTGCTCCTTCATAAAAAATGAAGAAAGGCTGGCGTTAAGGCCAAGGTTCACGCAATCGGATGGCGAAATAAATTATATGAATGATGTCAAAACTTTAACTGTTTCGTTTTACTCCCTGAAAATTTGGTGATTATCGGATAAAAACTCGAATTTTGAGAATGAATTTTGTGTGTGCGGATTTTAAACGGTACACCCTTTAAGCTTCAAGTTTCTGGAAAAAAATATTATTGGTTCCATTTGGGATCATATAGGCATGATTCAATCTACAAATGGTTGCCATTACGTTTCCACTTAGATATTTTGGTGGTACGTGGTGATAGGATAATTCAGAAATGTTTTAGTAAGATTATTTCAACTGTGCAATGCTTATCCTCTTACATCTTATTTACAAAATAATTGCTTTGAAAGCTCCAACTGTGTACAATCCACACGCAAATAACTTGAAATTTTGAAAGCGAAGCATTGGCGGTGATTTATTTTTTGCTTAATATGAACTAAAGAATGAAAAATAAGATGACAAAAAAAATCTCACGGCATGATCACTATGCAGCAAATATAATACACTATGCTGCTCTCTACGGGTTTCAATGCGCATTAGCTTAGCGTTCAATAGAAGAATATTACTTACTGCTCTTCTTCTTTGCTCAACAATGATGGCACTTCCAGGCTTACGAGAATATTCAAGATATGCATTATGATATGAAAACGAAAATGTGTGTAGCATAGAAGGAGTTATTAAAAAGAAGGTAAAAAGAAGATAAAGTGGAATGAAAAGAGCTGCAACGTTCTTGAAGTAACGACTGTTAGATGTTGATGTCAAATTTAGGACAAAGACACGCGTTTAAAGCACTTTTGAAGTTGATGGGCCTGGACTTGTATGGAAGATATATATTTTTTGCTTTGAATTATGATCGTTGTTTATTTCCCGTTAACATTCTACCAGCTAATGAATGAATAGGCAGCTCTGCACCGACGGTTTTTGGGTGTGTCGTATCATGCCCTACTTTTTGCCGTTAAACGTTGAGCTCATATTTTTTGGTTGATTGGCGAAATTTTATGAAGCGAGCTAAATTCAAGATCAACTACTTTGTTAAGAGCACGACCAAGATGTACCATAAACGAGTCATACTAAATTGAATACTAAGTTTTTGTTTTTTTTTTCTTCGCTTTGCTACGCCCGCAAATAATCACGACGATGAAATATGATCAAGAACGAAATACAAACGGTGTTTAGAGGCAATGTGATTCCTTAAGGGGATGGGTTGGCTTTGATTGTAGCATGCATTGTGGAGAAACCATTTACTGAAACTGCAAAATAGTGGGTTGCGCAATTCATGCTGCTTACAAAAACGACCACCACTTATACTCTCAACTACGATATTGTCGTCATACTTTGATACTGGGAGAACCGATATCCGAAAATTGATTTTGTTCTCATTCAATAGATAAGTTTTAAAAGCTGCGCGAATTATAGCGCAGCATTGTGCGACTACAGCGGATCTCTTTGGCCACTATGTATAAAAGAAAAGAGTGTTAAATAAATTTTATTCTCACGGTTCACGGTTTCCCAGAATTCAATTGTAGAGACAATCATGTTATCGAAATTCGTGCTCTAAAACAAGTTAAGCTCTTCTATGAACTAGCCGGTACATTGCTTGAATGTGACCAAACTATCAATATATTCTTATAAATAAGATTTAAACTCTCGCTCAAGTATATTGTTCTTCCAAAAATTGTTTTTCATTTTGCGAGAGTTGACCGAAAACAAAAAATTCCAACGCTGCAGTTATACAAACAAGAACGAATGACCGTCGATTTTGGTGATTTTAATCGAAAGCTATTAAGAAGAATTGTTCGGTAATACTCGAACTTAATTTTTATGATTATTCTGGTCAGGCTTATAGAAGTTTTCAAATCTTAAACGTAGTCGTAGTTGATATTTTGTTTGCAATAAGCTCAAAACAATCTAAATTCGAAAGCCACAATGTAACCGAACAGGTGTGTTCCGGTTTCGGTAGAGTTGACGAAAGTCAGCGATAATTTCCAACTGCATGCAATGAGTCTCCCGAGAAAAAAAAATCAGATTGTCAATGCACACTTGGTTTCGTTTTGAAGCACGCTTTCATTGTTGTGGCAGAAGAGATAGTGGTCAGTCACTGGATCTATATTTTTCAAAAAAGCTCGTGTAAGAAAATATTCTGAAACAGGACTTGTTTTAAATAACATAAAAAATATGAATGAAAAAGAAAATCGATCCTGAGATTATGCTTTCATCAATTGAGTTAACTTAAACCCTAGAAATCTATATACTCTGTCTAATATCTCCTCGAGTATCGTTTTACCTGACATTATTATTCAGACTTTATTCTATGAATACCTGAAGGATGCTTGCCTAATATCCTAAAAAACTACCAAACAATGACCAGTTTAGTAAACGAGATCCCATCTGTTTTCTTCCCGACCTAACAGTGTAAACGATCGATACTGGGTACGTCTTTTCTTTACCTTAATGTCTCCTCCACCAGGCTGATAACCCAGGTTATCTTTGGAACCAATCTTTGGCCGTGCGCGATCTTTGAAATCAGTTTTAAGTGTTTCGATCTTTTTATCTCCACCACCGGGCTTATGGTGGGCATTATCCAATGATCCTATTTTCGGCTTGGCGGTCCATGTCAGCTTCGTAGTGATGATCTAGAACGATATAAAGATTTTATCAGTGGTGGATTGATCTATTTGAATGATTCAGAAAACATAAGTAGCGAAAGATTTTTCTTTTTGTTTGACAAATAAATAAAATTTTATTATTTGAAACCTTAATTTCAAAACAAATTCAGCTGGTCGCATTGAAAATAATTGACAAATTATTTAATTTTCATCAAAATGCTCCTAGATATGAAACTGATGCATTTTTTGACGAATACCCTTCATTAGCTCTTCCACAGTTCTCTCCTTCCGGCTAGCAGATGACCACATTTTTTTGAACTCATTGACAGATTGTGCCTTTCTGCCATCCTCTCGGAGGTGTCGCTTGATTATTGCCCAGTAGCGCTCGATGGGACGCAATTCAGGACAATTTGGTGGATTATCCTCTTTTGCACAACATTCATATGTTTCGTCATCCATCAAAATAAAACGATTGGGATGCTTTCTTAACATTTTATTAAGCTTCCGGCATCGCTCTTTGGCTCGCTCCAGTTGTTCCGCGCTTTGTTTTTGGCGCTTTTTTGCTTCTTGTATGTCCTGATTTTATTTTAATTTATGCCGCTTTGGACAAATCCAACGGAAATATAATAGAGGTAATAAAATACATAAGATTAGTCTATATTGCGCCAGGTTTACATTACTCATATGGCGTGACCATTTCATGTATTAGGTGCGCAACTAAGTACCCGCTGTTCAGCAATAGATGGCGCCAGTAGTAAGTGTTGGTCGAATGTTGTACATCTCAAGCGTCATAAACCAAGCTCAGACATATGGTAAACAAACCGCTTTGCCAAATCAGTGATTTTGGTTTAGTGTTATATATTTTGGTTGTTTGAAGATGTCTGATTTCGTGCCAAATAATCGTCATTTGCGGGAAGTGTTGATTTTCTTCTTTCATTCGAAGAAAACGGCGGCTGAAGCACATCGAGAGCTCCAAAAAGTTTACGGTGAGGCTGCTCTGAGTGAAACAACGTGTCGTGATTGGTTTCGTCGCTTCAAAAACGGTGATTTCGGTCCGCGTGAAGGAAGGCCAAAAAACTTCGAAGACTTTGAATTAGAGGCATTGCTCGATGAGGATCCGTGTCAAACACAAGAAGAGCTTGGTTCAGGATTAGGAGTTTCCCGCCAAGCCGTTTCTAAGCGATTGCATGCGTTGGGAATGATTCAAAAGCAAGGAACTTGGGTTCCTTACGATTTGAAGCCAAGAGATGTTGAGCGTCGTTTTTTCGTCTGTGAACAACTGCTCCAGCGGCAAAAAAGGAAGAGTTTTCTACATCGCATTGTGACGGGTGACGAAAAATGGATTCATTACAGTAACCCAAAACGGCTTGATTCTTGGATAGCATCAAAAGACGAACAGTTCTATCGAAATGGTATTCACGTTCTACCAGAAAGATGGGAAAAAGTCGTAGCTAGTGATGGGCAATACTTTGAATAATTCGTTTGTAACCTTTGTTTTCAAAATAAAGTTCCTTTTTCACCAAAAAACAGCGAGAACTTAGTTGCGCACCTAAAACATTAAATATTTAACTTCATAACTTATCGATCAATGCCTAACTAACCTTGAAAAGAATTTTTGCCTAAGAGTGTTTTTATTCATTGTAATATCAATTCTATCACAATTTGCATTGTCGCAAGACACCATTTTATTCAAAGGCCCATTTTTGGCATAGTTTGTTCTATGATTGCTAATATAAAATCAGATATATATATATATATATATATATATATATATATATATATATATATATATATATATATATATATATATATATATATATATATATATATATATATATATATATATATATATATATATATATATATATATATATATATATATATATATATATATATATATATATATATATATATATATATATATATATATATATATATATATATAAAAAAAAAAAAAAAAAAAATCAGATATATAATATATAATCAGATTTCTGTTTCTAAGCGGGTGGATAGGAACATAAAAAATTATATTTTCTAATATCTCAGGGGCATTGACTCTTTGTGCAATGACATCATTTATAAAAGCTACCATAGCAAAGTCTCTTCTCTTTTGTAATCTCTCTAAATTAATCAATAAACATCGTGATTCATAGGATGGCAGCGGAACGGTAGTCCAACCTAACTTACGTAGAGCAAATAGTACAAATTGTTTTTGAACTGATTCAATTCGATTATTATGTGTGTCTTGATATGGTGCCCAAACAATGCTGCAGTATTCAAGTAGGGGTCTCACAAGCGTGACATATAGTGCTTTGATCGTATAAGGATCGTTGAAGTGCAAACTAAATCTTTTAATAAACCCAAGCATGTTGCTTGATCTATGAATAATGCTGTTATAATGATAAACAAAAGTTAGCTTAGAGTCGAGTATTACACCTAAGTCTCTCACCTGGCTGCATCTTTCAATACTATTCTGTCCAAGACTAAAAGTTTTCTGCATTGTAGGGAAGATGTACCTATATTAATCTCATCACTTTGCAATTCATCCTAGTTGAAATAAAACGATATACACGTGACAGGATTAGTTAGTATTGTTTGTTGTAGTTATTTAACGTAAGCAAATATTATTAGAAAACGAAACCGATCCTTCAACTGCCCAATTGTTTGATTCATCGTAGGATGAATATAGGAACAATGAGATTAATATGGGGGCAGTTTCCCTAGTTTACTTTCTCGTAAATGATATTGAATTACATTTTAATATAAATGTATGTTATTTTTTGGTTGCAGGAACTGGAACAATGGAACATTCAATCATTTCTTTAGCAATTTGTCAGCATCTAGGTAATCTGCTTCGGCTACATATATAAATTTCTAGTCTTTTTAATGTTTTATTTTATTTTATTGACGTATAAAGGGACATAACGCCAAGTCACCAATCTGAGTTCAAGAGCTCAAGCCTTACATAATACACCAAAGGATAGATGAAAAGGCTTTGCAACATTTCTACCCACGGGAGTTCATAATTTTGCGGGATTTAAAATCAGTACACACTAGAAGTGTACAATAACATTGCATCACTGCTCACGGGATTGGGATAGGGTGGGAGAATTGTTGGTAAAGCGTGCATTAAAAAAAAAGCAACCAAATGCTCCAATTTTTCATTACCCTGCCACCTGGGGGTCGGTACATTTTCGATCCGATTACCCTGGTCGGTCCACCGGTCAGTAGTCAATGAATACTAGTTACCTGTATACTGTGAGAATTTGACAGCTCCATCAGTTTGTTTACAGCAGCTATGGCGAGAACAGTGAAACAACTTCGATCTATGGTTTATTCGTACCGCCTGCTCCATCCGGGCCTAAAAAAGTCGGCCATCGTGGCCCATTTCGTGGCGGCCGGATACGATCGCGGAAACATCTACAAGGATCTGACACTTCTGGAGAAGGAAGAGTCCATCGAGCGGAAGCCTGGGTACGTCCGTCCGAACTTTTTAAGCAACCGGAGGTTTCAACATAAGCTCAAACGGAACACGCAAGTCAAGGTGGCCACTTCGTTGGGCAGGGAGGTCGGTGCGACCGACCAAGCGGTCAAGAAGTATTTGGACAAAATGGATGACCACATGTGGAAACGTCAGTCCAAGCCAGCCGTATCGGAGAACCAAGTGGAAACCCAGAAACAACGGGTGAAGATTATGGTCAAAGAGATCTTCCCGGCGAAGTGGAACGTAGTGGTTGTTATGGACGAGACGTACTTCACGTTTGACGGCAACGATTGGCAAGGCAAAGGCTGTTTCACCTCCCCGACAAAATAAATTAGTAGCGATGTGAAGTACATAGCGCACACAAAGTTCCCACAGAAGGTGTTGCTGTGGCTCACAATCAGTGAAAAGGGGATGTCACTTCTCCTCTTCCTTTTGTCGGGGCTGGCAGAAAATGGCGAGATCTACAGTACGAAGTGCCTCCCATAAGTTTTGGCCTTCATTAAAAAGTACCACAAGGATGACGACGTGATGTTTTGGTCGGATCTAGCGTCGGCCCACTGCTCGAAGCGGGCGCTGGAGGAAATGGAGCGGTTGGGCATTCCGGTGGTGCCCAAGCATGCCAACCCTCCCAACGTGCCCCAGCTCCACCCAATCGAGAAGTTCTGGGCCAATTTTAAGAGGAGAGTATATTTAAATGATGTCGTGGCCAAAACGACAAATGGTTTGATCAAAAAGGCGAACAAGGAACTGAAGAATTTGCCTAAGAGCTTCTTCTTATCACCTATGGCTAAAGCTCCGGATAACTGCCGCAAGGCGGTGTGGCAAGGAGTAGAAGTAGTTTTTTGATGTTTTCAATTTCTTAATACATAAAATGCAATTTGGTTTGCTAAAATATTTTTTCCATTCTTTTATACCATCCATCGGATAAATTCCGATAAAATGGTCGCTTTTTTGAATGCGTGCATTATATAACGCTGTAGGAAGAAAAAGGGCATTTACTGCACACAGAAATTATGAATTTCATACGAGACGTAATTCATGTATGCAAAAATTAGGGGAACGTAAACAAAGCTTTCGTGTAAAAATAAGTCTCCTGAAACTGACACATACGCAAGTCGATAAAAGATGAGTTCGATTAAATTTATTTTCTCATCTCTTTCAACTCATTCCTACACTCCCGCTTCATTTTACTCAATTTTTGAGTATAATTGTATACTATCTCTTTTTCTCTCACGGAAATGTTACTCAATTTTCGTAAAAAGTGGATCTACTCAATTTTATGAGTAGATTCGCTTTTAACGAAAATTGAGTAACATTTCCGTGAGCGAAAAAGAGATAGTATACAATTGTACTCAAAAATTGAGTAAAATGAAGCGGGAGTGTATGTGCTAAAGGACGCTTGCATGTGTCGGTCTCAGGGCACAGAAGTTAACATGACATTTTGGTAGTGTGTATGTAAAATCAGTTCCTTTTTGATAAATTGGGAATGGTATCTACTAAAATACATGCTTAGCTTAAAATTTCTTCTGTTTAGAGTTTGTTCTTGAGTTCCGTGGATTGTTCCGTTAGTCTTGACAGGATTGTCCATCCAGTTTTGCGGGTTTTATTTTGAATTCTTCAGCGAACTTCCTCTTGATGACGTGATACATCAACCATTGCCGATGCCCACTCTAAAAACTAAGTTTTTTTTTTCAAAACTGTGTACCTAGAATTATATAATCATTATCGCCTCACGATAGAAGACCTCGATACAAGTATATTATCTAGGGTAACCAATCTCATTTTCATCTCATCATTTTGTAGTTTGTGGTATTTGAACACAAAAGATTGCCGCATATTTTTCTCCTGATTTCTTACTTTTTCTTTAATGCTTTCCAAAAGTGTGTTGCTTAGTTATGATAAATTATTACAGCTTTATATTATCAAATCCAACATTTAAATTATTCGCAAATATTGTACTTGACCATTGCTCACCATCTCAGAATTATAATGGTCATCGATAAAAGCTACTGGAGGATTTTCAGAAGCACTGCATTACTACTGATCTGGCAACATTAATCTGCATTTTTCCAAAATGGGAAAGAACCAGACCAGCCCTGGGACCTGGTAATTGAAGTTCAACTACCACAAGGTTTTACCAATGCCCAGGGATAAATTCCTAGTCTTTTTAAATAAGTGCTTTACTCCTTGAGATATATTATTAAATTTGACATGTTTTATACTAATTAAATTAATTTTTCGTGCTCTGAAAATTAATCTTCCAGTTTTGATAAAATTTGATTTTCGATATTTGCTATTACAAAACATATAAAGTCTTTTGATGCCTCACAAATTATATCTTTTTAAGCTTATAACGACTCCATTTCTTATGAATTACGAATTGTACTTGCCACACAATCAAACTAATGCAAAAATGGTACCTGGCATCGAAAGCTCTCGATTAATAACTGTGGAAGTGTAATAAGAACACTAAGTTGAGAACAAGTAATAAGCGAATTGTGAAAGCAATAAGCTTGAAATGCTAAAAAAAAAAAAACATTGTTTTGGCCTAAGTTCCCAAAATGAGGTAAATGAAACACATTCTTCATAATTTTTGCAGAGTTCCATAGATTGTTTATTACAATGCATCCAAAGGGCTTAGTAAAAGGCGCATTTAAAAGTATTGACAAGCTCCATGTGGTATTTTTATAGAAATTTCATCTTTCAACCCAGGATATGGCTGATTTATTTCGTATCTGAGATTGAAATTAATAACCATAGCATGTACGTCTGAACTTAGTGAACATATTTATTGTTCTTCGTCTCAAATCTAAAAAAATCAACAGACTGGTACTTAAGCTAGGTTTCTAATTCTATTCTTAAACACACATTTAGACATATTAAAATCCAAAACAGCGCTCCCATTGTTAAACGATCTAACACAGTTATCAAAAGGGTTGTTATGCCCATAAGTAGTTCTATGGCGACTGACTACAAATAAACTACGGTCACGAAGCTGGTGAGAAGGTGCATAAAAGCTGATGTTTTCCAACAGTGCAGAGAAATCTACACTACCTTTGGAAGGTTGAAAAGAAATAACCTCTGTAGTTTAGTAAGTCTGTGCATTTTAGTTTCTAAATAAATTAGTCTGCAACGGCTGGGATATTCAGGTAGATTTGCTGGTTCATTCCACTGAAGTTGACGAAGAGCATACCGTACACAACTGCGTTGAATTCTTTCCATTCGGATGATCTGCACTGAGTGATAAGGCGACCACACACTAACAGCATACTCCATGCTGCTACGAACGATCGAACAGTACAGCGCCTATGTATCCAAGTATGTATCGGTAAAGCCACTTGTATTGCGACGGATAAATTCCAGTGCTGCAAAGGCCTTTCCAGGAGTTGTGCTAATATGCTCACTGAACCGGAACTTCGTATCTACAGTGACCCCTAGGTTACGAATTGCCTACGGGTGAACAAAATAACTTTACACTTTTTGATGTTCAGTTCCATTCCATTCTCAGAGCACCACAATAGAAGGTCGTCGATGTCAGCCTGAAGAGCGCAATCCCCCGTTTTTTTTTTTCCCAACTGTTGTGATATATGATTTTTAATTGTTTTCTGCCCCCGTGGCTATGAAAATGCAAGTCATTCACGAACAGCGACTGCAACATTAAAATATAATTGTTATTACCATTTGATATTATAACACCCGCAAAATCAATGCTATTTTCAGCTTCGCTTTGCATCGTGTAGTTTTGGCCACCTCCGGTGATGTGAAAGGAAGGATTGTAAATTTTTTTTAGAGAGAGGATTATATACGAAAAAAAAATATTCGTCGACCAAATTAGTTACTACTAACATTGTTTATGAGCCTACCTTTTCTATTTGACCAGAATCATTTACGGGACCAGTAGGATAAATAAGAGTTATCGCAGAATTTCCTGTCATTCATTTTCAATTTTTTTTTTTTTTGTATTTATCGAGTGATTCAACTCATATGAAATTTTTTTTGCCTAAACTTCTGCTATTCTTGCTAGGGCGCCAGGTGACACTTTATTTCATTATATCACGGTCGCTATTTTAGAGTTCAATCATCTAAAATCGCAGCGGAAGTGGCAAATAGCGGCATTTAATTATTATATGTACATTATGTAGTATTTCTTTACAACATCGTATTATTTCCATCATATCATGACCTTCACATTTTCATGCAACAAACCTGATTTAGCGGTATCTGCCTTAAAAACGAAATATATGGCATCAATTTGCTGACGATTTTATATTCCGAATATAACGCCGAAAATTACAGCAGTGATAGGCTTTTGAAAATCTGTGGTAGGCTTTTGACTTCAATTGACGTAGGACAACAATTCTGAGTCGTCTGATTCATGCAGCGCTGTGTGCCATTTGGCTAGTGTTTGATTTTACATTTCAACCTTTGTCATCATTGGATGAATTCTCAAATCATATTGTTTCGAAATATTGTATTTATTGCTTTTACAAAGATGATTAAAACATTACTTATTGTTTTTTGCCCATTTATCTTTAACTCCCTTCCTCTTAAATCTTTCCACTCCTAACTCGGTAGCAATAACTATTAGGTCAGCAAAAATAAAAGCGGATTGCTATTATAAAATCAGCATCAAGTAGCAAATAGTGACCATGGCAACAGTAAATTAAAATGTATAAATGTTAGTTTTGTAAAATTTCAATAGGTTCAATAAACTTTTTCAGGATACTTCAAATCAAAATTTTTGAAATCTGTATCGCTGAAAACGAACGAAAACGTGCTTAAGCGCGAACCACAGAACTCTACACTTTAACATTTTACAACATTTCTTGCATTTCAGGATCAACCGAATGAAGATCATATATTATAGATACGAATGCTTGTAGTATTTTTCATTCACATAAATATATACACCATTATATAAATATTTCATGGGAATGGGAGGGGGCCCCCGACCCTCGGCCCTCCTACATGTGTATACATATCATATGATCAGTTTCTTGATAATAATTTAATCTCATCTAATCTAATCTAATACAAACATAGACAGTACAAGAAAGAACGCTGGAAATAATTGGGTAAGATGACGTCAATTTTTTTTGTCAATATTGATGCATATCAAACACATGATACAAGCGTCAGAGCTGCCAGGCCTACTGCGTTGCATTAACCATAGAGATGATTCTGTTAGATAAGTAAGATTCACATGAATGGATTTGAACCACAACGTATTTCGTGAATCTACAGGGGAAGGAGGATACGTGAACATACCGTGAAATAAATGTATGACATTTTTTGGTTCCAGGAACTGGATCCTCGGAAAGTCCCACCAGGTTCCTACTCTCTTGCTTCTTGTTGAGCGGTAAACAGTGCCATTCTGTAAGTGCAAATCTGTTTTGAAGTCCTGCGCAAGCTCTCGCACCAGATGCTGGAACGAAAGCTTGCAGATCAGCGGTTCCGCCGGCTTCTGGTTCCCTGGTGAGGTTTCTCGACGCCATTGGCTGATGGTGCGCTGTTACGGGTCGCTTTTGTAGCCATCTGTTTACGGGGAATCTTTCCTCCGGTCAATTTTTTTTCATTTTTTCAGTCCTCTTCTAGTTGCGGCTATCTTTATTTGTGGAGAGGCCTTTACACTTTAAAAAACGCACAAAAACTCTACTTTCTGAGTCATTATTAAGAGGAGAAGCTTAACTTTAACTTAAAAATGTACAACAGCTAGAGAACAGTATTAACGTGACAGCTCTCGAAAAACCAACTGTCCGCGGGAAAAGCTTACTGCAATCTCCCGAGTTTCTTAGTAATAATTTAAGAATATCAATTTTATTTCTCAGCTGTTTCGGCTCTTAAAAAAGCTGCTACAGTGATCACAGATGAGTAACTACTGTTTTGTGTTCTTTTAATACAAACGGATTAGCTTCAGCTAGTTTTTCACTTTATCCATTATTTAAGATGATGTTATCTTCACTGTTTAACATTTCACTGCACTCACGGTATGTGTTATTATGTACAATTATGATGTAGTTTTTTCCCTCGAAATCGTTTTACGCACGCTTCGATGTTGCACTTGTTGAACTTCTTAATGAACTAACGATACGTTTATGTTGTACACATTTTTATATTTGAAAACTTGAATTTTACCTTTGCTTAAGAAAACTATCTTCCTAGCGAGTACTTTGGACAAAATTGACAATTCGAATTATATACGTCAGAAAAGCAAATACAAATCCAAGGACAAATACAAACAAATAAATAGACAATCGTTTATGGAGTACAGGTAAAAATGCATGGGGGACAAATACAAGCAAATAAATAGACAATTGTTTTTGGAGTACAGGTAAAAATACATTATTGGGCATAACTCAGAAAAAAACACTTGTGTGAAAATATCTCCAAATTAAGCTTAGGAATTAGTTAATAAGAAAATATTCCCAACCTGATTTATTTTAAACAAAATTTCGTCAATTTATCCATAAAATATATACGTAGGCAAAGTTTTATAAAAATCTGTGACCCTTCAGACAAATCAGTACGACAATACATAAAAATTCCCATCAACGTCGTTGTTCGAACTTCGATCAATATGACATTCTTACCTTTTTGTCACCACCCTTCGGAACGTAGGCATCGTTTTTCGCCTCGATTCTGGGCGCTGCCTTGATGTCTATTTTTTTCGTTTCGATTTTAACATGACCGCCACCCGGTTTGTGGGTAGCATTTTCCAGCGATCCTATCTTTGATCTAACTACCTTTAAGTTAGGCGAAGGAGCTGCACCGACTTGTATTTTATTCATTGGTACTTCTGTAAATAAATGCAGTCAAATTGAAATAAAATGGGTCTGTCGAGAGGTATCGGAAAACACGAATCTTACTTTTAATTAGCGGTTCGGATGGAGTTTCTGGAGTTTTAGCAGTGAGTCGTTGCTTTGACGTGCTTCTGGATCGTGTTTGCGGGGTGATGCTTTCTGGTCGCCGCAATGCTGGTATTTTGCTAGGTGACTTTAATGGTGAACCTGGAGAGGTTGGACCATTTCGATCCTGTGACAAGTTGAAAAAAAAAACAAGTAGTTAGATTACACAATACTTCTTTGTAATCGATCCACGATATAATTATCAACACAACCTTGAATGATCTTTTCAATGAAAATTTGACTCTGTTAATTTTCTTTGCGAATTTCTCCTTGATCATTGAACAGAAAAAAGGACTACTTTTTCCACGAATTAGAAGTTGCAAACTTCGCTATGAAGCTACTCAAAAAAAAACAGCAGTTGTTTAGCCACAGTCAGCCGAGATATATTAGCAGAGAAATATGCAAGCAATGCCTTATTTCGGAGGCCAATAGAAGACTGAAAACCAAACCCATCGTTACCGATTGTGGAGGCAAGTAGACATGGAAAGTGATTAATATCGCGATGTCTAATGAAGCGCAAAGCCAACCCACATTGTTTGCAATTGTTTGCTCATATTTGACATTTTTCACTCGTTCAGGAGCAATATAAAAATCGAATTTATACAGACCAAACCATCTCAATGCTACGGTTAATGAATTGATATCTTTGTGATGACGATAAACTTCCCAATAACCTTTAGTAATGATAACCTCGACAACTTAAAAAAAAATCAGGAATGTTAAATTTCGCTAGAGTAAGACGATTATTTTTTTATTATCATGGAAACCAAAATATGCCTATAAATGAAATCAAGAAAACCTGTTTGCTTTCAAGACTGACTGCTTGGAAGAATTGAAACGATTAAAGTGATCTATATGTAAACAGAGTATGATAACACCGCATATAACTCCAGAACGAATTGTTCAATTTCAACTGTCTTATTTGGTGTTTTTTTCCTCATATTATTCTCTATACATGTACATGTACATCTCCTACCGTACGATCCGATCCGTCCACCTAGTCGAGTAGTCAGTATAAAATTAATTTTCGGTCGGTAACAAGTTTATCATAGAACCCACTCAAGTTACATTGCCATCCAAGCTTTACTAAGTTTTATTATAGTTTTATGAAAGCCACTAGAAATCAATTTGGTTTTATTATGGAACCAAGAGGTGCCAATAGGTTTCATATTTTAGTCAGGTTTATGAGAACCTACACAGCTTGTTAACAATGATCTTAAAAGCTTATTTTCTCAAATTCGGTTTACACCTATCAAAGGTTTTATTTCGACTTTATGAACTCGTAAAATGCTGTTTTGAAATGCCGTTTTTGAACTCATTCATATTATCTTATAATGGTCGGTTGAAAAAGCATTTGGAACAGAAAATTGCAAATGAGGGAGGTCACTTTAAACAACTAATCAATAATTTCTAAATAACTTCTTAGTTTTTAGGGGAGTTTAAGAGACCCTCGTGTTCCATACAAGAATACGTAGGGTTAAGCGCTACTTTGGCACAAAATGATGCTCTTCGTCTTGGAGGGTTTTGTTGGTCAAATTGTCTGAAACTCGGTTAAAAGATTCTTCGTATAAAAGTACATCGTTTGGCCGAGTTTCAGATAATTTGGCCGCTAACCCCCCAAAAACGACAACCCCGGCTAAGACAATCATTTTGTACCGAAGTATTGCTTAACTCTAAGGATAATACAAAATTCGCGATGCAAGGAAAAGAGGGGATGGTTCTCGTAGTTTAACTACATCATCCATTAAGTACGTTACGCTAAATTCTGGAAAAATCAAACCCTATGCCCCCTATCGTCACGTTTTATCTATACCTTATAAATTGTTTGTCACAGATTCTTCGACCTCCCTCCTTCCTTGAAGCGTGACGTATTTAATGGATACCTTCTAATGAATCACCCCTACCATATCACCTAGATTACGACTGCGGGATCTCCGAGGTTATAAAATATAGTTTTAAAATGGCAAAAAAAAAACATGATCAAATATATGACTGTATGCGAAGATAAATTGGCTTTTTTGGAGAAAGTGTGATTTTTTCCAATCGCCATATTGAAATATAAGAAAAAATTGAAATGTGGAAAAATAAATGCACCAAATCTCGGCATTTTTTTCAGATAACCTTATTGAATTCCATCAATTTTCAGGAAAATCTTGATTAACTTATCGAATATATTGGTTTTAATTTTGTTTTGGTTGTTATAAACTCGCATTATTTCCGAAGTGCATTAATAAAAGCCAAACATGAATTAAATGCGCATATGATTTGGAGCATAATACGCTGTAAAAACTCAATTTGATCTTCATATTTTTCTATCCAACAAAATTTCCCGCAACACATGAACTTTTTTCTTAGATATTATGTACTGCAAAATGAATCAGAAGAGAAGAGACAAAGCAGAACAACAAAAACCAACCACGGTATCACAGTGAAGTTTGACAGCTGTGGCCGTTTGGCCGTATGCTGGTTTTCATGGCAGCCAATAAGTTTTATGAAGGTTCTAAAGTGGTCATAACATCTTTCACTATAACATTTTCAAAATCTGTATGGTTTTAAAGGTTTTATTAACTTGTTTTCACAACCGTCTATAGAGTGGGCCACTTTGTACAAATTTAGGCTTTAAAGAAGCATAAAGGAGGTGCTGGAATACAAAACAGTTTTGAACGTAGTTTTATCAACAAAGCCGGGAGGTGTGCTATACGGCTGGAATAAAACTAAAATTGTTTCTTGGGATAGCTACATACAAAAAATCATGTCAATTGGTTGTAGAACAGCTGAGGAAAGTTTTTCAGAAAAGCATCGATTTCGGTAAAAATTATAGGTGTCCGCAAAAATACCTTATGATGTAATGGAACATAAAACTTAATGAAAAACATATCTGATTATCTGCAGCCCCGTCCGTGTAATTCTCAGTGTCAATAATAGAGAAATAAGTTCCTTACTACTAATTTCAGAAGTTTATGTTTTTCATAACAATTCCTCTCTGAACAATCACAAAATCACGCTCGTTCTGGCCCTGCTCTTAGAGATAAGCTGGGGGCCTTCCTATAAGGTGCGGCACAAAAAATGTATATAATATCAAAATGTTCGTACTCAGTTATATTTATTAGGTCCTTTCGAACACATTTACTCGATGTTTTCTGAATGACACCCCCAAGACGACGCATCGCCAACATCGACTGGCCTTACGCGCGTTATGGCAGACTTCACACTAGGGTGAGATGTTTTGCAGGCTTGCAAGGCTTGTGCTTCAACATACGCCCAAATCGAATAATCCAAGGTCCGGCTAGGGGCCAACTTCATGTTTTTCATCATCTATCGTTGCGTCCGATTTGACGTGCGACATGGCGCTCCATCCTGTTGTAGGACAACGGTTTGTTTCTCAGAGAAGTTGACCTTCACCCAGGGAGGCACTTGGTCTTTCATAATACCGATATACACTTCAGTATTTATTTTAACACACGCATCAATGGAAACAGGTGGCATTTTCAAACCGTTGAACGCCAGCAAGCTAAACATAATGACACAATCCGGATGTTTTGTTTGGAATCTATGTTGAGAGATAGCGCACCTAATAGTCAAGAGGAATTCCCTCTCCGACTGGACTCTATTTACATGCCAAAGAACCAATTGAAGGGAACTGTGCTCTCGTGAAAACTCACACCGGGCACTCCCACCACAACCATATCACGGAAAACTAATGAAAAAACAAGCTTATAATATTGATATTAATATATTGCTTCGGTTTGTTTAGGATGAGTGGAATTACAGATAATTACTCTCTAGGCATTGCTGAGCGACTTGTTCTTCTATAGATTCATAATCGTCCTATTCTTACTGTCACACACTCTGAAAAGATATTATTCTGGAAATTGCACAAAATTTATTACTTCAGTCATCACTTTCTCCGGAACATTCTCAATTTCCTTCGGATTTCAACCGGTCTGTGTGGCTGTTGGACACAGCATCGTTGCTGAACAGCTTTTCGTTGGAGAATTATAATTTTTTCCCTCTTGAAAACAAGAAAGTCTCTTGGAACGAGTCACTCGTAGGAGGATACCTCCACGCCATACGAAGCCAGTCTTTTTCGAAGCTACATTTCATAAGTGACGATAAATGCTCTATGTCTTGAGCGCGGTTGAAAATATTGCTGATGCTGTTGATTTTTCTGGCGTACCCCAACATGAACAACGAAATAAATCAACTCAAAATATCAGCTATCTCTTGATTCGTGAATCCTGCCTTCGATTTCGTAATATAAACTAAATTTAATTTTCAGTGCACAACAGTTCTAGACTTGTAAGATCTAAATAGAATGAAGATGGATTTCTCACATCAATGTACCTAGGTTTGCAATCTGCCAATTCAGCTGCTGAGAAATGTGATGTTTTGCAGCACAATTCAAGACAGCCTTTAGCAACTAGGCCGCTACATCTTCACGAGTTGAGGATGTTCTACGTGATATTCAACGCGAAGTTCTGGACACTTTTTGGATCAACGCAGACTTCTTACGCGACGAGGATGCTGAAATGTTCGTTGGGATTTTCTTGGACCACATTAGATTCCACCTGTCATCCAAGTCAATTTGTACTGGGTTCTTGGCCATTGTGGAATTGATGGAAACGAGAGAGCTGAAGCTTTTTGTGGTTTATCTGCTTCTTCACTAAGAATGGAGATGAAAGCCTGGGAATGCTTGAAAGTGGAGGCAAACTGGATCAACACTTTCATAGCTAGGCAATCAAAGCGGTTCAGCACCCCAAACATTTCAATGACTCGCAACTTGATGACTTGGAACTTGATCTTACCAAAAAAGATGTACAGGCATTATAACTGGTCACTGTCCGAGCCGATATCACTTGAAGCTAATAGGAAAACTTCAAGATGATTCTTGTCGATTTTGTGACATGGATAAAGAAGACTCGGAACACTTGTTATGCCACTGCCCGGCATCTCCAACAAAAGATTTAAGTTCTTCAGCAAGGGGCTACTAGAATTCTTTGAGATCTGGAGAACAAACTCCAGTACGGTAGTGCACTTTATTCGGTGTGTTATACCGCCTTGGAACAACGTTTTAAGTCAAACATTGGCGATCACTTCTAGCAGTAGGGATGCGTCATGCTGACAATATCTAAAGCAAAAAAAAAGGGGGATGTGTCACAATAGATCTAAAAATTTGTCGCAGTGATGAAGATACCCGACATGGAAACAATTTATTCCACCAGAGTTATTTAAGCGTTCAGTTTCAGCATTTCTCAAACCGATGGAAACATTTTACAGCCTTTAATTCAACCTAAACTTTTTTCGTCAAGCTGTATACATCCCGCTCCGTTTCCATTAATTAACAGCCGTTGTATTACTTCCCTGTTGCTTGCTTGAAGGGTTTTAAAATCATAATGAACGAAGCACTATTTGGTTGTTGCAGCCCATACTAATACGATTTTTTTTTCATAAATTTACTACACCTCTTGTAATTCATCTTGACGTGCCTATGAGCAATGGACGCTGCAATACAGCTAGATGTAGACTATTAAGTTTTGAAGGCTGCGTTTGATGGGGTTAATTAATTAATTTAGGGTATGTGTTCCTTGAATCAGCCTAATATGCAACGATCGATTACATTTTTTTAATTATAACTCTTAAAGCATTTTGCTGTAAGCTTAATAAGATGTTTGGTAGTGTTTATCATGAAAAACTACACAATTTATTATATAAAGTCACAAATGTTCGAGGGATATGGATGTAATGTCGGTCTATAAGCACCAAATTGGGTCTTTTCGTGGATGCACCTTCTTCCCATTCAATAGATTTGTAATTAAATGTATTTTTCGTACGGTTTTTTTTCTGATATTTAGATTTAAGGCGTTTTCAGTTGTATTCGCTCTACTCAACACAAAATTTTACAAAAAAAAAACTAAAATAAAACTGCTTTGTAACACTAAGGTAATTTTCACATATGATTTATCGGCCATTCGACAATGAAAACATTATAATTTACTCTACTACTACTATTGAAATGAGCCATTTGAAAAACATACTACCGAAACTCATACATTTCCATTGAAAATTTAACCAACAACAACATTTCTACTATGTTCCTAACATTAGGTCTATAGTTTTCTGGTTAAATCATTGTGTTATCTATGTTAACGATTCGTTAATAACGTGAGACTATGTTCGGTAAATTTTGGCTGTATTACTCGATTTATCTGTTCAATTAAGCCAAAGTTAGATCATCCGAAGATCGTGGTAATAATCTGTTCAGCTTAACCAATGAAGTCATGATGTCTTAGAAGTTAAGGAAATCGAAAACTACACGGATGTCAACAACTATAAATTATGATGTAGAAGGCGATGTTCGCTCATCACCATGAGGCACCAAGACTGGACAGTAATGTTTGCTAAAATGAAAGATATGAAGTGAAAGTGTTGAAAGTTCCGTCAGTGTACGGTAGGTTGGAAATAGAAAAGAAGTATTGAAAATTGAGCGAAAGGGCATGGGTAAAGTAGTTCTCGAACCAAGGACGTTACCTTTGCCTAACATCCCACTGCGGGATAGATCAAGGCACGGACGAATTCGTGACCTCAATAGGCCAATAGCCGAACACTGACGGAACTTTCAACACCTTCTCTTCGACTTCGTGGACCTGAACTTCCACAAAATGCTTTCGAGTGCAAGTCGGGTTCTAAGCATGTAGGACAAAACGTGGTTTCGGTTCCAGTAATCCAAAAGCCAGCGCATAAATTTTGGCTCTACTTATCACGCATACGACCTGATGTGAGTAATGATGATATAGCAGCAATGGTACGAGCAAATCTTGATCTGGCCCAGCACCCCGAGGTCGTCAAACTAATAGCCAAAGGAGCTGATACTAGCAACATGACCTTCATCTCCTTCAAAGTTGGTTTGGATCCAGCTTTGAGGTCAAACGCATTAGATCCTTCGACTTGGCCAGAAGGTATCTTGTTTCGGGAGTTTGAGGACTACACCACTCAAAAATTTCGGAAACCCTCCATTGCAAACCTGTCGCCAACAAACATCACACCGATGAAAATTTTAGTGCACTAAACACCCACGTTTACACAGCAATAAACCCCTACGATACGATTGCCAACCTGCAGCTACCGGAACGCACAGAACATAACCCTACGGAAGCCCCGGAGCCAGTCAAAGCAGTTGTGATATCCAGTTGCAGCTTCTCTCCTAGTCGTTCCGGACCTGCTTTTGACATTGGGGGGTCTTCCAACACGCTACTCCAGGCAAGTACACATACGATATGAATTATACCGTACCTGATGTTTCCCTGGGTTTCAGCCACCTAAATGTCAACCCATTTGCTGCTCTTCATACCACGGATTCCGAATTATTTCCGTTGCCACCAGCTGACACGGGACCCATCTCACCGTCACGCTCACCAGTAAGCATCATAGAAGCTCTTACGCCCTCCGACCCAGTCGTGCCTACATCGTCTACATCCGCACTTCCATCATCAAGCAGCACTAATTTGAGTGGCATCAGCAACAACGCATGTTCACACCGACGTAGTGAAACGGATTCAATATTTTCCATCTACTATCAAAACGTGAGAGGTCTACGCACGAAGACTACTGAACTTCGCTTAAAGCTTCCATCGTGCGATTATGATGTCCTGGTTTTCAGTGAAACTTGGCTTCGTGCGGATATTCATGACTGCGAGCTATCGTCGGATTACCCAACATTTTGTGGTGACCGTAGCCAATCTACTAGTGTACTGTCCAGAGGTGGTGGTGTACTAATTGCGGTCAATTCAAAGCATTCATGCACATCGGTCTCGTTTGAAAATTGCGATCATCTGGAGCAAGTAGCTGTGCGCTTAAATCTGCTTCACCGATCGCTATTCATCACTGGAATCTACCTTCGTCCTCTCTCCAGCGCTGATTTATACACATCTCACACTAACGCGCTACAGACTATCATTGATAGGTCCTCGTGTAATGATATAATACTGTCACTGGGCGATTACAACCTCCCATATCTGAATTGGAGATTTGACGAGGATGTGAACGGATATTTACCATCAAACGCATCCACCGAACAGGAAATGGGTCTCACGAAACCGATGCTCACTAACGGACTTGTCTAAATCAATACACTCTGTAATCAGAATGGAAGACTTTTAGACCTGGCCTAAGTTACTAAACCAGACGCTGTCACCCTACTTGAGCCTCCGATACCACTACTGAACATCGATTACCATCATAGACCATTCATCTTAAAAGTAGACGCCTACGGTAGTTCACCAATGAATTTCGAGTACGATTCAAATCCATCTGATTTGAATTTCAGGCTTTGCGACTTCGTCTCGTTGAATAACGAACTGTCTACCATCAATTGGCATCATATTCTGGAGGGCGATTCCGTCGACGCTGCAGCTGACTACTTCTATGACAAGCTGTATGAAACTTTATATGCACGAGTTCCACTACTACGACGTGTTAGTAGACCGACTTCAGCGAAACCATGGTGGAACCCAGCGTTACGAAATTTACGGAACGTTTTACGTAAATCACGCAAAACGTTATCTCAGCACTAGATCCAACGATAGTAGAAATAATCTTCGATTAATCGAGACCAGATACAACGAACTATTTAAGTCCAGTTACGAAGAATACGTCCAACGAGTGCAAGCAAACCTGAAGCAAAACGCATCGGCATTTTGGAAGTTCGTGAAATCGCAACGATCTCACAATCGTATCCCGAACACAGTTGAGTTCAACGGAATTACCGCTAACACACCTGCTGACGCTGCTAACTTATTCGCTCGTTTTTTTTTTAATCAGTTTACGGCTCAAACCTAACACCGCTCTACCCTGCTAGTTTTGATCGGAATTTAACATAAACTTTCCAATGCTGCGTTTCTCGCCGGACGACGTCATGAAAGCACTAAACGACTTGGATGTAACGAAAGGCTCTGGAGTAGATGGCATTCCCCCATTGTTACTTAAATATTGTGCACGTTCGCTTGCTTTTCAAGTCTGCTGCGTATTCAACCGTTCGATGAACGAAAGAGTTTTTCCCAGCGTCTGGAAGATTGCTTCGATTGTCCCTATCTACAAAGCAGGTAATCGAAACAGGGTCGACAACTATCGTGGGATATCGCTTCCGTGTTGCATTAGCAAAGTATCCGAAACCATGGTTCACAACGCTCTGTATAATTTCATTCATCCCCTTATATCAGAGTACCAGCATGGGTTCATCCAGCACATGCTTTATGCTTTTTTTTTTTTTTTTTGTTGGGGCGTAGAACCACTGCGTCCACTGAGTTGAACTTTTGTGGTATACCCCTGTTTACTATTCTAATTCGCATCTTAAAGCTAGATCACCATTTGTCAAGTGACCAGCCCAAGACGCGTCTCCCAGTCAGGCAAAATTGAGTTTATAAAACCCACCACCTTTCCAGGATTTGCAGTCCAAATTTCTTTAGGTTGCATATAGCCACTGTACAGAAATTTAAGTCTGCTCTTGTATAAAGCATCACAACTGCAAAGCAGATGTTCCGAGGTTTCACGTTCCATGTTACAGAAACGACAGATATCATTCTGAACCTGGCCAATGTTTTTCAAATGATATCTACTCGGGCAATGTCCGGTTACTAGGCCAGTGTAGGTACAAAGAACTCTCTTATTGACCTTCAGAAGCTTTTTACTGATTGTAACATTTGGAAATATAAACCTTTTCGCTTGAACACACTTTGTGGTGACCAACCAATTGGTCATCACCCTTTGCACTTCCCAAGATTTTAATTCCATTTTTATGGCACAGTATGATATACCGCAGAATGGTTCTGGGCCAATAAACTGTGCATTTGAACCTTGTTTAGCAAGTTCGTCTGCCCTTTCATTGCCTTCAATGCCACAGTGTCCCGGAACCCAGAATAAATTTACCGTGTTCTCTTGGCACACCTTTCTCAATGAAAGAATGCATTCCCAGACAAGTTTGGATGTGCATTTATAATTACTTAACGCTTTGAGTGCCGCTTGGCTGTCTGTAAAAATACAAATATTTGCATGTCTATATTTCCTCTTCAGACAAACGTTAACACATTTTATTATAGCAAAGATCTCCGCTTGGAAAACCGTTGGATAGTTTCCCATCGCCACTGAGATTTCTACCCCAGGGCCGAAGATTCCTGCTCCCGTTTTTGTTCCAATTTTCGAGCCATCTATGAAGAATTTTATGGAGCCATGGCGAACAGTGGGACCTCCGACTTCCCAATCTATACGTGACGTTTCACATATGTTGTAAGGGATGTCATGGTTTTCCGCAGGTTTCATCCAGTCTCCATTCATATACATCACTGGCCCATTTTGAAAGCTTTGTGAAATGCTCAGGTGACCGACTAAGTCACCAGACAGGAAAGTTTTCAGCCGTTTAAGTCTAAGCATACTCTTTTCCGCTTCTAGTTGCACGTATTCGTGCAAAGGCAGCAGATTTAGAATTGCATTCAACGCATTTGATGGAGTGCTGCGCAATGGATACTAGCCGTTGTAGCAATGGAGCCGTTATAGCAATGGATACAAGCCGTTGAAGTTTTGTAAGCTTTTTCTGTGCAGTAGCCTCTTTTGTTTTTGGCCACCACACAAGAGAAGCATACATTACTTTTGGACGTATTATGGATGTATAAATCCACATTATCATTTTTGGTCTTAGACCCCATTTTCTGCCAAATGTTTTTGAGCATATCCAGAAAGCACTGGTTGCCTTACCGATCACACACTCAAGATGAGCATTCCAGTTCAGTTTGGCATCCAGTATCACTCCTAAGTATTTAACCTGTTCACTAAGATGAATCTTTAATCCTCCTAGCTGAAACGCTTTTAGACTAAACTTCCTTTTCCTAGTGAAAGGTACAATTACTACTTTTGATGGATTTATGCTAAGGCCCTCCTTGATACACCAAGACTGGGTAAATTTTAGGGCCCATTGCATTCTTTCTGAAATGATGTTGTCAAATTTTCCCCTCACTATAATGACTATATCGTCTGCAAAACCTACAACCTCGAAACCTTTTTCCTCTAAGCTTCTTAGAAGATCGTCTACAACTAAGGACCACATTAGTGGTGAGAGGACTCCTCCTTGGGGACCTTTCGTTGCCCGTACTGTAATAGACGTACTTCCCAGCTCTGAAGTGATTTCTCTTTTTGCGAGCATGGTATGAACCCAGTTACACAAACACGCTGTTTCGAGAGGTCGAATCACGAAAGCACATCGATTCTATCTATATAGATTTCTCTAAAGCCTTCGACAAAGTTCCTCATCTTTACGCAACCGAAAAGCTAAAAGCCATTGGATTTTCAACTTGATTAGTTGAATAGATTCTTTCGTATTTGACCAACCGCCAGTCCTTTGTTTCTATAAACTCTGCCCGACCGAATGCATTCGTAATTACCTCTGGAGTACCACACGGGAGCGTGCTTGGGCCAATGCTATTCGTTCTTTTCGTCAACGATCTGTGCCCGCGTATTTCATCATTCAAGCAAATTTTTGCCGACGACCTGAAGATATTTAGAGTCATAACGACCCCACTCGACTGCCTCGTCTTGCAAAACGACATCAATGAAGTAATGCAGTGGTGTAATGAAAACGGTATGAGTTTAAATACAGGAAAATGTAAGGCGATAACGTTTTCCCGTAGGAGTGTCACCATCACGCATCAATACACAGTTGGCTCTGCCTCACTAGAGCGTGTATCCTCCATCTGCGACCTCGGTGTTACAATCGACGCCAAGTTGAAATTCAGCGAACATGTCGCACTTGTCACGGCAAAAGCCTCCGCGGTTCTCGGACTCATTCGACGTCATACCTGGTAGTTCACAGATATGTACGCACAAAAAACATTGTTCTGCACCTTGGTCCGTAGCATCCTTGAGTATGCAGCCGCCGTCTGGACACCTCATCATGCATCAATGATCAACAGAGTGGAGAGAATTCAAAAGTCATTCATACGCTTTGCACTCCGCAATCTCCCTTGGAATGACCCTTTAGCTTTACCCGACTACACCGCACGGTGCATGCTGATAGGACTGGAAACCTTATCTGGTAGGCGCACTCACATTTAGGATCTTGTTGTATTCGACTTACTACGTGGCAATATCGATTGTCCCGAACTTCTCCAAGATGTTCCTCCGAGGCAATTGAGGAGCTCTCAACTCGTCGCCGTATCTGCACATCGGACTAGTTATGGTTTCAACAACCCACTCGACGCTTGCCTGCGAGCATTTAATAACGTTAATGAACATTTCCATTTCATGACCGGCAGAAGCACATTTAGACATAGTATTAAGAATATTAGAAATTAGAGTAGTCTGTACGATTTTTACATCGAAGATGACATAATAAATAAATAAATAAATAAATATCTTTCATTCTAGCAAAACATTACTGTCCACTCTTGGTACCTCATCCTTGGTGGAACATCTTATTAATCAATTGATTAATAATATCTTAATTGCGTTTGAATATCTCGGTCTTCTTGGTAGCAACATGATTTTTATTTTTCACCGCTCAACCGGATTAAATTTACAGAACCTAGTTTTCGTTTTATATACAACAAATTGGAATATAAAAAAAAAATCTTAAACTTAGTTAAATTACTCGCGCTATTACTCGCGGTCGTCTCGAGGTTAAAAGGAATTACAATTTTATGGATGGGAAAATTGCGGTGGGAATTTCGAACAAACCATAAAAAACAATAGTTTTGATAATGATAATAACAATATTAATAACAATTTTTTAATTGAACGCTTTCAATTAAAAAAAAACACTCACACAGTCCTCAAAAATTTAACCTAAACATGTTAGTTAATCTAACTACAATCTTTATTTAATGTTAGTTAAAAACACATAAATATGTTTCATGAACTCTAAATCGCGTGCAGACAAAATGTCTCGAATCGGTACAAAGGGTTGTCTACCTCGACCCCGAAGGGAATCATAAAGCTCAGATCTAACTCCACAATGCTCAGCACAAAACCAAATTACGTGATCTGCGTCCTGATAACCTTGTCCACATTCACAGATATTGCTGTCTCCCAGCCAGACACGGAACAAATGAGCGTTTAATGAATAATGATTGGACATGAGGCGAGACATCACACGAATGAAGTCTCGACCCATATCTAATACTCTGAACAAAAATTTCTTCGACACCATGGGAGTGATAGAATGTAGCCATAGCCCCAAATCTCCTTTACTCCATTTATACTGCCAGCTGACGAGTGACTGTTGACGAAAAATAGGAAATAATTCATTTAATGCGATTTTTCGATTGTAAATAGCGCCTTCCATAGCGCTATACCTTTGCAAGGGAGTCCGCTCTCTCATTGCCCAGAATTTCACAATGAGAAGGGACCCATATAAAGATGATGATAAAATAACGCGAAGATAAATGAGAAAATACGATGAGTGCTTTACCGGCCTCAAGGAACGAATAGCCTCTATAGAATCGAGACTATCCGTGAAAATGAAGTACTTACTAAAGTGTGAGTGAAGCAATAATTTCTTGCGTAAAGTGTATTACCGCTAATTCGGAATATACGGAACAAAGACTCGATGTTTACGATGATTTTGTTGATTATCGCTAAATTAATGACATATTTGGTACATAGGCCAAATATAGGAGCTAGGCTAACATTACTTCCCGTTATACTACTTTTGGAAAAGCTGGAAATGATAGGCGTAATCTTGCAGAGTGGTTTAGATCATATCTTACTGGCAGATCCCTATGTGTAAAAATGTAATCATCTTATACTGAAAGCATTAATAATGATTTTGGTGTATCGTGAAGGAGTAATCTTATTAATTATGTATCATTGATATTGCCTCCCGGAGATGATGTCAAAATATACATTGTTGTAAATTGCCTTGAAGAATCCGTTCAGAAGAAGCTCGTGCTTAATGCTTTGCGAAATCTCCCTTGGCGCGATGAACCGCACCTAAATTCTGACTATTATTATTTTTTTAAAGGAAAAACTTCTCATGATTGAAAGCAGGAAAAAAAATCCCATTAAAGTGCATTGGTTTCATGTGTTTCAGTCCCAGAGATTTCATGAAATACTAGGTTCAATCTTCCACTTTTCAAAACTTGGCCTATTGAACCATTCGGCCTAATGAACCATACTGCTTTATAGTCCTACATCATTGATATTTTTTTAAACCCGTATCTGCTGTATAAACTGAGGGTTTTACTTCGAAAATAAAGAATTATTTTATTTTATTTTGTTATTTTTGCTGTAATAATAGTTCTTCCGAATAGTACTATGGGTCATTTCATTTTGTTGTATAATTTTTTATAATGACAAAAGTGTCCAAGTTTGAGGCCTACCTGCCCACATCCCTACAAGAGGACAACGCATTATACCGCAATATACATGCTACACACAAGTTTCTAAAAAGTTTAACTAAGTGGACGCAGCAGCCCCAAAAAAAAAAAACATAATATACATTATATTTCTACTAACTGCTGTCACCATGGGCTTGACGACATTAGTCATTTTTATTTTGTTGTTGTTATGGAATGAAATTGAGCTTAAATCCCACCGGTTTTGGCACCCATTGACTTCTTAATGTCTTTAAAACATTTAAGAACATCAATTAGTATGCCTTTAGTTTGAAAACATTGGCCTCAAAATATTTTCGATGCGTCGAGCTTCAACCGAAAGAATTCCCAATTTGTACCAGAGATCGGGTAAAGTTAAGGTAAAAAAGTAAACTTTTTCCGGTTATAGTTAGTATAAAATCAATTTAACTAATGAAAAACATATTTTTTATGAGAAATCCAAACATTAATAGAGGACTTTTAGAATCATTCGTAGATTGCGCTGAGAGAATTTTCTTAGATCAGTATTATGACTCACCTTCTCTTGAGTAGATTCATCCACGCCACTATCGTTGTCACCTTCTGTGGAAAAATATATTTAAAGGGATAATATTAGTCTTCAGCGAAAATATGTTCAGATGATTGAGAGGAGAACAGTAATTTAAACTAACTATAACTCATTTTTATCTTACTATTATCTGCTGAAGAATGGTCTCGATCCATGGAGAGATTGCTTTTAAAAGAGCTGTTACCACGAGTTTCCGCGTCGAGCTTTTTAAGAAAATTTGGTGGAACAGGGGTCTTCCGCATGGGTTCCGAGTTTTGACCACCGTTTGTTTCATCCGGTAAAACAAAGGTAACTCGATCGGCACTTGGCGTCGTCGGTGATATTTGTCTGGATTTTCCCATCACAGCGGCATGTTGCAACCGAGCTGGTCCTAGGTCTACCAGTTCACTAGGCCGACTCACAATGTCTGCCAAGGGAGCACGGCTCGAAAATTTAGATTGATCTACCTGGCCCATATTGCTAGGGTCTGGGGCCTTGTTTCTATCGATTGTACCTGAACTGTCCAATAATTTATCCCTAGAAATCATGTTTTTCTCCTTATACACAATTTCTGTAGATTGTAGCGTTTGTGGTGATTGTGCAGATTTCAACGATTCGGCTATTTTGACATAATTTCCTAGCCCTGATGGTGGTCTTGATGATATAGACATTTGACTATCTGATCTATTGAATGGTGCAGAAGAAGATGATTTTGACGTTGGGCTTAGCTGACCTTCAAGAATTCTCGATGATGGGATTGGAGTTATCTTTCCTATAACAACATCTTCATCATCATCTGTAGACAGGTAACTACTTCTGGGACTATCAACTTTTTCTACACTCAAGTCTGACTGCATGCGACTCAATGATTCTGGTGAGATTCTTTCTAAATGATCACTAAGGTTACTCATTTGTACTGGAGATCTAAAAGGCATTGAAGGAGGCCTGTTATTGATAATCTGCTGGGGAATCGGTGCTGGTCTGTTCTGTTGTGCGCCCAGATTCGATGGTTGTGTCTGCGCAATATTTGGAGGCCTTACTAACGGAGCACCCGGTCTGATTGGTTGATTGATTCCAGCTGTTGAATTTTGGGGTGAAAATGGAGGTCGCACATTCTGAGGCATTAGATTTGGACCTCTCACTTGTTGAGGCGTTGAAGGTCGCATATTCTGAGGCATAGGTGGTCTTTGCATGCCTGGTTGTTGTAGTTGTTGTTGGGGGGCTTGCATTGAAGGCCTCATGTTTGGAGAATTTGGATACTGGTTTGCAGGACCAGGAGGACCAGGAGGCCGATTGATGGGAGGCGCTCCTGGTCGGTGAATGGGTGGACCCATTGGACGCATATTTTGAGGAGACATCGAAGGATTTGGTGGCCTTTGTGGTCCAGGTCCATTTTGGCTCATAATTTGTCTAGCTCCAGGTTGGTAATACACAGGCACTTGATGTGCAGGGAGCGCGTTAGTTTTCAAAGGTCCTGTAAATTGAGGTCCTAACCCTGGTGGTACTGGAGGTTTCTTTGGGAGATCAAGAACCTGTGGCGCGATTATAGGTTTAGTGTATAGATGACGGATGAGCGGTGGAGGTTGTGAAGGTGGTTGTGGAGGCGGTTTTGGAGGCGGGACGATAGTTGACTGAAAACTTGATGATCCAGCCGCACTTTCCCCAAAAGTGGACTTTGGTGTAATTGGAGCTGGGTTCTGCAGGAACAAATAATCAATTAGTTCTATTTTTTCTCTCTATTTTTTCATTAAATCAAAATTGTTTTTTGTTTGTTAATAGTCCCTGTGATTGTCTGTGCGATAAAAAAAAAACAATGAAATAATTTGTATGGATAATTATGGGTCATCGACTATATTCAGAATTGAATGGGTAATTTGTTGGATCACCAATATTTTTTAACTGCGCATATTAATTTTCTGCAAAAGTTTCTAAGTTATATCGCCAGAATAAAACCCGTTTGAAACAATCTTGGGTAACCCTGAATGCAGATATTCATTTAAAATTTGATTTCTGATTGTTTCGGATTAATTCATTCGAGTCTCGATTATAAAACTCCGGCATGAACACGCAATAAACTACGAATAGTAAATTACTATCAGGAGGTAAATAAACTCACAATCATTCATTTGATCAAATTCCATTAACTAATACTTCTGTAAGGTTCAATTAACAGAGTTCAATGTTTGTCCAATGTTTTTTCCATACCAATTTGCATAAGATTGGTTATTTTTTTAATTGTATTTGAAACGTCCTTAAAAACGTACACATTTCAATTCATATAATAACTAAAATTCAGTCTGGACGATAGCTACGCATACTTCTAAAAACCTTTTCTTTCGCAAAAAAAAACACGCTATTAGGTCATTGATTGTCTTACAATCCTCCAAACATCGATCGACTTAAAATCATAACAACGTAAAAACAGCAAATCCCCAATGTGAATTTATAACTCCAGCTCGAAAACCGTTCCTATGATTCATCACTCGATAACACGCGACTAGTTCTTCGCAATTTTCTATTCATTAACATTTTCATTTGCTACGCCAAAAGAGTGCTAGGTAAAATTATGTATTCCACCCTATTCTAGCTGGATTTAAACATACTGTGAATGTGTTCTCCGAAGGTTTATATCGCATGCTTACCATTTTTACGCACAATTTCTTTCTTTCAATGTAAGGGAAAATCAAAATGAACAGATCATTCTCTGCTTCAGTTTTCTTTAAGAAGTGGGCCTTTGTTAGTGTGTCTGTATCCGAGTTTTGATGCAGAAAACCTGAGTTGTGCCAGTATTGTTGTGAAGGTTATATCTTTTTTGTTAATCCTGCCTGCGGGAAAGACACATGTTTAATTGAGCCGAAAAAGTTGTTCTGCAACAGTATAAACAAATTAGCGAGAAGCAATTTAGTGTAATTCTGCGATACACTATATATATCTTAAGATGATTTGTTGACATTATGTACATTTGAAAGTCCCGTCTATATACAAACTGCCGATACGAACACACCTTAATGGTGTTTTATGTTCCTACTCATTTTTGGGAAAATACTAACTGATTTCTGTGTCTGTCAACCCAATTTGATATTTGCGCATTACAAAGATAATGTTGTGATTCATTAATGCAAGTTAGAACACTGCGTTGTACTGAGTGTTAGATAGGTTTAAACCGTGACAATTTGCTGTTGGGTTTTTGAAAGAAAAAAAAATTCTACACTTGTTAGTAAAGTTTTTAAGTAATACAGGAGCTACATTATCAGTTTGTGGACAAAGAAGTTGTAAGTATGTAGTAAAAACTAAGAATAGGCATTCAAATAATAACAAAAAAGAAAAAAGTAACTGAAATGGACCTCAAAGGGAATAACTAAGGCTTGTTCGCGACAAAATCTGGACACCCCTAAATACGTATATCTCTGGAAATACTTCATCAACGCGTGAAATATTTTGCAGACTGATGAACGTATGTCTGTTCATTGTGTAAAATAATTTTTTGGCGATACTGCAAGCTTTTAGATCGAAGATGGCGTCGAAAGAAGAGCAAGTGCGAAAAGCAATTGTGTGCTGTCGCAATGGAAATCCGGATCTGTCAGTAAGAAAACTTGCAAAACGCTTGGTTTTCCTGCAAGCACTGTCCATGACGTTCTTAAACCTTTTGATACACGTTTGACAACAGCCAGGAAGGCTGGGAGCGAAAAAATACGGAGCTTAGGAACCACCAGAGTACGCGAAGGTGAAGCAAATATTGCAGAAGAGACCAGATCTTTCGGTACGTACTGTGGCTAGAAAAATAAAAATGTCCTCAACTTTCATGCATACTTCCAAGCACCGGCAAGGTATGAAGTCGTTCAAGGTGAAAACTGTACCGAACCGTAATGAATGTGGCGGCTAAAACCCGACCTCGCAAGTTGTATCGAGAATAGTTGACGAAGTTTTCCTGCGTGATAATGGACGATGAAACTTATGTGCTGCCATGTGCTTATAAGCAGCTTCCCGGAATGTCTTACTATACTGCCATGCAACGGAACGGCGAAGAGAAGCATTTCAGGACGAAGAAAAAGGCCAAGTTTCCCAAAAATTATTTGGTTTGGCAGGCAATATGCAACTGTGGTCGAGCAAGCCAAAGCTTCATCACTACCGGAACGGTAAACAAGGAAATATACAGTGAAGAATGCATAAAGAAGCGATTGTTACCATTCCTACGACCTATCGAGCAGTATTGGGCTCTCGTGAAGAGAGAACTCTCTCAATATAAACAACAAGCTACAACTATAGAAAAATTTCGAAAACCTTGGTCAAACGCAGCTAAATCGGTTGCAGAGAAATCTGCACAGACCCTAATGGCTAGAATAAACTCAAAAGTTCGTAGTTTCTTCATGCAGCCTAATTAATTAACTGTAATTAGTTTAAAAAGATGACTTATAATGCGCAATTAAATGAATAAAAACCCGAATTAATCCACCGATGGTGAGACTAAACCCTTCTTACACTTCACCAGAATTACGAACTCAAATGTGGCCAATATGGTACTGGATACATATTTTCATCAGAAATTCCAGGAAGAACCAGGCATATTCGATATGTCATACATTCAGTTTATAAAATGAACTATTTGTCAATTCTGAACGTATTGTTCATCGATGTGATTAAAATATTGCCATTAACGACCTGTTTATGTAAGTTATATGAAAGAGGAAATTACATAAATATTAGAAATTCCAGATAATCAGTCATAGAATGAATTATTAGAAAAGCGTCAATTTTGATTATCGATATGGATTCAAGATGCTTAATAAGTACATGTTCGTTGAAAATTGTGTAGTCGATCCTGCTCTAATTCTATAGAGTCGCATAGTGTGGCTACTCCGCTGAATGTGCTATACAACGCACCAGATGCGACACTATAGAATCCAACCAGGATCGATAAGTGCGAGTTGTGTTTTCCGGTTTTGAACTGCAACGAGTATATTTTCATCTCACAATTATGTGCTCTCAGGTATTGTTTTGGTCATATCTCCATGAAGGATTATCTAATCACCATGAAATTTTGACCAGTCATTTGAGGATTTGGAAGCTTTATAGATTTGGTACCAACAAAACTAAAATCGGCACACAAATAGCTAAGTGTGTAACCGGAGACTAAACAGTTTGATTACTATTATAATAGGCCGTTAAGTATTGTTTCGTTCATATCTTCGTAACGAAATGTCCAAATGAATCCAAATTCATCAACGTTCGATGAGAATGTTCTAGCTTTCATTTGTCGTCAGCAGAACTGAAATCAGTTCACAAACGGCTGAGAAACCGATGTGACATTATTTGTAACGCACACACACATACACACACATACACAGACATGTGCTCACGTCGTCTAGATGAGTCGAATGGTATATGACACTCGATCCTCTGGGTCTCAGATAAAAAATCGAGTTTTCAAGCGATCTTAATACCCTTCTTTTGGTGTAAGAAGGGTAAAAATGCATCTTGGATTGAACTAACAGCAACATTGTTTTATTCCAAATTTAATCAGTCCAGATCTTATCGCGAACAAGCCTTTTATTGCCCACATTCAAAGTTTGCTGTTTCACCATTCCAATATCTATTTAGAGTCTGCATCTAATGAATAAATATGAAACCGATATTTTTTCGCAACTTGGACGTATGTTAAATTGTTTCGCAACCTTAATAACTAATGTTTTGCATCATATCGAATTAACGTAGTAAGTTTATTGTTTGACAAGCAAACACCAATTATGTCTTAAGATTAACAACATAACCCTAAATATTGAAACAAACTTAATGACCAGCCGCCCACTGTAACTACTTCGAGAAAGATGAATGCTTAGATATAGGGTATGTATCCGCAATATGCTGGAAACCTTAAATCTGTAATAAAACACGCATGATGCAATTGAAGAAGCATTTCTAATGTAACAATTTGTTTCATAACCAGATCGAAGTAAGCTCTTATCGCGTGGGAGCATGTTCTGTAGCAGACAAATTTTTCACTCGATTTTCTCAAAGTTTTCAAAGTAAATAAAGACGAAGGACTAAAGGACACCTACCAATCCTCCAGAAGTCGCAGAAACACCGGAGTGCTTTGTATCGATCGCGTGTGATACCGTGGCCGGTGTGAATGCTCAGTTTGAGTTGATAGATTCCTTTTTCCAGTGAATTTTAACTCCCGCGTTCATTAAATTTTTGTCCATTTCCGAATCGTACAAACGGCCACTTACGAAAAAAATGTTAATTGTGTTGTTTGAGCAAACTTTGGCAGAACATTGTAATCTTTTGATTCCTGCAATGCCGAACGAGTTGGTGTGCACTTTTTGGACGCCAAAATACATCACCAAGCGGAAAACCCGGATTGTGCAGCCGAAATAAACATCGCTTCTAGTCCTGTCGAACATGTAGAATATGATGCTGATTGAGTGAGATCGTTTTTTATGCTTCATATTAATTTAATTTAATCCTCTACAAAGTTTAACAAACATAAATTACGGATCGTATGGTACGGTATGTCCACGCATCTTTCCTGACCTGTAGAAATGCATTGTGGTTCATATATGTGGACATAATTTAGAGAAACATTTTTGAAGTTAATGCAACGCAGTAGGCCTGGCCGTTTCGATGCTTGTATCATGTCTTGGATATGCTGCAAGCATCAATACAGTGTGCGGCAGAAAATAATGCGAAAATGTTCAAACTTGAGTATTGGCTTATGCTCATGAGCAAGTGACATGTTATAGTTGATTGTTTCGTAGAGTGGATGATAAAACAAAGGAGTGAGTGCAGGAAACTGACGTTAGTTGCAAATCGTGAATTGACTTTTTTCATTCTGCTTTTCCATACATACACGGAGTTGCACTCATTCAATCTTGTGAGTTTATGTACGATTTTCGGCGCTGAAGAAAACATTCTCATGATCGGAAAGCTTTTCGTGAGATACCGTAAGTACCTGAAAATGAGGACAGTTTCTGTTGTTTAAGATAGCTTTTGCATAGATTTCATTAGATAATAAGTAAGTTAATGGATTAACGTTCGAATATTGGCAGTTTTAATTACAAATCACACACAGCTTCATCAAATATGCCAGCTGGTTCAAGTGCTGCTTAAGACCTGTGCCGTACCTTATTATCTCATGAATTTCAATTAGAAAACTTAACAAAAATATTTGATTAATAATGCTTTAATGTTGATGCCATTTGTAACTGGTGTATAATGGCATTTCGTTCTAAAAAACTCTCAAGCATTACATTAGCTCTTTACTCCCAAAACAGTTACCCGTAGTTATAGATCTCCTTACTGGCTATAGAAAAGATTCGAAATAGTTATTTCAAAGCAGAGCTGTCACGCATAATCGAACCATTTTTTTTTAAGTATATTGCATCTGAATAATCAAACTCACGTATAATTGACTCAGACTTGAATAATTTCATGCTATCTGCTGCGTTTGTTTACCTGCAGGAGCGTTTTCCTGTACCATTCATTTTTGTATAATAATAACATATTGTTTCAATAGATGGTAGTATTACATCATCATCATCATCAAAACAATTTACTAGGACCTAAATTTTCCATCAGGTGAGCTCTGGAAACCTCTAAATGCGTTTATCTCCGTAAATAAGCGTCTAATCGCTTAAATAGGGGGTTTAAAATCGTCGATTTTCGAAAACCCGGTTTTGGTCCAAAACACTTTAACAAAACCTAAATTTTCCATCAGGTGGGCTCTGGAAACCATTAAATGCGTTTATCTCCGTAAATAAGCGTCTAATCGCTTAAATAGCGGGTTTAAAATCGATTTTCGAAAACCCGGTTTTGGTCAAAAAAAGTTAACTCGAACCTAAATTTTCTCTGGAAACCTTTAAATGCGTTTTTCTCCGTAAATAAGCGTCTAATCGCTTAAATAGGGAGTTAAAAATCGTCGATTTTCGAAAACCCGGTTTTGGTTCAAAAAAGTTTACCAAAACCTTAGGGCTTCAAATGGTGAGTTGACAACTTCGAAGGAGGGTGCGGCTGACCTCTCGTCCTCACAAGTTGCTACCTCAGGCCTCCACGAGTCATATGATCATAAAAGACTGCCAGCTGAAACATGGAGACTCTGGTTGGTGTAGCCTGGGCAATGTTGTCAATCTGACAATAGCAAAGTGACTTACATGTTTTTGGAATGCAAAAATGATTCCAAAGCGTGCTGAAATTATTGATCAAATGAGAATGGGAATTATACAATATGATTTAAAGGTATACGACCTTCAGTCGCACCCCACTGAAGGTCGTGTACCTTTAAATCATATTGTATAATTCCCATTCTCATTTGATCAATAATTTCAGCACGCTTTGGAATCATTTTTGCATTCCAAAAACATGTAAGAGCCGGGAGCAACATGACAGGCATCGAAGGCTCCATTTGTTTTTCAGCATTTCAGCATTACATTTAATTTAAAATTGCACTACTGAATTTCAACTATAGACTGGCATGTGCTTATAAGCAATGTAAGATTATATTTTAATATTGTGTTTAGTGGCATTATGGTAAGATAAGCCATTAATTTCAGGAATCATCAAACCGGACTCTTCGTTCACTCCAATTGCTATATTTGAAATGTTACTAGAACAGAATAAAGAACAAATACTACAACATGTCTTATAAAACAATAACTTATATTGAAATGTTAACTTTGATATTTGGAATGATCTATTCTGTTTTCAGCTTTTCCAGGACAAAAAAGATATTAATACATATCTAATTTTTATTTATTTTTCAGTTACAATCCATTGGTAGTATCATGCAAGTTTGAAATTTGAATAAATTGGCATGTTTGTCTACTGAGTTTGTATAATGATATCCTAATATTTTGTGTACAAAATATACTAAATATTAAATAACATATAACGAGGAAAGGGAGGGTCCATCAGGGCACCCAAGTAAAACGATTTGGATAGGGAGCATGGGACTGCCTCCTCCCTATTGTTAACATTTCTCGGAACGAGGGCGGGCTCTTCGACCCCATCTATTGGGTTTATTCTGTCATTCGAGGGCTCGATTCTAGTGCTGTCTGTGTGAACTTGCTTTTGTAAGGAGATTCTCTTCCCTATATTCGCGGGTGTCGCGTAAGTGTCTCTGCTTACGGGCCCGCACAAACGTTTTTGGCCCTTCATACAGGAGCTTGATGATCACAGACAACTATAGAATCCTGATCAAATCGTTTTTCAGATTATTCCACTGCTATGGAAAGTTACCTTGCTTCAATAGATGGTAGTATTACATCTTCGTCATCATCATCAATAATAACATATTGATTCACAGCGAGGGCATACCAAAAAATTTTGAAGAATTTTGACAGATTAACCCTTTCTTGCCCAGGTCCTTGAAAATAATTTTTTCGTGAAAGAATTTGATTTCAAATGCAATTTGTAGTAACAAAATATGATAATGATTGTTAATTGTTAATAAACATAACATTTTTGGTTGTTAATATTTTTACCAACTTGCAACAAAAACATTTAGGAAGCAAAGTCGAAGTTGGAAATGTAAGGGTTAAAACACTAGCGTGTACTCCTTAGAACAGCAGAGAGTATGAGCTGCAAGCCACCTGATAGATGGAAAGCGTGGCTCACTCCCCCATTCATATTACATTACAAGTTTCGCAGGCGATTGAATTTCCACCGTTCGTTAATGAGAAAACATTGGGAAAGGAGCAGAAAAATCAATACTAAAAGTGTGTGAAAATCAAAGGGAGAAATCTGGAACAGTTGTATCGTGACAATATCTATGTGATAGTTCTATTGTCAAGTTTCCGACTAACTGAATCTTGTTGTAATTGAGTCTTTTAAATATATGAAGCTGTATTTTATTATGTAACCATGATTCTTAATTCCTAAAGATAATATTCTGCAAATAGTGTTGAATGTGGTTTACGAAACAATACCAATAACACATAAATATGTGCATCCCAAATCTTGAAATTGTGATAGGAAAGGCTGATGTAGAAAAGCATCGTTGAATTAATTGTTGAAGGTAATCATTCAACGATAACAGTTCTAACTATGTATTTTATTTAACTAGTTTATTATAGTTGAATGGAACAAAAACCAATTTTAAGGAAATATTTTTAATACCAGAGGTCAACAAACGTATAACCGAGCATAAAAATAGAAGATAGAAGAAAGAGTTATTGCCGTTGCGTGATAAGCACCGGTACAACCATTCAGCCTTATTAGGAAATCAAACAAAATCGGAAGGAAATGAAGGAAAACCTCCGTGATAGATGACCAATCGATGATTGGGTTTAATTTAATCAATACATTAACCTTGTCCGGTGGTTGATGTGTAATCGTGTTTTCGAGCAATCTTTCACACAATTGTGATGTAGTCGAAAGACAATGCAATGATACCAATTTACTACAGCACATCACATAGTTGTCAATTTTAAATTATAATACAATCATAATAAACATGATCGTTAAACAACCTCAATTTTACTTCTTATAGCCAAGCTCGCCTAACCCAGCGCGTGAGTAGGCACAGTGACGCAAGCAGATATTTACAGAGACCTAGAAGATAATCTTCTCATGGGTGAGCGCGAGGTAATTAAGAAGTGAAGCTACCTTACAGCTATGATACAGTGAACGCTAAGAATGCGTGTAGAATAAGACAGGTTTTCGACCGTGAAATCTCGAACTATTCTTCAAATAACACTCATCATATTTTGGATACTCTGTTAGCTAACCTAAGCGGCCATTTTGTTCCACCATCTCTTCATCTCTGTTGCATCTCGAGTCAACTTTCCACTTTTCTTCAACTTTTTGTTCGACAATTGCCGCTATTTCTCAATTAGTCGAAATTGAGGGCGTTAGGGTGGATTGATGTCTATTTCGAATGAATCCAGCCCGTTGTCTCGATACCATTGCGAAAATTAATGTACGGAAGAATAGGTTTTATCAGAAGCTCCTACTTGTAAGTTTTGGAACCCATAGTCTTGTTTGTAACGAAAACCTGGATTTTTTGTCCGCAGCTGCAAATAAGGCATGCCTTACTTAGTAATAAAACAAACTTTTTTGCTTATTACAGCGCTCTTAGTGGACGTTTTCGGAAGTGTTAGGCGTTTATTTTTTATAATTACAATCACAATAACAATAACAGAGTGTTTTTTTTTTCATTGCATTGAACGCTCTTGTTTTGGAGACAGTTCCCATAGAAAAAAAAATCAATCAGGAGACAGTCGTGCACAGTAATTTGGAAAATCCATCGTGGCCCACGTCCAAGCTGGCTAAAGTGTTGAATTTTCCTAGAAACACTGCAAGCCGCGTGCTCAAAACGTACAGGGACTTGGAAGCCTCAAAGTAAACGCCGGAGTAGTACTGCAAACCGTGAGCTCCTCAGAAAACTCTTGAGGTTCATCAGAGGCAACCCAGGTATGTCCGGTGACGATTTGAGTAAAAAAATATGATGTCACCCGTAATACACAGAAAAAAATAATGAATTTGAACACACGCGACCAATTTCCCCTCGTTCAATTGCAAGCCAAACTAAGCGTAAACAACGAAATTGTTTGCAATCTTGCATACAACAGGCCGGATTTCAGCGGTATGTGGCTTAAATTTAAATGAAAAATCCCATGAATTATATGCCAAATTTAGCATTTCCTTAGATATCGCAGAAATTTAAACGTTTCTTTCAAACTGTGTACAGTTCAGCGAATTCACAATCGCGAAGACTTACAGGCATACTGCGCCAGTAGACAACTCAATTGATCATTTATGCAGAATACCGTAGCTAGAACCCGTGCTCAAAACCTTGACAACCTGCTAACCAAGTCCGGTGGTTGCTGTATTATGAAACCTATTAAAAGACCGACTTCGGACAACTTCCAGGACCAAATTTGACAAGGGTAAGGCTCGAGAATGTGTCCCTGTCAGATTAAAATTTATTTTAGCGGATAAATTCACACACAAATAAATAATCTGGCAGGGAATTTGCAACTGCGGCCAGAAGACAAAGCTTCTGTCATTGAGGAAATGATTAACTCGGAGGTTTACAAAACCGCATGTCTCCAGAAGAGAATTCGGCACTTCTCCTAGTCACATGATGATAACTGAGTCCAATTTGTTCCGTAAACCCTCAATTTACAATTGTCTCAGTTCAGGCCAATTGAAAACTAATTGGCAATAATGAAAAAAAAAAAAAAAACTTAGCGTAAAAGGTCAGTCATCAAAACGGCAGCTCAGGTGAAAAATTGGTGGGATAAATTCGCAAAAAAAAAATCGAATTTGAACTTGCTGGGGACATCACCGCGACTTTGGATTTATAGAACTTTCGTCCATAATGTTTATCAGCCAATTTAACAACATTCATCTGATTCAAGCCGCTGATCTTAATTTCCCGAGTTGTCAATTCCATCTTGATTTACTCAAATTTGAGGAACTCCTTTTTTGACGAAATTGAGTCGAAAACGACTCAATTTTGACATAAGTTGAATGGCCGTAAAGTCAAATCACATCATATGGAAAGGTTCAAGAGAACGTGAGCCTCCCATTCCGATTTTAGATCGACGCACATTTCTGAAAAAAGACGGTCAAAAAAATTTTCACCCTTTTCTCATCATTTTATCGACTAGGTGTCTTCGGAAGAGTTGCTCAAAATTTTATTCCGCATTTTTGAAAAAAAAACACGCCTAACCATTCATAAGGGCTTAACTACACTTTCAACTTCTAACTTTTTCCAGCTACGAGATAACTTGTAGAGCAAGTAATTTCAAGAAAAGTTGCTCAAGACACTTGAGTTCAAGTTTCTTGAGCCTAACGTTAAAGAGATATATTTAGTTTTCTTTCAGCACTACTATAACACTGCTTTTTTTTTAGATAATTTGTACTTTTTTTCAAGTTTGAAGATTTCAATATGCTCTAAGAAATTGTAAGAATTATTAAAATACACATTTTTGCCCAACACACCACTGCTCTCTGGTGACCACATTTTGATATATGGTGATTCAAGTGTCTGTATGACGTCATAATCAACCGCCTTAAAAAGGGTGGGCGGGTCTTGGCGGGGTCTAAAACAGATTGTATTTGAAAGATTATGTTATGAACTAGTATTCCTGAAATTTTCAGCGTTGGGTACTAAAGGGTACCTTGTTAGTTTACATTAATCAAGGTAGTTAATGTAAATTGGCACGCCTCGTTTTTTACCAACCTTTTGTCTCGATTTATTTTTTCACCTAGCAGTTTTTCTGAAATAAATTTCTGTTTTTTTTAGAACTAACATTGCTGATAGTCAGACCGCTAACCACAAGCATAAATAAGTCCTTAACTGACGTAATCACTGAGATTTATGTTTTCAAAACAGCGATATTATTGCAACCGTAGAATACAAGGTGTAATAACCCCTCGGGCGCAATATAGAGCAGATGGGATAAAGAAGGCGGAGAATAAAGATCTACGAATTGCATTAGTTGCAGCATGATCTCAACTATAACTTTTAAGCTAAACTCAAGATGGAATAGGGAAGTTTTTTCTATATTAATCTAATCGCGTCGCAGTACATTCTATACTCAAAATCAAAGGATTGACGTGCAAGTAAGCGGGCTTGTTGTGTTTGAATTTGTTGTGAAACATGAGTAAACATTTCAACGAAAAAGAAACCAATATGATGGTTCAACGTAGTGGGATTATTATGGAAACATTAACCCAAGTTGATAATTATGAACAAAGTTGTCAATCTAAGGCAAGCCATGAACCTATTGTGTAGAAAACACTAATGTGCTGTTTGAAGTACGATTACTGTTGTGCTTCATACCATGTAACAAATACTCCACCTCTAACTAGGGCTCGAATAACGTATGTTGAACGAAATTTGGACAACCCTTGCAGCATTTAAAAAAAGGCAACCCTGCGTGGGGCACTTTACAAAACGTGATACTTGAGTTAAATTTTGATAAAATATTCATGAACAGTGAAATTTATTTTATCCCAGTGTAATTATGACGTTTACCTTTCCGGAATTCATGGTTACCGTGTCATAGATGAACATAACAAATGAGTACGCCTGTGTCCTTAAAGGGAGTTCAATTGTCATAAAAGGGACTCCCTTTTAAGAAAAATGAACTTTGTTTTCTGCAATGAATGAAGCCTGCTCTAAGTGCGGGTCGAAAATCAGCTGTCACTGTTGTTTTGATTATCAATTGGTTAGCATGAGTATTGTTAGACAAAATATAAATATCGTCTCTCATGACTAATATCTCATTTTTCTAATAACGTTTAATATTAAGTGATTTTGAATCCTGATCCGAATGGTATTGACGAGAAAAGTGGCTGCCGGTACAATCAGATTCTGATGATCCCACTAAAAAATCGCCAACTATCTATTTTTTTTTTCTGAATTCACCAATATTCTGAATCTTCAAATAACGGCAGCAGGTCAAATGCACCCTTCTTTTTGGGGAAATGCTCCTTAAACTTTGGAAAAATGCTCCTTAGATGCGTTTGCCCGGTGTAATGCAATCGGAGGTATTAACCTTCTGGTTAGCACTTGCCGGTTGTTTTGACGGGTCTTAAGTTTCTTCAAGATTGTATAGCGGAGCTTTGCTCCGCAATCTTTTAGGTAGTTTTGACGGGTTTAAATTTCATTTTGACGAGTCTTAATTTCATTTTGAAGAGTCTTAATTTCGTTTTGACGGGTCTTAGTTTCGTTTTGACGACTCTTAAATTCAGAAACTTAAGACCCGTCAAAACTATACAATCTTGAAGAAACTTAAGACCCGTCAAAACATCCGGCAAGCGCTAACCAGAAGGTTAATACCTCTGATTGCATCTAAGGAGCGTTTTTCCAAAGTTTAAGGAGCATTTCCGCAAAAAGAAGGGTGCATTTACCCTTTGCCTCAAATAACCCCAAAATAAAATAATGGTATCGTCTAATTAGCTCATAAGGTCAAACCCCTATCAAATTGCGACGGATATAGAGTGGTCCCAACTGTGGGCGCTATAGGAATCTTGATTGCATATTTTTAATTGATTGATTGGTAATTGATGTTCATTGTGTTTTATTGAATTTCATTGCTGACATTTCCAGATTCATAATGAAAATGAACCTGTTTACAAAAAGGAATATTAAAGCATTTTGAAGCGCAAACTTTCACTTTTCTGGTTACATGTGTTGTCTAGATTTATCATATGATTTTTGCTTGGAACTCATAGGAAATCAATGTTATGTTACCTGAAAATCCACGCTTTTGAGCGTAACGAGCATGACTTTCATCAAGACTGGTGAAAACATATCTAGTCGCCATGGGTATTAAGAAGAAGAAAAAATCCGAATTAATCAACCGATGGTGAGACTGAACCCTTCTTACACTTCACCAGAATTACGAACTCAAATGTGGCCAATATGGTACTGGATACATATTTTCATCAGAAATTCTAGGAAGAACCAGGCATATTCGATATGTCATAAATTCAGTTTATAAAATGAACTATTTGTCAATCCTGAACGTTTGTTTGTTTTGTTTGTTTCTTGATTATCGAGATTTTCAGCCTCGGACTGGTTCATCTCCCGTCGTAGGCACTCAAACACCGCTTTTGAGTATTTTCGTAACTTGTCCGGGGTGAGATTCGAACTCGTGACTTTGGCGTGAGAGGTATGGATGTTAACCTCTACGCCGGGGTCGCCCCCAATCCTGAACGTATTGTTCATCGATGTGATTAAAATATTGCCATTAATAGCCTTTAACGACCTGTTTATGTTAGTTATATAAAAGGGGAAATTACATATATATTAGAATTTCCAGATAATCAGTCCATAGAATGAATTATCAGATAAGCGTCAATTTTGATTATCGATATGAATACAAGATGCTTAATAAGTACATTTTTTTTATCAGTTCGTTTATTTGTTAGGCTCAGTTTAATAAGTACATGTTCGTTGAAAATTCTGTAGTTATAGTAAATGGAGACTTTATGTAATTTTCGAATATACTCGTTGCAGTTCAAAACCGGACCACTCGAGCCAATCGATCCTGCTCTAATTCTATAGAGTCACATAGTGAATGTGCTATACAACGCACCAGATGCGACACTATAGAATGCAAGAAGGATTGATTAGTGCGAGTGGTGTTTTCCAGTTTTGAACTGCAACGAGTATATTTTCATCTCACATTTATGTGCTCTCAGGTATTGTTTTGGTCATATCTCCATGAAGGATTATCTAATCACAATGAAATTTTGACCAGTTATTTGAGGATTTTATAACTTTGATTTGGCACCAACAAAACTAAAATCGGTACTCAAAAAGCACATACTAAGCTTTTTGAGTACCGATCGGAGACTAAACTGTTTGATTACTATTATAATAGGCCTTTAAGTACTGTTTCGTTCATATCTTCGTAAGGGAATGTCCAAATGAATCCAAATTCAACAACGTTCGATGAGAATGTTGTAGCTTTCATTTGCCGTCAGCAGAACTGAAATCGGTTCACAAACGGCTGAGAAACCGATGTGACATTATTTGTAACGCACACACATACACACACATACACACACATACACACACATACACACACACATACATATACATACACAGACATGAGCGCAGTTCGTAGAGCTGAGTCGAATGGTACATGGCACTCGGTCCTCTGGGCCTCGGATAAAAAATCGAATTTTCAAGCGATCTTAATACCCTTCTTTTGGAGTAAGAAGGGTAAAAACGAGAAAAGTACAGTGTTCTACGCAAGCAATGATGTAATCTGCATTATGGAGGATGAATTGGAACCTTGGATGAAAATGTTTGGTAATGTCATGGCAACATTATGAAGCAGAGGAGGGCGTAAATGATCAGGGGAAGTATATAAAGTATACAAAGCTCCCGAAATAAAAACATTGGGCTCGAAATCAGACCGCATGGAATGTTGGAGCTGAATATTTTTCGAATTGGACTTAGCTGGGAATTTCGATCGGTGCATCAACTTTTGCTTGTCAAAAGATTTTGATTTTATCTACAGGAAGCACAAAAACAGAAAAATTGTGTTTTGACCTGGCGACTCTATGCCAAGAAAACTGTGGATGCAATGGTGGCCTTTTTTTCTATACATTAAATGAACAAACAAGTAAATGTTCACATACCGTAAAGACTTACTGTAAAATGTTGCTTAACTAACATATACCGGTTTGAACTTTGACCAAATTATATTCCGTATACGTTAGCCTGAACGCCGAACTATGATAATCGACGGTGATGAAGCCGAGGTAATGTTGAGTTTGTGCTGAGAGTCGCATCAATGCCGGAAGTCGTGTCCACAATGAGTTCCACAAGACTTTGAGGTCTGGAAGACTTTTCCCCCGTACAAAACGTACCCATTACATGGTAATACCCCAGCATAAAAAAAACGCAACAGTTATAATAAAGGGTGTACCAAATCAAATAGCATCACGGAAAAAACGCTGTTGAAAATTACCTAGTTGACCGTTTCGTTTCAAACTTTCAGACAATAAAATATAAGCTTTTGGCATATTAAGCTCATACAACTTGAATACCATAACCGTGCACTCGCACCTTACGCTTAACTCCACTCATTAGATTCTGTACATCATCTGGCTGCAGCTTCTTCTGTTCACACAGAGTTTTAATTACCGAAGTCGATAAAATTTTTCTGGGTTTTCAAACAGCTGATAATTCAGTAATCAACCGAGCAGTATTTTGCTTTGCTGAAAACTCCGTAAAAGTACAAACCATGAACTGCCTAACACAACTACTGAGTTTTTCGGTAATTTCTTTGTTTACCGTCGGTTTGGTGAGTTTTTCGGTATTCCTAGTTTTCCTTTGGTAAAGTCAGTTGTTTTTCTGATTTATTAGAAATAAAATAAGTTTTCAAGGAGGCAAAACAAATAATGTTTTTGAACATATTTTGGCTTTTATTTATTTTTTGTTGTTTGCGTACAGTATTTCATGTTTAATAATAAGTTTAAAGGATAAAAACCATGAAATAGCAGCCTCAGAGTGCCTCAACCGATGAGTTCAGTCATTTTGAATTATTTTTCTCAACTGAAAATCAGTATAACACAAAAATACTGAAATTTCGGTATTATTTATACTGAAACTTTGTGATGTCCCGTAAAACGTTTATTTTACGGAAAATTCGGTACTCTTTTGTTGGGTTTTACTGAACAAATGTATTTTTTTTTAATGAAAAGCAGAACCCAGCAGTAAACTCACTTTTTCTTCATGTCTTCCTCAGATTTGACCTCCTTGGGATGCCTTCGTAGTGCCTGCTTCATAATAGCCCAGTGTTTTTCCATGGGCCTTAGTTCCGGTGCGTTGGAAGGGTTCTTGTCCTTGGGTACGAAAATGACCCCGTTGGCTTCATTCCACTCCAGGACAACGTTTGAATAGAGGCACGATCCGGCCAGAAGATCGTAAGGCCCTCGTGTCGGTTCAACAAAGGAAGCAGACGCTTCTGTAGACACTCCTTGAGGTAGATCTCCCCGATTACAGTCTCGGTAGTCACGAACGGCACTCTCCGTTTGCCAAATGAGCAGATCGCTTGCCAAATCATTTAACTTTGAAAGTTTCTGCTTCTTTACTTCCTTCGGAACATCAAACTTGGGCTGGGCGGTGAAGAACAGTAGCCCCGGAAGCTGTCGGAAGTCCGCCTTGACGTATGTCTCATCATCCATGATGAGACAATGAGGCTTCTTCGGCATCCGGGCCCGTGATTTTCCCACCATATTTTGCTGCTCGTCACGATTTAGAGCCTTTTGCACTTTGTACGTAAGCAGTCCCTCCCGGATTCAACTTTTTGGCCACTCCCCTGACCGAAGCATTTTGATTCCGCTTAAACGCTTTCACGACACGCTTGTGATCCTGATCACTAATAGAACATCCATTCAGACCGCGTTTCTCTTTCCGTTCGATTAATCACACGACTCACCGTTGAAATCACGATTCCGATTTGTTTTCCGATGTCCCGATGAGAGAGTTGAGGATTTTACAGGTGTTTGCGCAAAATAAAAAAGAATAAAAAAAGTAGCTTTTAGGGTGACGCCATTTTTTCCAATGTTCGAAAAACTGACAGCGATCAATATACAGCAAACTTAAAACACTCTAAACTACTTCTTCCCAAATTGTCAAGAAAAAATACCCAATGGGTAATTTTCTACAGCGTTTTTTTTTTCATGATGCAATTTGAAGTGGGACACCCTTTATGAACAAAGGTTTTTTTTCTTCTAGACTTTTGAAACGCTTCTGTAGCGAATGATTTGTCGATTCTCAACTTAATTTTCTAGATACACTTCCACTGATCTTAATTTAGAGCTAACGATGCCAATTACCAATAAATGAATTTGTATATTGTATGACAACTACAATCCGGATTGGTTCCATGCCTATACAGACTAGATTATCTGCAGTCCGCACGGTACGAACAATATGATCAAAAGGAACCGGGAATTTGTAATTGGAACCACTCTTGAGCGATTCGGCTATTTTTTCTTAAGTTGGTACATCTTTTACTGACATCTGTCAGAAATTTGAGTGCGATCTAAGCATTAGTGTTCGTTTGGCAGCTGTTTACATTAGACAAGGTTTTATCGCAGTTCACCATGAATAATTTTGTTGAGCAAAGAGGTTGTTTGAAATTTTCTGAATCGTACGAAATTTGTTATGCGGAATCGTTGAAAACACAAATCTACAAATGTTGTTTTATTTACAAATTCCCGGAACTTTTCGTTCAAAGTGTATAGCTTAAATAGAGTATTATCTCAACTCGTACCATTGTGCTTATGCAAAGTTACAACTATATTTGGGGCACTTTCCATAACTGGTCACCTACCTTAACGTGAATGCTTTGCCAGGAATGATCTATTTCAATTCTTATTTGAAACCTAGTTTGTGTTGTTGAAGCCATGTAGAAGCGAAACATTGCCATCTATGAAAATGGAACAAATTATCTTTAATGTCGAAAAGTGTGTTGTGCCCACAACGCGGTTTATTCTCGATGATAAACGGTCTCTAGCAGTTATCTTGAATGTAAACGATATCCTGCTTCTGATTTTACCACAACTGTCAGCAAGGCATCGCATTTGTGCCAGCAATCAATTTTCAAAGTAATTCATATTTTTCTTGGTCAAACATTACAGTCATTTCAGGGTTGTAAAATTAATGTATGTCAATCGGCTCGGTTCTTACACCATTGGAGAAGAAGCTTTCTCTAAGGAAGCAGTGTGATGACCTGATTCGATTGCATTCTTTTATATCTATATGTACCTGTATATACAATTTTGTTTGATCAATTGAACAAACATAAAATTTATGCGAAACAGAAGTCATATTTTTATGTGTGACTATAAATGCTTACAGGTATCTCTTGTTCGGAATTCGTCTTGGCCCAGATTTTTTTACATGCGACACGAAAAACAACCTCGCCAGTAATGGTATGCGTCGGCAGACACTGTCATAGAACTGATGTATTAATATAGCGATTCCCGATCCAGGATTCGCCAAGCCACTGCATTCAAACGCGCACCCCAATGGTCTGGAAGTTCCGCAAGGATTGAGGTAGCTAGTATAGTTTGGCAATAATAATAACAACCATAACCATATCGTAGAAGAAAGATTACTATAGCAAAACCACAGCGCAATGTCCGTCGTCACGTGAGCCGTGTCTAACGCTTTTCATCGCTGTTGTCGCCGTCGCACACGGAAAGTCGAGCACAAACTTTTCACTGCAGGAGGGGTTACAGGCAACACTTTAGCGATGGTGTGAACAAGAACTTTTCGGTTGCTATTTGCACTTCATGCAGTTAAAATGCTGCTCACACGATTTCCACTGCTTTTTGTTTTTATTTGCTATCGTTTATCGTGAAATGAATCGAACTTTCAGAACAATTCACAAAACAACTATATTGAACTGAACTGCGGAAGGTTTGAAGCAACCGATATTGATGTTTTGTTTTCAATAATTGGATAAAGTGAAAAAAAGTTTAAAAGATATGTGTTCGTAAACGTAAAGTCTCAGTTGAACTAAAAAACAATGGGTTGGAAATCATCTTCAATTTCCGAAACAGTAAGTATCATTCTGCCGGACACACAAAAGACAAAATTCCAAGCCATGCGTTGCTGTTCGAATCGATAGCACTCAGTTAATGACGAGGGGTTTGGAATGATAATATGGATGTCATATAATTCGGGCCTCGGATTACTTAGTCGGTAAAGATACGGTATGACCAAACTGGAGGCGGAGAATTCGAGGTTATCTTTCGGTCATCATTCTATTCACTTCCCTTCTTTTTCGACTATGTTTTGGATTACACATTATATAAAAGAAAAACATGCCATTCTCAGCGCATGGCTTTTTTTTTTAAGACCAGATTTTTTAAATTAGAAAAACGGGCTCCAATCTAGAACTAAGTGTATCGATAAAAATCGCCTGCCCTTAATTTTTTTTTTAAATTGGTCTGTCCTTGTCTAGACGAAATTTTCTGAAAATGTCTAGATGACATATTTTGAATGATGTACATTTTTTTTAATGTTATTCTCTCAAATTTTAAGCATGGGCCAAATTTTTCCTCAATTATGGACAATAATTGAAAAATTCATCTACAAAAATACAATTATGTACTTTATATAATAAATATCCGAAGAAAACATCCATCAAAGCTGGAGACAGCGGGTTCAATTCCCGGTCTGATCGAGGGAATCAATCATCATCGAAGGCTATCAATTAATAACTGTGAAAGTGAAAAGTAAAATTTAAATAAAACACCAAGTTGAGAGCAAGCAATAAGCTAGTTATGCAAACAATAATACTGAGGAAAGTATAAAATTGAGTCTCTACATTTAGCTGCAATCAAATATTTTTCAAATTAAAACTAATGAACAATAGATTCCGTGGTGATGACTTTATCATTAATTTAAAGTAAAGATTAAAATATGCTATATATATTATATCAAATCTTCTATATAGCTCAATTGAAGATAAATTCGACTTCGTTTCCGACAGGACTTCAATCAACGCAAAGTCAACTCCATTTCCGACATTGATAATGAGAGCATCTTACTTCCGGTAGTTGATGAAAATGAAACTCTTCATTTCATATTCGACAAAATTGCAAACTTAGTACTTCATCAAATAAACTGTATAAAAAAAAAAAAATTGTTATATAGATTTTTTATTAACTGATATTTATGAAGACTTTTGCCTGAGTGAATCATTAAACCCAATATGGAGAAATAAAGCCTTTCACACAGCAGTCTAATATTCCCTGTTTGTGCATGCTGGTGAAATGCCTGTCTACTGCAAATATGAAGAAGTCAGTAAATTATGAAAAAAACATTAGTAATAAACTAAATTTAATTGATTGGCAAACAGTCTTAAGGAAAGAAGTTAATGTCGAAAGTGCAACTGAAGTGTTTTACAATAAGTGGATTAAAATAGTAGAAGAAGTACCAGTTAAACGACGTAGACATAAAGTGTTTAAAAAAAAAGGCAAAAATTCTTCTTCTTTAGCATTTCAAGCTTATTGTTTTCACAATTAGCTGATTGCTTGCTCTCAACTTAGTGCTCTAAATGTACTTCCACAGTTATTAATGAAGAGCTTTCGATGCCGAGTACCATTTTTGCATTAGTATGATTGTGTGGCAAGTACAATCATACGCTATGCCCAGGGACTCGAGAAATTTTCCTTAACGAAAACTTCCTGGACTAGACCGGAAATCGAACCCAGCCACCTCCAGCATGGTGTTGCTTTGTAGCTGCGCCTTTACCGACTGAGCTAAGGGAGGACCCAAGTAAAAAACTTGAGGACATAAAATTAACAAAAATTGTAACAGTCCCGAAAAATTGCAACACTATTTGAATATGTGTGATCAATTTAATTCGGCAATAAATATCGCTTTTGAGGAGTATAATTTAAAAAACCGAACGTGGAATTAAATCTTCCCAAAAACACTTTTAACTATAGCACTATGTCAATACCGAATTGAAGTCGGACAATTTTCCAGAATGTATTTTGATGATACTGAAAGAAATAACTCAAAGGAAACATGTAATTTATTTGCTAAAATTTTTCAAAAAACATATTCAACCTTCTCAGAAGCAGATCGCGACCTTGAATTTTTTGAATTCCTACCTGAATATCCAAGTGACATTGGCGTTAGTCAAATCAATGTGCATGAACTTTTTAAGGGAATAGGACATTTATTATTATTATTAACCTTTAACATCATCGGACAACATGGTCTACATGATAAAACTTAAACTACAACATTTAAACTACGCAAACAATTTAGATGCATTCAAAGGCTAGGAACCTTATGGTGTATTTCTATGTTTGTGAAGACTTTGGCTACTGAGCTTACTTCTTCTTTATTTTGGCTTTATATTTATCTGTATCTTTATCTTTATACCTTTATCTTTATCTTTATCTTTATCTTTATCTTTATCTTTATCTTTATCTTTATCTTTATCTTTATCTTTATCTTTATCTATATTTTTATCTTTATCTTTATCTTTATCTATATCCCTATCTTTAACTTTATCTTTATCTTTATCTCTATCATTATCTTTATCTTTATCTTTATCTTTATCTTTTTATCTTTATCTTTATCTTTATCTTTATCTTTATCTTTATCTTTATCTTTATCTTTATCTTTATCTTTATCTTTATCTTTATCTTTATCTTTATCTTTATCTTTATCTTTATCTTTATCTTTATCTTTATCTTTATCTTTATCTTTATCTTTATCTTTATCTTTATCTTTATCTTTATCTTTATCTTTATCTTTATCTTTATCTTTATCTTTATCTTTATCTTTATCTTTATCTTTATCTTTATCTTTATCTTTATCTTTATCTTTATCTTTATCTTTATCTTTATCTTTATCTTTATCTTTATCTTTATCTTTATCTTTATCTTTATCTTTATCTTTATCTTTATCTTTATCTTTATCTTTATCTTTATCTTTATCTTTATCTTTATCTTTATCTTTATCTTTATCTTTATCTTTATCTTTATCTTTATCTTTATCTTTATCTTTATCTTTATCTTTATCTTTATCTTTATCTTTATCTTTATCTTTATCTTTATCTTTATCTTTATCTTTATCTTTATCTTTATCTTTATCTTTATCTTTATCTTTATCTTTATCTTTATCTTTATCTTTATCTTTATCTTTATCTTTATCTTTATCTTTATCTTTATCTTTATCTTTATCTTTATCTTTATCTTTATCTTTATCTTTATCTTTATCTTTATCTTTATCTTTATCTTTATCTTTATCTTTATCTTTATCTTTATCTTTATCTTTATCTTTATCTTTATCTTTATCTTTATCTTTATCTTTATCTTTATCTTTATCTTTATCTTTATCTTTATCTTTATCTTTATCTTTATCTTTATCTTTATCTTTATCTTTATCTTTATCTTTATCTTTATCTTTATCTTTATCTTTATCTTTATCTTTATCTTTATCTTTATCTTTATCTTTATCTTTATCTTTATCTTTATCTTTATCTTTATCTTTATCTTTATCTTTATCTTTATCTTTATCTTTATCTTTATCTTTATCTTTATCTTTATCTTTATCTTTATCTTTATCTTTATCTTTATCTTTATCTTTATCTTTATCTTTATCTTTATCTTTATCTTTATCTTTATCTTTATCTTTATCTTTATCTTTATCTTTATCTTTTATCTTTATCTTTATCTTTATCTTTATCTTTATCTTTATCTTTATCTTTATCTTTATCTTTATCTTTATCTTTATCTTTATCTTTATCTTTATCTTTATCTTTATCTTTATCTTTATCTTTATCTTTATCTTTATCTTTATCTTTATCTTTATCTTTATCTTTATCTTTATCTTTATCTTTATCTTTATCTTTATCTTTATCTTTATCTTTATCTTTATCTTTATCTTTATCTTTATCTTTATCTTTATCTTTATCTTTATCTTTATCTTTATCTTTATCTTTATCTTTATCTTTATCTTTATCTTTATCTTTATCTTTATCTTTATCTTTATCTTTATCTTTATCTTTATCTTTATCTTTATCTTTATCTTTATCTTTATCTTTATCTTTATCTTTATCTTTATCTTTATCTTTATCTTTATCTTTATCTTTATCTTTATCTTTATCTTTATCTTTATCTTTATCTTTATCTTTATCTTTATCTTTATCTTTATCTTTATCTTTATCTTTATCTTTATCTTTATCTTTATCTTTATCTTTATCTTTATCTTTATCTTTATCTTTATCTTTATCTTTATCTTTATCTTTATCTTTATCTTTATCTTTATCTTTATCTTTATCTTTATCTTTATCTTTATCTTTATCTTTATCTTTATCTTTATCTTTATCTTTATCTTTATCTTTATCTTTATCTTTATCTTTATCTTTATCTTTATCTTTATCTTTATCTTTATCTTTATCTTTATCTTTATCTTTATCTTTATCTTTATCTTTATCTTTATCTTTATCTTTATCTTTATCTTTATCTTTATCTTTATCTTTATCTTTATCTTTATCTTTATCTTTATCTTTATCTTTATCTTTATCTTTATCTTTATCTTTATCTTTATCTTTATCTTTATCTTTATCTTTATCTTTATCTTTATCTTTATCTTTATCTTTATCTTTATCTTTATCTTTATCTTTATCTTTATCTTTATCTTTATCTTTATCTTTATCTTTATCTTTATCTTTATCTTTATCTTTATCTTTATCTTTATCTTTATCTTTATCTTTATCTTTATCTTTATCTTTATCTTTATCTTTATCTTTATCTTTATCTTTATCTTTATCTTTATCTTTATCTTTATCTTTATCTTTATCTTTATCTTTATCTTTATCTTTATCTTTATCTTTATCTTTATCTTTATCTTTATCTTTATCTTTATCTTTATCTTTATCTTTATCTTTATCTTTATCTTTATCTTTATCTTTATCTTTATCTTTATCTTTATCTTTATCTTTATCTTTATCTTTATCTTTATCTTTATCTTTATCTTTATCTTTATCTTTATCTTTATCTTTATCTTTATCTTTATCTTTATCTTTATCTTTATCTTTATCTTTATCTTTATCTTTATCTTTATCTTTATCTTTATCTTTATCTTTATCTTTATCTTTATCTTTATCTTTATCTTTATCTTTATCTTTATCTTTATCTTTATCTTTATCTTTATCTTTATCTTTATCTTTATCTTTATCTTTATCTTTATCTTTATCTTTATCTTTATCTTTATCTTTATCTTTATCTTTATCTTTATCTTTATCTTTATCTTTATCTTTATCTTTATCTTTATCTTTATCTTTATCTTTATCTTTATCTTTATCTTTATCTTTATCTTTATCTTTATCTTTATCTTTATCTTTATCTTTATCTTTATCTTTATCTTTATCTTTATCTTTATCTTTATCTTCACCTTTATCATTATGTCTATCTTTATTTTTATCCCTATCCTTATCTTTATCTCTATCTTTTTCTTTATCTTTATCTTTATCTTTATCTTTAGTATCATGATATGAGAATTAGCGTTTAAGAAAAAACAATAAGTCATCTAACAGCAAAAAAAGGGCAGATAGACCTACATTTGATAGACGACAGTAAAAAAAAATTAAATCTAGACATAACTAATCGTTTATCGATGACTAACATTTAAAAAAATAAGTCATATAATTAAACAAACTTTTGGGAATGACTGTTATCGAGGCCGCATAATTCACCAATAAACACTTTCTTAAAACAGCTCCAATGATCAGAACTGTCACTGATAGAAAAGCTTATCCACGCCATTCTAGAGACAATTTGAGCTAATAATAACCTGATATGTTCACGCGGAAAAAAATACACATTTTTAGCTGGATTTTTGAGGCTATTAATTTTTGTGATATAATACAAAAATTCAGCGGGCATAATTAGGGATGGAAATTTTCATAACTTACAAAAATTGTTTTAATCAATAAAGTCAACGAAAAACCGGCGACCAGCATATTGGAGAAATGGAACAATCAGCATTCTTCGAGTTGGTTGTTTGAGAGTCGAGGACGCGTTAAGTAAGCGCTTACTGGGGCAGACAGAGAGGTGCATAGTGTGATATTCTAAGCAACATTAAAACAAGAGATAACGTTGGGCAAGTCAATCTGCTTCAAGGAGTTAACCACTGGAGCGACGCATATCGTGATGGCGAAAATTAAAGGTCCTATGATATTGTCGAACTTTGGCCTCCCTGTGCTTAGATAAGTGCGCGTAAAGGGCGCTGTTGTCCCCAGTTGGTCGTGGCACATTGGAGAAAGTTCTTGTTATTTGCTCAAAAGTGTCTGACTCAATTGCATCGACTTGCAGAGCTGATTACTCGCAGCTATTACATTTTAGATTTTACAATAATCTACTGCCTATATAACTGATACAGATTTTGTTGACTCGCTGATATTAACATGTTCAATACTAAGTTTGATTTGTCATCTTTTCTAATCTTAATGATATCAAATGATTTTGACACAGAGTATTCATTTCGTTTATCCAGGGCTCCTGATCTGCCTGAACTCAATATGAATAAAGAACCTTGAAACCAATCTAAAGAGAAAGAAATACTAAATTTTGGGAAAAGAATAACCAAAATTGGAAATGAACCTAATATTTGAAGGAGTTTACCACTTAAAACCAATTAAGAAACTGAACCTATCGGCAGAATATAGTGAAACGTTTCCAATTATCAATGAGTTACATTAATATATAGTGAATACGTGCCCAATGATGGACAAATACAACTCAACAAACCCAACTATGAGCAATCGACAAACAAGACAATAATATGATATGACAGGACTACAGATTGTTGCAACACTCAACATCACTAGAAGGATTTCATGACTTCAAAAAGATCAAACAACAACCATCCAACCAAAGAGAAAGATCATTCTGAACAAGACTAATACAAATACGTGACAAATTGAACCCTTTTCAAATCTTCGCACATAACCTCTCAAATTAGTCCTCCCGTGACGATTGTACGTCTGATGAACTGCCTCTAAAGGATTATGAAATCTATTCTATCTAACGCCTGTCACAGAGTTTTCGACGCTATTCAGCATGCAGCCAATAACTTACAAAAAAATGACAGCCGTCGAACTTTTTTCTGAAAAGTTTAAAATCATTGTAGAGGGGAGGTAGCTCATCGAAACTTCCGGTCCGCTTTTCAGCATCTTGCTATGAGATACCAAGTGGTTATCCATCGATTGCATGTTGATCTGCCAAGTTTGAAAGGTGTCTGCACTGAGTTATCTCAAATTATAATATTCCACCTACTATATCCTAAAACATTGCAATTGGTTGAGTGGATTGGCGATGAGGAAATCATACCCTGAAAATTTATTTTCGTAAATTAGCTTTCACTCGTTTCTTAACCATGGGTTTTGCACGAAATGAATTTTGTGAAGTCCAGCCATTGGCTGCTTCCCTTCAATCGTACTCATACACGTTGGTGTTGCTGCTAACTTCATACACATTCATGAAGTAACTTCTCACGAGTCACCATCAGTGGTACTGTATTTTGATATTTACATTTTGACATTTTACATTTGTCATTACGACTTAATTAAACACACGTAAAAGTCAACCGTCATGGGAGAAAATCACATTCCAGAAATGACATTCCTGCACCGTTTTCTGCAGGCGACGAAACATTTCTTCTGCCCCCACCTAAAAAAATAAATAATATATAAATTTTACTCATATCAAATTTTTTTTCTTGATTACTTCCAACCAAAAAAAAATATTTTAAAAAAAACAAAAAAAAAAAAAAAAAAAAAACAACCCACCACCACAAACAAAAAAAAAAAAAAATGTGAATTAAAAAAAAAACAAAAAAAAAACAACCCCCCACCATTTCTAAACTGTTTAAAATTTTCCTCCAAAAATCGGCCAATTTTTTCCCCCCATTTTAATTAATAATACTCGACAATGTAGAAATCTGCACATTATAAGGAGTGTATCGAATATAAGCTATCCACATACATTTGCGTTGTACGCATGTATTTGTGATGGTTTTTATGCTCTGAACACTACATGCTGTGCGTTTGACTGTCAGCTTTCTTTTGTTTACTTGTTTGTGCGGTTCAAATTCTGCGTTTTCAAAATGTCGCGTATTGAAAAGGAAGTGAAAATTAAGGTTCTGGACACATGGCTTAGTGAGAAGGGTATTACTATGCGAAAATTGGCGAAGCGGTTTGGAATTCATCATGCGAGTATTAAAACCATCATTAATAAGTTTGGGAACACTATTCTTTGGATGAGCTACCAGGAAGAGGCAGAAAACCCGGTTCATCCAACCCGAAACTGGAGCAGAAAGTGATATCTCTAATCATGAAGAACAAATCAATGTCAATACGTGATTTGGCCAAAAAAGCAGGAACGAGTGTCGGAATGATCCAGCGTATCAAGAGGCGAAACCACCTGAAGACCTACAAGAAGCAGAAAATCTCGAAACAAAGTGCAGAACAGAGGAAGCGAGCAGCAACAAGGGCCCGGAAATTGTATTCGCGTCTTTTGCAGCGTCCGGATGCATGCGTTTTGATGGACGATGAGACCTATGTAAAGGAGGACTCAAAAACCCTTCCAGGTCCACAATACTTTACTGCCGTCGTTGGGGAGGATGTGAGCGATGCGGACAGGTCGATTCAAGTGGAGAAATTCGGTCGAAAGGTACTGGTATGGCAAGCAATATGTTCCTGTGGTTTGAAGTCAACCATTTTTTACACTACCGGAACTATAAATGCGGAAATCTATCGATCTGAGTGTCTCCAGAAGAGATTGTTGCCTTTATATAAGAAGCATAGTACACCTCCACTGTTTTGGCCGGATTTAGCGTCGGCTCACTATGCCAAAACCACTCTCAATTGGCTTGCGGAAAAGGGTATAGATTTCGTTGAGAAAAATATCAATCCACCAAATTGCCCTCAGCTTCGACCCATCGAACGTTACTGGGCAATCGTGAAGAGGGTCTTCAAGAAGACTGGTAAGGCAGCTGGGAACATGCAGGAGTTCAAAAAAATATGGGCTCAAGCGTCCAAAAAATGCGATGCAACACTAGTCCGGAACTTGATGAAGAGCATTCGATCCAAAGTTCGAAAATTCGTGAAGGAATAACTTAAATTTCATCCGGTCTTCATTATGTTCAAGTTTAACCTCGTACAATAAAGGATCAATTTTTTGTATGAATAAAATATCGGTTTTTAACATAATTTGAAAGAAAGTTTGTGGATAGCTTATTTTCGATACACTCCTTAGACGAAATACGCGTATCTGTCAAGATAAGAAATAAAGGAAATTGAAATTAAATGGAAATTACTTATCTTTCTTCTCATTTTCTAGTTACAAGTATTCCACTAAGAAGCTCACACTCACCAGGATTCAGCATAGAGTTGCCAGAAAGTACGAAATGCTTCAAGAGACTGTAATTTCTATAAATCCTTCAACCGTAATTTTAGGGGAATTAGAACAGATCGGTCCAAACCGGCTTTTCAGCGTTGGTGAAGGTGCTTTGTCTTCCCAATGAAAAACAATTATCCCATTATGTTAGTGGTCCCAGTTGGTGCAGACCGTTCCAAATTGGCTCATACGCGTTACTTAACACAGAGACAAATTTGATAGTAAATTTTACCATTACTGAGGGTTAGGTTGACTATTGCAGTATAGTGATTTTGAACCGACTATGATCATGTTCAAAACGACCATTAAAAATAGTTGACCCAACATTTTCCATAATGTCGGAATAGTCCTTGTTACCATGATCATAGTCAAAAATACCATGAACGTGGTGAATTCGACCATTTTCAATTAATTCAATTAATTCAATTAATTGTAACCATTATATGCGATAGTCATCCTGACCATGATTTAATTGTCGGTAGAACGATTGAATTTTTCTCAGAGAAGAATTTTGTTTTCCCAATGAATATTCCCCATCACACTCTTTAAGGGGCCCAAACAGCATCGTTACTGTTAGTTAAAATCGATTGATATTGTCCCTCAAACGTTTTAAAAAAAAAATCTTCCACAAAACCATAATCACATTTTGCGAGTTGCCCGAACATCATCCTTACTGTTGGTGTAATTCGGCTTTAAATCGTTATTTGAATCTTGTATTCACAATGAAAGACCACCATTAAACATTGAGAGTGGCCCCAATGGCATCTTTACCGTGGGTTCAGTTCGGTACTAATATTTAAATATATTTTCGTGCATCTCCATAAAACCCACTAAATGGAGAATAATCTGAAAACAAAGATAAACAAGAATACAGCGCATCGTTCACCAAAACGAACCCTCCTGCTTATCATTTTTATCCAACACCACAATGATTTCTCGTGGAAGTGCTTCCTCCTCGGCTTCCAACAAAACGAGTATCATGTAAACACATTCCAATCATTTCCATTTTTGACCTGCATTCGGACAGGGCCGGCGCCGGATTTTCATTCCTGGACATAGTTTGCTAAAAAATAAATAGAAAAGCAAATCTTTACTATGATGCAGATAGGACGATCATACACATAGATTCCCTTGATGATTTATATTTGTTTGCTCTTTAACAATGTGAGCATGTTTGAATACAATTCCAGTTGAAATAGAAGGAATCTTATGATATAAAAACAATCTTATTGAAACTCAAACAAGCTTCTATAAAAACATTTAATGAAAGAAATTTCAACAGCCTTCGACAATAAATTATGCTGATACATACAGAGTTTAAATAGTCAGAATTTTGATATGACAAAAATTTAAGTTTTGACACAGAGAACAGACATCCAGGCTCGAACATTTTTGTCCCAATTTACTATGTAAATTTTTCAAAGCAAACCGTTGGAAAATCAGTGCCGCCTAGTCTAGGTTTCACCAACTAAAATTGACAGACTATCAAATCTCAAGGCGCGCAGGTGTCGCCATCAACATACGATTCACCAAAACAAACGGAAACAAGCTGTAATTTTAAAATGGCAGTTAATGAAATTTACACACGGAGGGCACTCCAGCTTGGAAGTCTGTTCTCTGTGGTTTAGATCAGTAAAATAAGCCACATTGTTTGAAAGTATTTTTTCATTGGTTTCAATGATTTACTGAGACATTTTTTGGTATTCAACGGAGGACAAATTAGCTTATTTTTTCAAAATATTTTTTTTTTTGCATTTGTTACCGATGACCAGCAATATCTATTTAAGCATGGCCTGAGCTGGAAAAGTTCGGGCTAGTCGATAGTCCTCTGAGCCAGCCTGCATACACAGTAAATTAACGAAAAATTACGAATCACGAAACCATCGTTACGAATCTTTTGACTTCGAGAATAGAATTGAGAAAAATGGTAGATGGACACACAGACTCAAACCGGTTGTCTGGATCTAGGTGAACAGAAAATCATTACCTCGTTGTAAGTGTTTTTCTATATTTTCATCTGACACAGTTCCTATCTGATCACAGTTGTTTCAGGAAGTGTTGGAATCTATTCCTGAACTTTCCGAAAACATAGAGGTTCGGTGTTCAACTACGTCTGATACCTGGCCTGAGCATACAAAATGCCACATAAGAGATGTGTCGAGAGGAAGCGCATGGAATGCTGTCAGCAGTTGTTGTCGTATATATGCTGTCAATTTTGCAACGGAAATAGATAAACTATCAGCAAGCTGAAGGTTACCCAGCCGAATTGTAGCTTAATCTTTTGTGCAGAAAAATTAATTCATTTGTTGTCTTTTACGTTGCACTTGGAGAGCTAACACAATATCGGTTTATGAGAATTCACCACGGTATCGTCGAATATGTGCCTTCCGTACTACACTCCATGCTAACTTCGCTTATACCAGTTCCTCCATTCATTATGAATAGCATCTAATAACATTCCCGATCAACTTGTTCTATTATAATTCCACCTCTTTTACCGAAAAGTACCCGTACGTTATTTCCGTAAAAAAAATTTCGAGGTGGGTCTCGCCCCAATGGATCTGGCTTCGGTGTCTTCATTGAAAACTTTAACGCCTTCTAGAAACTTTAGGAGCCTTGTTCTGTGTATGTTGCTGAGCTCACAGCAATCAACTTCGCATTGGGGATGATTTTAATCATTCTCTTAGACCACCGCTTCATCTTTTCGGACAGCCTCAGTTCGATTGACGTTCTTCGGTCGATGAAACTTAGCCGTCACTCGTTTTATTTTATTTTAAAAGTAAGGAAACGGATATGCTGTGATTTTCGGAACGGATAGTGGATAATGATATTTGTATGAGCCAAATTTTCCCATAAAGTATTACCTAACGGTGATCCCGGAGCCGGAAGATGACAGGGGCATGATAACAAGGTGGTCTTACGAGCTGAATTATCTTTTCAGGTGTCTGGCTGCAGATTTTTTCCTGCATTCCTACATTTAGATATTATTTCCCCCACTTTTAAAACATAGGGAAAATATTTTCAAACCGTACAATATAAGCTTTAGCTTGAGTTGGCTGATGTGCACACGAATATTTTTTTTTATAACATAACTGGTGAAGGCCAATTATGCGATGTATGCGATCAAATGGAAAATTAAAGAAATACAAATATAAAACAACATTAAATCTGTAACTACTTAGTTATAATCGGAAAAGACAATACCACAAACATGTTGTCAGAACGGAAGATTATGGACGAGAACGGGTTTTCCGGGAAGCTGATAAGACTGTTCAAGGCTACCATGGATGGTGTACAGTGCTGTGTATGTATTGTTGGACGTTGGACCAGTATAAGTATGTTAATATGTTTTAAAATAACACAGTTATATTTTAGGTAAAAGAAAATTTTAAACCTGTGTTCATGTTTTTTCCCTTATTAACTGTAGAGATTACTAGTTTAGCCTTGGATTTATCATAAAATCTTAATTTGAAATTGGAATAAAGAAAATATCCCAATAAAATAAATAACGCGACGCTTAAAGTAACAATGCTGAAAAATTCACTTAGATTTTGATTAAAAAAAAAATGCGTAAGTGATATGAGCTAGCGTTTACACGTGATACAAGAAAAACTTGTAGGAATTCCTACCCACGTAACTGAAACTCAACATCAAACACGTCATACCACTCTCCACGGTACCTTCTCAAGTTCTATGTTCTAGTTATGTTTGTTCTTTATTAAGGTGAAATTCAGTCACGTGAATGTCTGCTGCCTTAAGCCACCTTCATAATCTGCTATTGGTAGTTTTTGAATTTAAGTAAAGCATATAATCAAGCATACGGCTCAAAGACTCAAATATAAACCTAAATATCATTAATATTGAACTACAAGATCGGTGGTATCATAGTTCGTGCACTACTGAGTAGCCCACATAAATTTGAGCAATAACAGTCCAGCTCTCCTTCCCAAGTCACACATCGTCTCGTATCGTTTTTGTTACACTCAGTTTTAAAAGTTCAAAACTCATCCTGAACATGTAAAATAAGTTTACCATGTGTAGTGATAACTAAGTCTAAGTTATTACTTCTAGCTACGAGTATATTGTAACTTGTATTATGTTATTTATTCTCACGATTGTTATGTATTATAAATAGCTAAAACTACGTTCATTCATTCTCTTGCATGATTCTCATTTCACCTGTTTCATAAAGTCCTTTCATTTCGATCAATTCGATGTATCCATTATTTACAATTCTTGTCGAGCGTCACCTGCCTCGATTTTTTTTCTTACTCATTACTACCGTAAAACGTGTCGTCTTTTACACGCAATAGAAGTGGAGAATAGTTCAACTTTCCATTTTCTTTGAGGTATGAAATCAGTATTCTTCACATTCCAGCACATACTAAATCGATTCTAGTTGGATGTCAAGAAGCAGTTCAAAAAAGATTACTTTGCGGCACAAAACTGGTAACTAGAACGCGTGAATTTAGGAAATGAGTAAAGTTTTTTACTCACACTTCAGAACGTATCCAAGTTTTTACAATAACTTCAACTGTTTTGTTTCTATACATAATTAGCAGTGTCGTACATTAGATTCACTTGCTTTCACGAAGTTTTAATACATCGTAGAACATGAAGAATCAACTCACTAAATACATAATATTATCCAAAACCTTAACATGTGTTGGTGTGGTTTTATGTATAGTGTGGAAAACTTTTCTTAGTGAGAACCAACTACTGCTGTTTACCTGCTATCCTTAACACTTTTCAAAGGATCACGTGTTGACTGGTTAAAAGAATACGACAAACTGAACTTTTCTTCAGCGGCACAAGTCGTTTTCCCTAGAGATTTTGAATTCCCAAGGAAACAACGAGTCGGCGCAGCAAGGACTCCGAGCACCATAACAATATCCTTCGGCACCACAGTAGCTAGGAGTAGCAGAAAAGGGATATCTTTTAGTTGGATGGGGATATCATTAAATTTCAATGCCAACTGCCAATGAACTGATCGTATAGTAGAGAAGATTAGTTATCGAACTATACTGCACGCAACATACATCATCGCCGGGAACTCACAGAGAAAAAAAATGTTCTTTTGAAGCCCTAACTTCTCCTAACATTGGTATCTATAAAGAATAAAACAGGTATGTTTATCAACTAGGGTATGTTGTTTCATAGTCTTGGCATTCACAAAAGCAATAATAATACAACTATTCCACTTCACAGTACAGTGTGCAACTATATCATCAAGGAAAGGTTTCCATACATGCCAAACAAATTTAGGCTTTTGAATAGAAAAGTATTTCCAAAATCCATGCCTGGAAGTTTCTCTGGTTCTGACCACACTTAACGGAAATGTTTTTTTTTTTTTTTTGAGCTCCAATGTAACACCAAACCCACAGGACATTTTATGTTCTACATAGAAAAAAACTGAAATTTTCGAATATCTCAAGAGCCGTTTAATTCACACTGACCACAAAATGCCCGTATGAAACTGTCATTTCAAATACCTGTAGCACGTATTAGAAAGAACGAAGAACCAGCATAGGATATACGAGATATTTAATTAATTAACTGATTAAGAACACGTCTATCTATCTAAGTATTTTTTAGATTTAAATTACCCGAAAAGTAATCGGATAACTTTTCAGAGTAGAAAAGGCGGACTTTACTATTTCAAACTCAATAAAAAAAAATGAGAGATCACAAACTTGTTACAATACTGATAAATAATAAATTCAGTTTAGCCATGCAAGTAGGTGCAGCGGATTGTATAACCTCATTCTTGAGACACATATAGAAGATGCCATCACAAAATTGCACTTCTAACTTGAAAATTCGCCCGGAAAAATTCTAAAAATAACATGAAGAACTGTAATTATGTTTGGCTCGTTGAATTTGAAATATTTCTTACGATTAGTATAACTTTAACTTCACTTCATCGATATTCTCTTTTGTTAATATTTTGGATGAAACAATAATTTTCTTTGGTTTGAATGATTGTGCTGCAAAACTCAATAATCCTTTATCGTGCTGCATCCAACAACAGTTCGTTCATTCATTCAATTTGCCGTCATAATGCCCCTTCGATCGATGAAGAGAAATCGATCATTGCAGTTGCGTCCTTCTGATACTAAACGGGACATTCTGTATTTTGATGAAGGCACCCACCTAGTATTTAGCTAAAACGAATACCAAGGATGCTTATCCATTTACGTAGAAACTTATGTAAAATGTATTTTGGACATCTTACTGGACACAAATATTATAAAGCCACGGTCCTAGGATATGTCACCAGCAAGTTCAAATTCATTTTTACTGATAAACTTGCTAATAGTTGCTTATTTAGCAAAGCAATTTTGGCTGCGGCCGAAAAATCGAATGTTTTCATAAAAAAAGGGCTATGAAGCAATAACAAAAGTAAGAATAAAAAGATACATGAGATGATGAGTAAACTAGTTAAAAATATAGATCTCTACCTATAAGTTCTTAAGATTAAAATTGTCCGAACAGTTCGAATAAGGTAAAGAATTGATAGGGCAGGATATCTAGAAGCATCAACTCTATTTCGATGAAACCATTCTAAACAGTCACAAACTTCTATCAATAGTAAGAGAGAATAGCTTTACCTTTGCTATGGATGTTGTTCCGGTCTTGCAGTTAAGAAATTTTTCAAGCTAGTCTAACAATGAAACCATAAACTGGCCAGTTTTACGGGGCTTCCTCAACCTATTACAAGGTAGTTGTGTTAATTTTGGCTGATCATTGTCTTGATATCTGATGACTTGCCTTAGAAATTCTGTAAATTTTGCGATGTCTGAAGACTACCCAGGTAACCAAGGCATTAGCATATGCAGTAAATCAACCCTAAATCTTCATTTGAGATGCTACAAGCATTATATTAGCATTATATCAGCATCTTGAATGCTATCTGTTGTAAAGTTGGTTTCCAAATTCTATTAAAATGCTTGTAGCCTGTAATAAGCATTTCGAATGCAAAATAGCATTGATGAAGCATTATCATAGCAGTGCAGTAAAGCAGCCGTATACTGGGCCAAAAGCGGCATTTATGTTGCATTTAAGATGACTTAATTGCTTGATAGGCTGCCGTAGACGCTTTGGAACTGCTCATTGGTTACCTGGGTAGTTTCTATTGAAACCATAATTTTTACAGTTATACGGGGCATCCGAAAGTTTTACATAGATTACCGGATGGCCAATATGACCCTGAACTGCTCTTGATTACAGAATATACGTAACGACATGATCTTGATTTTGATCTTGATCTTATCATGCCAGTTGGCGTCCAACGGTGGCTAAGCAATTGTTTCAGTTTTTCCTTCATTCGCCACATGCCTTAAACCATGTATACGATATTTTCCAAAGCTCAGATATCATCTTGCATGATAAGGGCAAGGGTTGCATGCAAAATGGATCATCCAAAGACAGACTCAATGCACTGAACGCTGATAACTGTGCATCAATCAGTTGAACATTTTCGTCACTATTATTATCATTAATTAATGACTTTAAAGTCCCAAACAGACCCTTAAAAATCTATAACCCGATAAGGATAATGGTCTCCTACTGATCGGTCATATCAATACAACCATCATAACCGTTGCCCTATACCAAATTTGCAACCACTTTTTTTTTCGAGATCACCAAATGATTTCATAAAAGAATTTTCTAATATACTTACTTGCGGTCACTTACCACAACTAGCGGGAAACGTTAGAAGTAAGAGAGATCATCAGTATAATATAGAGTAGGAAGTAGATTATAATATTAATTTGAAATACTGAAAACCAGGTCAGTAGGTTAGCAAACTGCAGTCATCACGATGTTTGAAAAATAGCATTGTCTCATGTTAAGTGTAATAGACTTTATAACCGATTGTAGAGGTATTATGTTCTTCGTGGGACACAAGAATTAAAAAATAAGGTTCGTTTGCCAGTGCAACCAGTTTGTTTGGTTGGACAGCTGACAACATGTCAACGAATACCTCAAGGTCAAACGACAACCTGCAGGCCGTCGAGATCGAAATTCAATGACCAAAGAGCATCGATAAAGGACATCATTCAGTATGTTAGGTATTACAAGGATGGTATTTACAACAGTTGGTCAGGTCAAGGTCCACCTCGAACGTATCAGGTATCGGGTGTTTCCAGCCATGATTAGCCACCACGCCGTACAGAGAAATATCACTAAGTGCCATGTTTGGAAATTCATGGACTATACACACGTGCCCAGTCTTCCAGAAAATGGCTTAATCCAGCATAGAATTCTTTATCCAACCACAGTCCCAAACGGGAAGCCCGAGATTGTTTGTTGAAGTTTACTTGTCGAAACTGCAATACTCGCCACCACATGCTACTATGCTTCAAATGGTAAACTAAGAAAAATAGTCATAGAGCCATCCGAGAAGGAAAATTCTTGTAATGGCGGCAACAAAAGGATTCAATTTCTGATCCAAAGGGCAGCGAACGCCGAATCGGTTCAGAATACATATCGTCAACTACGGCGCAGGTACTTCTAGATACAGCAGTTGTCGTGATCGAAAACAACCAGAGTTTTCACTATCCGTCAAGTGCGCTATTGGATTCTGGAGCAGAATGGAACTTCATTGGTGAAAGATTGTAGTCCCTAGTCAGAAGCTAGATATTGAGCATCGAACAAATTGGAACGAGGGTCACATGTGAAATTCAAACCATCGTCAAATCGCTTGTGTCTTCGTACTCTAGAACGATGAGCTTCCTCGTTTTATCAAAGGTTACAACTTGCCTGCCTACTACTACAGTACAGACAAATAGCTGGGACATATCAAGCTGGCAGATCCAAAAAAAATCCGTTCAGGAAAGGTCAACCCATCACCAAGGGTATCCAAGATTTGTTCAGTTTCTTCAAATCTAAAGGGTGAAATTGTAACTTTAGCTTTCAGCTAAGATTTTTGTTTTCAATAATTCTTTTCAGAAGTTAAATTACATAATACATTAAATTAAATGGTCTAAGATATTAAAGTCAGAACAATTGTTGAACAAACTCATGTATTCATTAGCTGTAACAAGTTTATCACACATTTAGTTTCAGAGCGAGTGAGTCGATAAACTGACTAACAAACCCAGTTGAATATATAATATGCAGCACTGGTTGTTGGTCTGCATACAGTTGCCAAAAAAAAAAACAGTTTTGTTCACAAATTTGGTATGGTTTCAGTTTTTTTTATGTCTAACTTAAATGCGTTTAACAAAATCTCAGTAGTATTTTAGAAGGCTAATACATTTTTCGTTGCTTAACTACTGACAACCTTCGCCCAACCCATTAAGGATGTAACTCATAGCTTGAAGAACGCTGGATATGAGAGAAGATAATAAAAGTTTGTAGTATTTGTTTAACGTACTTGTTCTCCTCTCTAAATGTACACAATGTTCAAAAATTACCTGTAAAGAGAAAAAAAAATGCGTAATTAGAACAATACTCTTCAAACGGAACTTACTAACTAGTTATGGGTGATAATAAATGGCGGAAAAAAATTAACCAAAAATATGGAATTCTACACACTTAGAAAATTTTACAGTATTCGGTAATTTTTTACCGAACTTTCAACAGCTGAACGTTCGGTAATCCGATTTAACGGATTTCGGTAAAATTTGACAAATTCCGGTAATTTTTTACCGGAATACTGTAAAATATCACCGAAATCCGGTAAATCGGATTACCGAACGTTCAGCTGTTGAATGTTCGGTAAAAAATTACCGAATACTGTAAAATTTTCTAAGAGTGTAACTATGAAAATATTTGATTGTTTAACGAATGCACTAAACAGATAGACGAATTGCGGATGGCAATGAAAAAAACCGACCTCAAGAGATAATTCAATGGAACCAATTTTCCTTAAAGCCTACATATATTAAACCTTTTACAAAAATGCTTCGACGCCTTGCCGGGTGGCCTTACAGCAGTTGGCTAGAACCTCAGCCACGGCCGATAAAAATATCGACAAGTTCTTCAGCTCTTTCATGACCTTGGCGATCAGCTGCTTCTCTGCTTTGGCCACGAAATGATTGGAATAGATTCTCCGTTTGAGGTTCGCCCAAAGCTTTTCGCAGCTGGGTGATGCTGGGAGGGCTAGCGGTTTTCGGTAGAACAATTATCTTCTGCCTCCCGATGTCCATCTTCTTTGCTACAGGATGGAGCTGGCAGAACGAACAAACCATCGATCGTAGTTGTTTGACTGTTTTCGTCATGGCTGCTGCGAATCAACTCTGAACGCTGTCAAATTGTATCTGTACACAACAAGGTTGCTACGATCGACGATGCAAAGGTGGATTCATCACCAAATGGCAGGATATCGCATGAAAAATCGCTTTAATCGATCTTTTTTTTTATGCATACGTTACATTTGTGTTTTATGAATGCTTAATTCAGATAAAAAACGGTTTTCGGTTTAGTTTAAGGTCTCAGACAACAATGTAAATGGCGAGAACGGTTGAATTTCATTAAAAATAAGAAATTAAATAAGTAAAGTTAACTCAGGTATTCCAAATTATTGAAACAGTTTGTTATTCCTTTTCCTCGTCCGTTGCAAAAAAAAAAAATGATCAATCAAAGCTGCCACAGCCAATTCTGGCCATTTATCCATTCTTTGTCAGTTATACTTAAATAATTCTGAAAAACTTCCCCATAGCACGAAAAGGAGCGTCGTAGCGTATCATTTACTCCTTTGTCGAGGTACCACCATATGTCGTCTTTTTTTAACCCACACGGATGAAATTTTGGTTAACATAAAGTCAACATAACATAAGTTATGACTAAGCATGAAAAAATAAATCTCCAATTTTAGAAAAAATGACATTGACAGTTTCAAACAACTTTGTTAAATGCCTAATATTACATAGTAAATTAAATATTATGTATATAAACTTTGCTTGAGACATCATTCAATCCTATGGTGACATCATTTACCACCTTTGGTACTGATTTTCTATTTTTTGTTTTCTATATTATCTGCATATACTGAAAATCACCGAAATGGCCTAAGAAATGGTAAAATAGTTAAGCACGCAATGAAAAATATAGCCCTGAATTCGTCAAAATGAAATAAATACCAGCCTTATAACAGATGACTGCCTAAAACAAGCATGGAAATTGCAACATTAATGTGGAATGTCAACGTTTTCAAAATTCACAGAAATCTACGATCCCTAGAAGAAGGCAAAATAAATTACGCCGAAGCGTCGGAATATAGAAAAAGTATCTGTATCCTTTACATAAAAAGACCGAGAGCAAAAGAAATCATCGCATAACCATTAAGTTCATCAAATATCTAAACAATTGGCTCATTGCGAGTATGTCTCTAGAACATTACAGCGGGTCTACAATCTACACGGATACAAATTTCGTCCATTTAAATTAAAAATATCGATATTCAACTTGAAACATAAGAATTATTCATAGTAAATAGAAAACATGTTTCGTACGAAAATAACCGTTCTTGAATCAAATTCAAGGCATGTTAATTCCAACAATACATTCATCGGGTAGGTGAATTTGAGCATGTACTTCCCTCTCCAGAATATGAGGCCGTGTGAAAGTTTCGACGTTCGCAACATGATCCAATTGTCACATTTGTTGGTAGGTTATTTGCTTGATTCCAGTAGTGAAACTCTGAGCAAACTTCTTGAATCTGGAACCTGTTAGCATTCAAGCCATATCCAGAATTAAGATAACCAAGATTCATAGCATAAATATAATAAATTTAGAACGCCACCAGTAAAATCAAAATTTGTACGTTTATTCTTGTCATTAATATGTTTAAAATAAACATAATATGATGTTTATTTCAAACATCGATGTCACTTGGTTTTAAACATAGAATATGTTTGAACTAAAGCAAGTTTATGTTTGCAGCCAGAATAAACTAATTTAATGTTTGGATTTATTTGGAATATGTTTGTTATGACGGTATTTTTTTCTTCGTGTATGGGTCATTTAAAATACTAAAAGTCATAATTACCGGCGATGACCAATATAAATAAGTTTTAAAACTGAAATAACATGAGAATTGTTGTTGTTGTTGTCTCGTGCCTAGAAGCATCAGAGATTTTTTCTCTCAGAAAATCCCAATGGCGCCAACTGGAATTGACCAACTGGGGTGAAATCATCAGAGTTATTTTATCTCACCTATTTGGTTTGGCCTTTTGATTTATTCAAAAGCATTTCGGAGCCTGTTCATAAGCCACGTTAACTCGTCTTTGAAAATCTCAGATCGAGAATGGACTTTATGTAAAACGGACCTGCATAATCCATGCCTGTATTGGAGAAAGAGCGGCTGGAAATGCTCCTTTGTTCTTCGCGCTTCCAATATTCTTTGCGAATTGTTGATAGAAGGAGACGCCCGCTACTGTGGACAAGTTTGCGACGAGAGTGCTTGCCGATCAGTCCAATAAACGGGTGCTTCTTTGGGAAGAGGGCAAAATTCTGTCTGGGTCTACAAACGGAGACAGACGACAAACAACTGAGGTTTTGGAAACTGCAATCAGTTCAAATAGATCAAAAAATCTAGCGATGTCGAGGGAATGGGAAGCTTAGTGGCTTAGTCATCACGTTGCTGTATCTGAGAATTAAACGAAGTTGATCGAATACTGACTCCCAACATATTTTCAGCACTTCAATTGATTAGTTTGGACAGAATTGCAGACTGGATTGCGTTTCAATCTGATTTCCATCAAGACCTTGGTGGATTTCGTGGCGGCTCTTTTTCGAGCAATTTGGATAGCTCCTCCCGAACTTGTATAGTTTCCTTCACATAACTCTCTCGACCGATGAAATCATCAACGTTGAAGTTTTTTCGCAACACAGGACTACATGCGTCACCTACTTAAGCTATGAGTTGTTGGAGGGTTCTTGTCGCCATGAAAGATGATGGTGCTAAGCCGTACATCACTGGCAGTAGCTCATTCGTCTGAATGGCGGTGTAGCAATTTACGTTTATTAACATAAAAACATACAACATAACCTAAATAAATAAAAATTATAAAAATTATAAAAAGCTATAATGCCCCAAGACATAAAAATAATGAATATAGATACTTAGAATGTGCTGAATAAATGAAAAGCAACGTAGATGGATGAATAGGTACTGAAATAACAAAGAAAAGAATAAATAGATCAAACGATGAATCATGGCATTAAACGCATATTGCGTATCACGATTAGCTTATTGTCGATTCTCTACTTATAGCTGTAAATACACTTCCCCAGCTAATAGCAAAGAGCTATCGATAAAAGGACCATTTTTGTATTAGTAAGTTTATGGTTGAATAACTGAATGAAAATTATTTTACATGTAATAAAAATATTTAATGACAAAAGATTGATTTGATGATTATGATTATGTAATACTACCATCTATTGTAGCAAGGTAACTGTCCATAGCAATGGAAGAATCTGAAAAACGATTTAATCAGGATTCTATTATTGTTTGTGATCATCATGCTGCAGTATGAATAGCCAAAAACGTTTGGGCGGGCCCGTAAGCTGAGACACTTACGTGAAACCCGCAAATATAACGAAAAAAATCTCCGTCCAAAAGCAAGTTCACACTCACAGCACTAGAATCGAGCCCTCGATTGACAGAATAAACCCAATAGATGGGGTCGAAGAGCCCACCCTCGTTCTGCGAAATGTTAACAATAGGCAGTCCCATGCGCCCTATCCAAATTGTTTCACTTGGGTGCCCTGATGGTCCCTCCCTTTCCGCGTTATATGTTATTTATAATATTTTTTTCAAAAAATAAATTATATAAACAAAAACACAAATTTATATTTAAACTTAAAAACCCAATTTAACTTTTTACCCCAATTTAAAAAAAAAAAAAAAACACAGGGTTGTTAATACACGACTGTAACGTAACTACGTTAAACCGTTTAATTTTTTTCCTCTGTTCGGGACATAAACCACTGCGACCAGTAATTTGATCTATTGTAGTTCATCCCGTATCCTTTAGTGCATGTCGAGTTACTTCATCACTATTGAGAAATGATGAAGTATTCGGTGTTGTTACAGTTGTCATTGTTTGTTTTGTTGGCAATGAATCGAGTTTTATTGAAAGTTTCCGCTATTTAAACCCTTTGTGAGCGACAGTACTCTTCAAAGGCGCGCCCCTTTATCCGTCAAAGCTGGATTCATTGCAAACAAAACAAACAATGACTCCGATACTGACCATGCATCAGAACCCTAATCATAACCAATTCAAACTATAGAACATCAAATAGAAAAATGAGAATTCACATAAATGAATACTAACCATGTTTCCCTTATTCCAAGCTCATCCTCGGTGGCTCAATCCGAGTATTGTCACTTTTCACAAGACATAAAATGTAATAAGGACTAATATATGTTCCTTTGATTACAAAAACAAATATGTTCCCTAGTTTGAATTAATTCAGACTAGGGTTCGGTGGTAGATCTGATATCCCGTAACGCACCACGAAAAGGTGATCTACCAGCGTTACGGGTCCCCAAAAATAAATATAATTTTTAACTAACTTATATTTTAAAAAAAAAAAAAAAAACAAAACAAAATAAAACAAAAAAATAAAAAAAAATAAATTTTAAAACTTATTAAATTACATCACAACACCTCACCAATTTTATTTATAAATTTTAATATGTAAATATTTGTATGTGTGTGTGTGTATGTGTGTGTGTGTGTGTGTGTGTGTGTGTGTGTGTGTGTGTGTGTGTGTGTGTGTGTGTGTGTGTGTGTGTGTGTGTGTGTGTGTGTGTGTGTGTGTGTGTGTGTGTGTGTGTGTGTGTGTGTGTGTGGGTGGGTGTTTTTGGTCCTAATAGATCGTTAGACCATCGTTAGATAGTAAGTATGTTAGAAAATTTTATTGTAAACTCTTTAGAAGGCCTTTGGTTGTCGTTTGGTTTAAATTAGCATACGGCCTCGAGTTGAAGGCCCTTCTCCAGCGTCCAAACCAGTAGTTGGCAACGCATCACCTCTGGCTGCTTCTCGTTTCGGGCTCGCTCGGCATCGGTACAATGTCGTTTCGGGGGATTATATATAGAAAATGTATATCGTTTATTTAAAAAATTTAAATACTTGCATAAATAAAATTACAATTGTTAAAACATCTAGGTTAGTGAAAAAATCTCAGCTCCAAATTAAATCCATCAAGAAACGATCGAATTATTATCGACTGGTGTTTCAATTCCTCGTGACGGCAGCCATTTATAAATTATGCACAATGCTCAAGGTATGCGACGAGAAGAAAACTACAATTGATTTAGTCACTGCTCTCTGCCAATTGGTAAGATAAATTCAAATTAAACAAACCCTCTCAACATTGGATTGGTCGTCCTGAAAAGGACGGATTGGAAATAATCCGCATAAGAATTGAATCTTTCTCGATGTTTTCACGAAGCAGATTATTTCTGTCGTGCACGGTGTGCTTCAGATAGAGAAGGGTGTAAAGAATATCACACACACTCAGGCACCTCATTTAGCTCCTCGTGTTGGCGCCCTCCGGCTGGCAACAAATCATCACCGGCTTGGGCAACCGACTGCCTAGCACAACTCTGCTAATTAGTGGCTGCCTAGCAACGGGTGCCTAGACAAGGGCTTGCTAGCAACAGCCTGCAGAGCAATCAGCTATCTGTCCACTGGTTGAACGCCACTACACCTTCTATGGTACGTGCCACCATCAGCTGCCAAATCCACATTGGCGCTTTGCCGCTCCGCACTAGAGGCTTCGTGCCATCGAGGTTGCCTCCAGAGTTTATGTCATCGCCAGCTGCTGAGCCTCGATGGTTCATTGGTCTGCTCAGCTCTAGTACTGCGACACTAATAGTAAAATTGCCAAGGTGTACCCGTTTTATATCGTTCAGTGCTGCATATGAGCCCTCCCTTGCTTAAATTTGAAATCTGTGATAGTAAAGTACAGTGCATTTAGTAAATTTACTCTGAAAAATCGGCATTATAAGACATCACCTTATATTTTCATTATTTTCAATAGCTTTAAATTGTTAACGGATAATATTTGATGATTGAATTAATACGCGAGAAAATTTCCAACCGATTGATGTAAATATCTTGAAGATCTATTGAGCGATTATTAAGTTATAAGCGTTTAATTTGTAACGATATTTCGTGACGGTCGCTAATTTTTAGATTTTGAATTAACACCCTACCCTTGCTGTAGTCTACGTCAAAAATTAGATATGTATTGCTAGTCCTGGGAAAACTGAAAACAGAATAGATCAATCCAAATATCAAAGAGAAAATTTCAATGAAAGATATTATTTTATAAGACATGTTGTAATATTTTTTTCTTTATACTGTTCTAGTAACATTTCAGAGATAGCAATTCAGAGATAGCAATTCGAGAAGAGTCCGGTTTGATGATTTCTGAAATATATGGCTTATCTTACCATAATACCACTAAACGCAATATTTGAATATAATCCCACACTGCTTATAAGCACATGCCAGTCTTTTATGAATATAGTAGTTGAAGTTCAGAAGTACAGTTTTAAATTAAATGTTATGTTGTAATGCTGAAAAACAAATTGAGCCTTTGATGACTGTCATGTTGCTCCAGGCTCTTACATGGATTCGAAATGCAAAGATGATTTCAAAGCGTGCTGAAATTATTAATAAAATGACAATGGAAAATATACAATAGGATTTAAAGATACATGATCTTCAGTCACATCCCCTCACTTCGCTATTGTCAGATTTACAACATTGCCCAGCCTACGCCAACCAGCGTCTCCATGTTTCAGCTGGCAGTCTTTTGTGATCATATGACTCTTGGAGGCGTGAGGTAGGAACTTGTGAGGACGAGAGGTCGGTCGCACCCTCCTTCGAAGTTGTCATCTGACCATTTGAAGCCCATTTAAGGACAAAATATTATATAAAAAATAAATATTGTAAATTGGGAAATTTCATTTTCAACAAATTAAAAAAAAAGTTTCAATAAATGAATCAGTACGCAAACAAAAAATTAATAAATAAGTAGACAAATACAAAACTAATGAATTAATAAATTTCCAATCTATTAAAAGGTGTGCATTTGCAAATAACTAAACAAAAATGGTTAGTAAAAACCCATTTAAAAAAAAAACATTGATAAGATACAAAAAAAAAACATATTCATTTGAACATCAGCATCGGAAAAATCATTTGAGTAATATGTAGGGGATAAAAAGATAATATGACCATATGGGGTAGGATGTGTATGTTGCCTTAATAAAATTGTTATGCGTTTTTTTTTTTTTTTTTTTTTTAAATAAATGGGAATCAATTCCCAGTGTTGACAAACCGCACAAAAAAATAATAATTTAATTTTAAAGAGTTGAGAGAATTTCGTTGGCTTTCAGTCTTTTGTAATATGGAAACAGATAATTTTTTAATTTAAAAGATAAGGTTTAGTTAGTCTTTTTATAAATTTGAGCACTGACAGCTCAATATAACTGATGAATTTTAATCTTGGTTAATATTATATTAATGTGCCACATACAAAGTTGGTTTCGTTAACTATTTTTTACATCTTCGAAACTGTGTTATAAATTAGGCAAGCATCAATTATTTATGGGGGCAAAATGATGATGATACTAAACAATTGCTTCAGCCACAGCAATTTAAATGCATTGAAGAAGGTAATCATGGAGGTGGAAAAAATGCAGGGATAAAGGAAAAAATACGTTAAAATTTAAATCAAGGGGGAAATAGAATTTCAACAAAAATTATATTCATCTTATTAAAAATATGTGTAACTTTAATGAAACCGCTTAAAATAATGCCTTAAAAGTGAATTAACGTTAAGTCCTTTATTGTTTTAACAATAACAATTGTTTTAACAATACGATCAAACGGGTGCTTTTTTGCCCCATCTTTGTAGCTGTAATACCCAACGCGGCCATCTGACCCCATAAATGTTAAACAGCACCTGCTGAATAATTTTTCTTTTGAATTATAATTTGATTTCAAACAAATTTGCCCAAATCGGCTTTGTTTTGCACAGATTGGTTCCCCGACATCGTGTAATAATAATAACCCATTATTATTACAACCAGAAAAATACCCGTCACAGAGATCAAAATTCGGCACACTCAACAGTTGTCTTCGTTTTACAACTCTTTCAATTAGTGATGAGACCAAAGCAGCACGCCATTCCCATGTTCCAAAACTTCCAACTAATTCTAGAATCGATCAAACGTTTCGCATGCTCTTTTACAGACTTAATACTCGGTAAATATGAATATTGGCTGAGCATATCAAGCAAATTCCTTCACCGTTTCACTAGACTCTGGCAAATACCACCAACACAAAAATTGTTTCACGTGCAATCATAAATAAAATCCTATGGTTATGCACTACAAGTTCAATGCACTTTCAATCGTGCCCTTGCAATTGAATAAAACAAATGAAATCAATATCAGTTGCACATTTCATATAATCACATGCTTCTATAAACATTTTATTAAGCTTACCTCGACTTTTAGAAACACTTCTTTTATACAACTTTGTATTCCTCATGATAAAAAAGGATCCCACCAGAACAAGACACAAATTAATCACTGTTATCAGAATTTTGACCTTAACAGGATACAAATATTCAGATCAGCTTCAGTAGCACGTCAAGCAACAACGGTTGTATGTTCGAAAATGATATGCGTAGAAGCTCCTAGCCGAAATCCTTCCAACAACAGTTTTACCACTGGCTGTGAGTATAAAGAGTCACATTTGTTCACTGAAAATGGAAGCTTTCCATTTTTTCGCTAATAACTCTTGCCACATGTCCTAGCAACAGTCAACTCTGCTGCTTGTTTCCACAAACAAGCATGCATACACCACGGCAAACAATGATGGAATTAAGGTTTATAGAAAATTCACCACGAAATATGCCGCAAACTTTGTGATTTCGGGGAATGCTGAAAGGGTTGTGGAGGGTAAGCTAAAGACCGTCCAGGACGCTCAAGATTTAACGAGTAGGGGATGTTGGGTAAGCCTCATATCTCTGGCATTGTTTTCTAAATTTTCTCTCTCGATTACACCTTTTCGCTTCTAGAGTCCTAATCATTGAAACAAAAAAAACGTAAATCAAACGTCACTGCGGGTGACTTTTCTCACTTCACCAAGTGACAAACGTCACTTCGACTTTCGGAATAACCCTCAATGTGTATGCCACCACCTTTTAATCATGTTTGCAATTAGTTTTAAATAATTACCACTTTTCATAATAACCCTATACAACAGCTACAGAGATACGAATTGATATATTCTTCAGAATTGAACACGGAAATGAGTTAATTGGATTATTCTATTATATATCACTTTAATTTAAGATTAATGATACAATCAATTTTTTCGATCTTTCAAAGGCACATTTAAAAATAAATTTAGTTTCGCATCTGTTGATAATGTTGATAATGTTGATAAATAATTCAATTAAACTTTAATTTAACACAACGTTAGAAGATCTTGCGGATGTATTCTCCACCAGGTTCCGATAATTGGACAACGTTGATCCTTTGTTGGCACTTTCGCTTCAGACACACAAGATGGGATCTCCACGTGCACTTAGAATCGAACAAGACTCCATGATATTTGAATGACATAGAATGAGTTATTGGTGTACCCCAAATTTGGAGCTTCGATTGTAACATCTATTCGTGATTTTGCGAGGAATCATCGTCGTCGTCCCAGAATCTGGACAAGCTTTTTGCGCGAACTGGAGGATCTTTAAGTCTAGTACTCCTTGCTCTCGTTGTGTTCACCAAGGTTTCACGTGATAGCCCGTCCACGTTTCTTGACTTTGACTTTCACAAGTATTCCAGTTTCTTGACCTTGGTGGAGATCTCGTCTGAAGAAAATTATAAATGCGTCGGACTTTTTGCGGTAAATCACGGTACATTGTTGATTCCACCATGGAGAAGGATGCATCCAATGCCGTTTCTAGAATTGCACGTTTTAGAGCTTGCACCGCGCTACCCTAGATCAGGTTGGAAAGGAAGTTCTCTTCTTCCAGCGGTGGAAGCCCTTCTAAAGTCGTTGCGGCTTGATCGATTGCTGTACTGAACTTTATCCAATCGATATTACAGGTAAAATCGTATACTACGTTGATGGTTTCCAGCGGATCGAACCCAGTGGCAATCAATCAGGAGGAATAATATTGCAGTCATAAAACGGAAGATCGATTTCTGAATGTTTTACAAACAGCAAACACATCACACAAAAATTAAAAGACTCCAATTTAAGTATAAGACATCGATAATTCCACTGCAGAATAGTGATCAGATCCCCGTCCTTTTTTGGAACACTATCCATCGAAGGAAATGATTGCTGCATGGTGATTGCTTTGAAAAAAAGCCAAGTCAGAGTCCAACTAGTCATTTGACAGAGAGTCCAAGGGATTTGTATTGGTATTGGGTGAAGGTGAGGCTTTTTTCGCCATTTCTGTAAAAGACTGTCTGGAACGTTGTTTTGGAAAGCGTCCTTAGTTTTCCCCGCGTTGTTCGTACGCCGGGCACCTCTCTCGTGGGAGTTCTTTTGTTACATCCTCATTTCTTGATGAAATTGGGTTAAAAAAGCTATTCAATTTCAACTGCCATACCCATATTATGAGATAAAACTAGTTGTATCAAAATATATGCAACATCAATATTTAGTCAGTTTGTCCCATAAAAAAAAAAGTGGTTGCATAATACATATAGTCCCATTCTTAAATTGTATCGATCAGAAGAACAGTTACAGGTCAGCATTCAAAGTTCCCTTATATTTCGCTTACATAACAGCAGACTAGCTTCATTGTATTAGATTCCAATTTCATAAACTTTTCAACAAATCTATCACGCATTTACAAATATTTACATTAGAATTGCACTTTCACCTGTCCTTCGAGTAGCCAATGTTGACGGTGAGTGTTAGATATATTTTATACATGTATTAAAGGGTGGTTCACAGTTCAGATTCAGTTTCATCCCACTTAATCGATTTCAACTCAGGTCCTGAATCTTTTCTCATAATTTGAGCTCCATTGGTTGTGAACTCGAACTGAATTGGCCCGTTGAGTTTATGTGAGAATTACTATCGGAAAACCAATCTTGTACTTTCATCCTTATGTCCGGCATAATGTCATATCTAAATGGTTGCTGCCCTTCTTTACGAGAAATTTATCCAGCTTCAACTTTGCTGTGGTACGTTTTTCAATTGAACGTCAAGTTAGTTAATTGTTAATTGATTTCCACGGCAATAATTTTGGAATATAAATAATTCACATCTATCAAGGCAACACTTCTTACCTAATATCCGTCATAGTAGTGATTTTTGGCTGCATTCTACACAATAGACGCAGAATTGTTGCCTGCTGAGAAGTTGACGGATCATTGGACATGAACATCGCCTTACTAACTAATTAATATCTAACTATGCCGACGTGCCATCGAAAACTGATCTTCAGCAAAATTGAAGCTGGAGGAATTTCTCCACGGCTGAAATATTTTCGATTACTATAATACCAAAGAGCAAGGAGGATGAGAACGCAAAGTTAGGTAAAAAAAAATACTGAAAAAAATATATTACCTCAAAATGCAAACATATTAATTTGATTTCATTTAATTTATTTAAATTTTTTGACCTATTTTTTTACAGTCCATCTTTAAATTCACATGTTTTCGACACAGTGTGAGTTAAGTTTCCTTTTTTTTTGTTTTTCTGATAAAGGAACAAAATGCAATTTTTTTAAGTTCCTTGAATTGTTTTTGCATTATTGTATAGCAAGCTTAGCTTATTATAAGAAGCTCTTGTAACGGTTAGTCAGCAGGGCCAGACGGCATATTTATGGAGTACCTGAAAAATGCAGATGACGAGACATTAGATGTTCTTATTGAAATTATTCAGAAAGGTTACATTGACAATATACTTCCAAGTGACTGGCTAAAAACAACTCAGATTTTAATACCAAAAAAAATCAAATGCTTCAAAAACAGATCGCTTCAGGCGTATTTCTATGTGCAGTGTGGTGTATAAAAATGTATGCAAAATGGATAGCCAGACAGAAGAATCAGAGTTATACCAAGCAACATTTACAAAAAAATAGATCTACGGATGATCATATTTTTGTAACTAAGCGAATATCTGAAGAATATTGGAATGCTACAAAAGATGTATATGTATTAGCAATATATTTGAAAAAATCTTTTGATACGGTTAAATTCCTGAATCTCAAGGACACCCCATTAGATCTTAATGTTCCATCGAGATTAGTGGATAGGGAATAGCTTCAATGATGGATGAAGTAGCTAGAATTCTCTGAAATAACCAACTGTCAAGTGAAGTTAAAAGCGGTAAAAGTATTAAATAGGGATGCCCCTTGTCGCCGATGTTATTTAATTTGATTTTGCAAGATGTAATCCGAAAAGATGCCGGTAAAATTCCACAACTTGAGTACGAGGCATAAGAATCTCCTGCAAACGATACGATCCAACAAATCGAATAACACATTTCGCAATACTTATCAAGCTTTCTACAGGATGGCTTGTTAAGAAGGGCGCGTCACTCTCGCTGAAACTGTTGGAGTGAAATTTACAGCAATCGGTAAGATAAAGAAATTGATACTGTTTGTTCTCTCCTAGACGCCGGTTGTCATACTACTTCATTATCCAATTCCAGCTTGAGAGATACCCTGATGCCACCTCCCTTCTCAATGTATATTTAACGTCATGTAGTAATATACAAAATATAGAGAATTAATATTATAATGATACAAAAAATAGTGAATGAATATAACAATGATAAATAATATAGTGAATGAATCTAAGAATGATAATAACAATTCCATTTGTGAACCTGAAAGCTTAGACAATGTAGCTACGAGAAAAAACAAATGATTTAAATTATTTTACAAAACTAGCATATAAACAATAGTAAACATAAAATTTCGAAGTGATGTTCCGTTTCCTTGCATTACAATAACTTTTTAAAGTGAGTATCATAGGTACTGTAGTGATTTTAATTAAATGAATTTAAATGCAATAATATCACATCATTTAATATCATAACATAAAATAATAAACTGACGTTATAATGCAAAATAATAATACGAGCAAATTAGTAAACTATATAAGAATATATATCCGTAACTTAACTGGTCATCCACTCATCGAAAGACTTCCGCGGTAGTAGCTTCTGTAGGGTTAAGATCTACTAAGATTAGAATTTGATTTCACAATAATAGCCAGAGAACATAATAAGCGTAGGTACAAGATATGTCTGACATCCACTTGTTTAAAAAAATTGTTTTAATATCCTAATAGTCTTGATTGATTGAATAGCAAGATTGTATTGCAATTTCGCATGATTTTGTTTCATTTTTTGCTATAAACCGTCACTTGGAGACAAAATGCAATATAGGCTGTGGGCAAAAAGGCAACACATAAATTTGCTTCGAAAAATTCAATGTATACGTTAGGTGGTGAGTGTATTGTCATGAATGTGTTTCTACCAGCCTGAGTGCAACTCGTCAATCGCACATACTTGCATGGCTTCGTTTATTTCGTAATATGCCTTTCGGTTCAACATGGGCAAAAATGTATTTTACGTATCATGCGGTTTTCTCAAGATATGATAAAAAAAATTGCAATTTTTGGGTAGCGCATTTTTTGCCACCTTTTCAACTTTTGGGTCTACAAAAAAAAAAAAATTTTCCCTTATTTTTTTTTTGTCTGCCCCCCCAAAATATTTTTTATTTTTAAAAAAAAAAAAAAAAAAAAAAAAAAAAAAAATTTTTTGGGGAAAAAAAAAAAAAAATTTTTGTGTAGAATTTGTCGTAACGGGTAACGGGGTGTAATCCCCAGTAACAATTTAAGTTTTATTCCAGCCGTATAGCATTCCTCCCGGCTTTGTTGATAAAACTACATTCAAAACTGTTTTGTCTACCAACACCTCCTCTATGCTTCTTTAAAGCCAAAATTTGTACAAAGTGGCCCACTCTATAGACGGTTGTGAAAACAATTCAATATAACCAATACAGATTTTGAAAATGTTCTAATGATAGGTGCTATGACCACTTGAAAACCTTCATAAAACCTATTGGCTGTCATGAAAACCAGCATACGGCCAAACGGCCACAGCTGTCAAACTTCACTGTGATATCGTGGTTGGTTTTTGTTGTTCTGCTTTGTTCGATTCTCTGCTCTTCTGATTCATTTAGCAGTAAATAATATCTGAGAAAAGAGGTCTGGTATTGCGGGAAATTTTGTTTGATAGCAAAATATCCAAAACAAATTGAGTTTTTTACAGCATATCATGCTCCAAATCATATACGCATTTAATTTGGTGGTTAATATTGGCACGATAAGAGCCAAAAATTAATGCGCCTCGGAAATTATGCGAGTTTACAACATCAAACACAAAATTAAAACATATATATTCGATAAATAAATCATGAATTTCTTGAAAATTGATGAAATTCAATATGGTTATCTAAATAAAATGCAGAAATTGGTTTCAGATCTACAGTTTATTTGCATTACATTGAAAATTTGGTGCATTTATTTTTCCACATTTCAATTATTTCTTATATTTCAATATGGCGATTGGAAAAAAATCACAATTCTGCCATAAAGCCAAGTTATCTTCGCAATGACTACTTTAAAACTATTTGGTTATTTGGTGGCTTCCCTCAATGCCAATTAGCCGTTTAATGCATTTACTGGAGGCAAAATGGTATTAAAATTCTTTTTCAGCTGACCATAATAAGATAATATGAATGAGTCCTAAAACGGCATTTCAAAACAGCATTTTATGAGTTCATAAAGTCGAAATTAAACCTTTGATAGGAGTAATTTTGAGGATTTTGAGAAAACGATTTTAAGATCGTTTTAAATAAGCTGTGTAGGTTCTCATAAACCTGACTAAAATATGAAACCTATTGGCACCTCTTGGTGTCATAATAAAACCAAATTGATGTCTAGTGGCTTTGATTAAACCTTAATAAAACTTAATAAAGCAGGATGGTTTTGGCAATGTTACTTGGGATGTTAGCCTAGCTACTTCATTCGGCCTTGGTACCAAAAATGTCATTAATTCGGCGAAAATCAACAAAATCATGTTTCTAGCAGGATGTCCGATTTATTTGGAAGCAATTGAGACACTATCAATCAATTTATAGTTGTTCACTTCCGCGTAATTTTCGATTTCCTTAACTTTTTAGACACCATGGCTTATCAGGTCAAGCTGAACAGATTATCAACACGATCTTCGAATGATCTAAATTTGGCTGAATTGAACCTCTAAACTGAGAAATGCAGCCAAGATGCACAGAAAATAGTCACACGTTATAAACTAATTGTTTACATAGGTAAAATAACAATGATTTAACAAGATAACTGTAAACCCAATGTAAGGGACGTATTTCTTTCTATGTTCCCAACTATGGCCTTTTGTTTGAAAAGCGTAGTAAAAATGTGATTATTGGCAAAATTTTCGAAAAAAATTTCTAAGTTTCGGTTGCATGTTTTTCAAATGGCTCATCTAACACACCAGAGGAACAAAATCAGTGTAGAGTGAATTATAATGTGTTCATTAACAAATGGCCGAAAAATCCAATCAGAGAATCGCTTAAGTGTTTCAAAGCAGTTTTATTATTGTTGGTTTTGGGAAATTTTGTGTTAGCTAGAGCGAATATAGCTGGCAACGCCTCAAATCAGAAAATCAGAAAAAAAATCCGTACTAAAACGACATTTAATAACAAATCTATGGAATGTGATGAAGTTGCATACACGAATAGACCCAATTTGGTGCTTATAGACCGACATTACATCAATAAAGTTTTTATATAAAATAAACCCTCGAAAGTTTTTGAATTAATAAAATGAGTTGAATAACTTATCGTGATACATACTACCAAATGGCTTATTGAACTTATCTTAGCAAGTATATTACTAGTCTCGCTTTCAGCTCAAATACTCTATGAGTTATAATGAAAAATGAAATCGATCGTTGCAAATTAGGCTGAGTCCAGGGACACATACCCTATATGATCCTTTCTCAAAAAAAAAAAAAAACGTTAGTAACCTTCCGATCTTTTCAAATGCATAACGTAGGTTAGGTGGTGGGGCTTCAAATGGTGAGTTGACAGCATTAAAGAAGGATACGACAGACCCTTGGTCCTCACAAGTTCCTACCTCACGCCTCCACGAGTCATATGATCACAAGACTGTCCGCTGAAACATGGAGACGCTGGTTGGCGTAGCCTGGGCAATGTTGTCGATTTGACAATAGCGAAGGGAGGGGGTGCGATCATCTACATTAAATTTATAAATTCACTACGCTTTGGGATAACCTTTTCGTTCTAAAATCACTTATCTTATGAGCATGGAGCAACATTACAAGCATTAAAGGCTCAATTTGTTTTTCATTATTTCAGCATAACGTTGGATCGTTGGATGTCAGATATATTTTGTACATTAATAAATTATATCCTCTTATTATTATTATTGTGGATACAAATATTAATCTTACTTGACATTAATGCTAGCTGAAAAAGGTGAAGTCTATCGACGAGAGGATGAACAGCTTAGTTACAGGTATACATTCTATTATCAATAACTGTCGTGCTCATGTTATCATTTTGTTACGTCATTCTATTATTTTATGTTATGATATGAAAGTATATTATTACATTTACAATTAATTTGATTATTTAAAATCACTGTAGTACCTATGAGATCCTCTACAAATGATTATTGCGATGCAAGGAAATGGAACAAGACACTGAAATTTAAGTTATACTATTATATAAAAATTATTTCAGGTCGTCTATGGAACTACTAAGTTTTGTAAAATAATTTTAAATTCATTTTTTTTCTCATGGTTACGATACATTGTCTAAATTTTCAGGTTTTTCTGCAGGTTTTTCTACAAGTGCAGTAAGCCAGCAGTCTGCAAACATGTAATTTTAATAAAAATCATTTAGGAAATTTTGACATGCAAGGTGTACAGTTCGAAAACATTATCCAGTCCAGGCTATCCATTTTTCCGTACACTATATATACTCATACTCACTCTATATATACTTATTTCTTTATTATATTCTATATTTGATATATATTATTTCTTTATTATATTCTATATTTGATATATATAAAACCTAATACCTTATTGATTTAAAACATTACTGGGATGGGAGGGTGCATCAGGGCATCATTGAAGTTGCAATTGGACAATGGAGTGGACGGCCAACCGGAGTCTAGGAGGGGATGAGTCTATCATTTATGATTGGTGCATTCCACTCCAACAGTTGTAATGAATTTGACGCGCCTTTCTTAAACAAACCATCTAGTGGAAAGCTTAACTGAATTGCGTATTTTGTTATTCGTTGTATAGGATTATATTGCTGGAAGGAGATTCTCTTATTCCCGCAGGTTTTGCGTAAGTGTCTCTGCTTACGGACCTGTCCAACCCTTTTTGGCCCTTCATACAGTCATATGTTGAATTTAGACCTTTTACAAAGCATGATCTTTCTGTTAAGTGAAACCGCATGCAGGGCAAGGCCCACGCTAGGATGGTGGCTTCCTACATACATACACACATACATAACGTAGGTTAGGTGGTCTATAATTGACATGGAAGCATATATGCGAAGCTGAAAATGATATATAAAATAGCATAGATAGTAAAGTGAAGGGAATAATATAAAATGATTCTAACATTTTTTTTTGTATTCACATGTCTACAGATTGTGGTCCTGCTGCAATTGTAGACGGACCCGTGCATCCACCACGAACCTTAGACAATGTACCATAACAACGAGAAAAAAAATATTTAAAATTATTTTACAATACTTGGGAATTCCATGGATGATCTGAAATTATACCGTATAGAGAATGGTATATGTACAATTTCAATATGCTGCTGCTGGAAAAACGAAATGATGTGATATAACCACAATGGAACTGACTCTTAGCTTCGGGTCTTGACAATGAATCCTTACTGAGCCCTTGCGGCACGTCAAGTCGGCCAGTTCAGCGCAAGGGATGACGTCTTCTTCTCATAAATTAATTTAAAGATTATTGAATAATTACTGAAGAAAATAGCTTGTACCTGTTGACAAACACTAAAATTTTATTCGACTAGAAAAACAAAAAAATGTGAGAATGAATTAATGAAGCACGAATATTACGGTAGGTTATTAAAGCGAGTTTAAAGAAACATATTGGTGGCACTGAAATGAATGAATGAATTAATTAATTAATTATGTCACTGTCGATGGTGGTAGTTTGGTATTAATAAAAGTATTCCATATTCTTAATAACAAACTAATTAGTATTCCAATCTCTAGCTTCAAGGTAAGATGATTTCAAAATCAAGGTAAGAAAATCATATTAATTTCGCTGAATTTTTCACATATTTATAAAACAACATATGTTGGGATAGAGGGAAGGACCATCTGAGCACCTGTTTGAAGCAATTTGGATAGGAAGAGTGGGACTGCCAACTTCCTGTTATTAACATTTCGTGAATAAAGGGCGGGCTCTTCTCCCCATCTAGTGGGACTTTTTAATAGGCGAGGGCTTGGTGTGGTTTCTGCGAACTTGTTTCTGAAAGGAGATTCTCTTTACAGGAGTAGACTACAGGAGTACTTTGAGTTGCGCGTAAGTGTATCTGCTTACGGACCCACAATACGTTTTTGGCCCTTCATACAGGAACATTTTGACACATTTACCGCAGTATAACCTTGATCAAATCGTTTTATTAAAACAGTCCAGTGCTATAGGTTGCCTTGCTACATTAGATGGTATTTCACATCATCATCATATTATATAGAAGGTTTAGCTCTGTTGCCTTTTTTTTCATGTTCTTCTGTTGTGCCAAAAATAAAGAATAAATAAAAAATCAATTTTCAGAGTGCCGTGATTTCGTTGAAACGTATGAACGTTTCCTTTAAAGTCATCAAATTCAATTTTTTTTTTTGAATGACTTGTCGTTTGCCATCTTTTTGTATAGACCCATAATCATTTTGGCCGGGCATGGCACGACTTACATCATCATCTTCTGCCACTTTTGGTTGATCATTTAAAGTTGTGGCAGATAAGCGGGCTTACGACGTTTATCTTGGTTTATCTCTTTTGCTTAGGTGACGATGTATTTGCCAACTTTAAATTCCTCCGTAATTATATTAATGGACCATGTTCTCGGCAGCAACGATAAAATCAACAATTGTTCACTGTTTGAGGTAGCTGGATTTGAATATTTCTGCTTCTTTTTTTTGTACTTGTTATTTTACCTATGTAACTTAAACTTGTGGACTCCATGATCATCTTCAGGCTGTAATTGGAAAAGATTTCTCCTTACGCCTTCGTTGAGTTACTTACGCGGCATTTTTTTTTCAGGATACTGGACATAGTTTTGCTTCGTTGAGTCTATTGGTGACCCTTGGATTCCTGCAATGCCTCGGTTGAATATTTCGATGTTGACTGGTTGCCCGAAATCGTAGATCGATTGACCAGTAGTCACTGACGTCGCTGCTGTAAGACTTTCAGAATTTGTTACGGTGAGCAATTCCGCAGTAGTAGTTGACACGTTCGATCTCCCTACAACAGACTGCTACTTGCACATACAGTATGTTTTTATGTAGACGACAGGACAAACAAATACGGAATTCAGTACTCAATTCTGATGCTTTTAAATATCCAATCACTTCACGTTTTGAATAGTATTATTCGAAAGACTCCGCAGCTCTCTACTGAAAGGATGAATACATTTGATTTGATATGCTCTACTATTCATGATTCTCTCTGAAAATAGAACAAAGAATTTCATTATAACTGTTATAATGCGATATTTATATATATCCTCAAAACTTACCCCATCTTTTTAGTGTGCTTAACGCTAATTTAAAATTTCAATTCAATTGTTATTGTTTTCAGAATATGTACGGATATAACCAACCTGTGAGATCGACTGTTTGTTTTCGAACTACTTATATATATATATATATATATATATATATATATATATATATATATATATATATATATATATATATATATATATATATATATATATATATATATATATATATATATATATATATATATATATATATATATATATATATATATATATATATATATATATATATATATATATATATATATATATATATATATATATATATATATATATATATATATATATATATATATATATATATATATATATATATATATATATATATATATATATATATATATATATATATATATATATATATATATATATATATATATATATATATATATATATATATATATATATATATATATATATGTAGAACTTAAATATTTGGCAAGTGTAATGTACCAATTCAATTGGATTCCAGAAAAATCAGTAGACTAGTTTACTTTACTCCATTTAGAGATATGGATCAACTGTTTGCTTTAACCTTTCAACGTATGAGTACAATTTAAATATTAGAGGTACCAATAATTGTTTTTAATTAATTCGGGCAGATATAATTTTGAGAACCAATTGAGCTGTGAAAAAGCAGATCCAATCGGATTGTATAGATGTGTTGGAATGAAAAAAAAGAAGAACTATACACACTGATTCAATTGCATTCAGTAAGGAAGTTTTTAAAAAATATAACTTTTCAGTTTTTCATTTCTCTAAGATCAGTCAACCACCAGCTCTAGGCAAGCATCGTGGTCTTTAACTTAATAAAAATAGATTTTTTAAATATTCGCACATTGAGATAATAATGTTTTCCTTTTTTTAATTTTTTAACTGTATATATTATTTTTAGAATGGTTAATTATTGTCTATAACTTTACCAAGGACATCATACCAATCAAACTCACCATTTAGGTCTTACAATGGTCTTTAACAATTAATACCATTTTCACACAGGCCCTTTTGGAAACGTAGTCGTGATTCAAAATGATGAATTTCTATGGCAAAGTGGCATATTTTAAAGAAAGGAAGAAGCAAACCAAGTTTCAGCCAAATTGTAAATAGTCGATCAGGATCAATTCCTGAAGATGCTTGGAATACCACCGTAGTGAATGATCATGAATGATGAAGAACTCTGGGCAGAAAATTTTGTTCCATGAGGTATCCTGAACTAGTTCTGAGACTCAGTATGAATCACCCAAACATCTAATGCTATTTATTTGTTTAAATAGAACTACGAGTATGCATCACATTTGGCTGGTTGTCGAGACAAATAAAGTCGTTCCTAAAATCTGAACATGTTGGTCACGAAAAATCTCGATACTCGTATATAGCAAAAGACCATTCGCTTTAAGATTGCCAAAAAACCAACGAATGGACAGGTCCTTTCTATTACATATTTGTTATGCGTTCATAAAAAAATATATATAGGAAAAACAATTTCATCGCGGTTTTGCTTCATATGCATGGAATTATTACCCAAGCTAATTGTGATCTTCAAATAACTCGTTATAAGTGAATTAAATATTAGTTATATAGTGTCAAATCAAGAGCTTTGAGTTCCAATAGTGTTCTCTAAAACTTCTTCTTTTGCACAATCATTTTAAAATAACTTTGAATGAAACTGCAAGAAAGCAAAATCAAAAGAGCAAATCGACAATCACTACTTCACGGCGCTGACCTACACTAGTACTAGAAGAGGTGTTGCATAAATATACTTTGAGCGGATGACGATTCGGAACTAAATTGAATTATAAAAATAGAAAACGAAAACAAAACCCTCTCTTCCGTTGTACACAGTCGCATCACATGTGGTCAACTCATTGCTGTCCCGATTTCACTAGACATGTTCCTAACCCTGCAACGGCCATCGGTAGGTAGCGAGAAAATCGTCAACCTAGTGCTCACCTATTTACTCTACTGTAATTACATTATGTGTCATTGATAGATGTAGCGAAGACTAGCAAACAAACATGAATCGGCTTCCTTTGACAAGCCAAATATGGTGTCAGCACACGAGGTCAACCTGGAATGCTTGAATTTTACTTAAAGAAAAAAATAATAGACTCTAGACATATGTTTTCTAAAAAAAAGTCATATTTGCCATGATCGCCGACACGCGGCATGCCTGATGAAATGAAGTTTAGTTTTTCGGTTGGCTCATGAGCTCTATTGATTCACTGTTGTTATTTTTAAGTTTTCCATACATCAAGCATATCCAGTTGCCATGAGATTTAAAAAAAATGAGAATCGTGAAAATTGAATCCGTAAAACTTTTAAGTTTTCTATCCACTAAATAGATCGTTTTCTGTTGAAACCCAATTTATTTTAGAACACCAATTCTCGACAACTTATTCAAAACGACGTATCTGATTTTGCCAACTTGCTGTTTATCTTCTTCTAGATTCAAAGGAAAAAAATCTTGAAAGCCTTAGTACTTTCACGGAAACTAGGGCCACCACCACAAATAATATTTCCCTAACATGATGGGGATGCTAGTTTTCGTGGGGATGCTGAGAGTTTACAAAATCAGATACGTCATTTTGAATAAATTATCGATAATTGTTCAGAAATAGCACTTTAGCGTTTTAACTTATTGTAAATGTCGAATACATCATTTGATAAGAACAATAAAATCTAGTTTTCATTTTGGGTAGAATTTCTCATTTCCGACGTAACGACCGCATGGACCATCAGTAAGGTGAGATCATGAGTCGCTCAGCGTAGCTCAAGAACATATGTTTGTAATGCTAGCAGATGAACACACCTCGTATCGTACAGTATGACATATTGAACAATTAGTAGCAAGTTTCGTTTTTTAATGTAGAGTATGATTTGGTTGCGGTATGATAGTTTAGTTCTGAAGCAACAACAACAAAATGCATTCAATGTATTTTTATATTATTTTTGCTTGATAACAAAAGAAGCGCTCCAAGCGAAGCTCTACCTTCTGTAGAGCCAAAACACAACTGCATCGATTGTTTAGAATTATTGTTGTATGACCCATATTTGATTTGACATAGCCCCTGATCCCAGTTGAGCTCGACTCGTTTTATAAAGTCTAATACCCTACCAGGAAGGCTTTTCCAAACCAGGATCGCTCTAGTAACCCCTCGCATCCTTCACGTTTCGTCTTCTATCTGAACATCACCATTCTCGTACGCAACACCTTCCGGCCAAAGACACTAAGGGTGCGAAGATCCTCCTCTAGGAAAGTCTACGCCCCATTGGTCTCTGGCACGATTTCCAGCTTTTTGTATCTAATGTACTCAGATTCACAAATTTATCAAACGGGTGGCCACCAAATAACGGGAATGACTTCAATACTTTTCTATCAGAACCGAAATGCTTTCAGAGAAATATCACCTTATGTGAATGAATCCTTACAATGTTCAGAAAATTGTCACACACACACTTTCACTCCACTTTGTTCACTTGTTTACAGCATACCGCCGAAACAGGATGTACTGTGAGCGCGCATTGTAAAATTCTTTCCAGCGAACAAAGATCGTGGGAAAATGTACACCATTTTAAGCGTGAAAATGTTTCGAAAACCATCATATACCGTACGCTGACAACCATGGCAGTGATCGGGAAGAAAGTTAAAGGCCCTTCAACGAAGATTATAGATAAGAAGGCGCTACGATTGCTGCGCACTATGTTTAACAACAAGGATTCGGTGAGCCAGCGGGAAAGTGGCCAGCAAGTTCAATTGTCGAAGTCGTACATCGGTAAGACTCTGAAAAAGGAGGGAATAGTATGTCGAAAGAAAACCAGATCCCCAGAGGGACGAACAAATCAAAGCTGTGAAATCCCAGTGCCGCTGGATGATTCGGCAAAACGGTGAAAAGATGTCCGTTCTAGACGACGAAAGTCACTTTCCCCTGTCCAAGTCACAGATGCCCGGAAGCGACTGTTTCTACACCAAGGGCAAATCTACAACTCCCCCGAAGGTTAGGTACAAATTCAAGTACAAGTTCAAACAAAAAGTGATGCTATACATCGCAATTTCCGATAAGAGGATTTCGGAGCCGTGGTTCAAACCAAGTGGCTTGGCCATTAACCTGCGAGTCTACCACAAAAGTTCAACTCAGTGGACGCAGGTGTTCTACGCCCCATAAAAAAATAGCAAGTCTACCAAACAGAGTGTTTGCAGAAAATTCTCATTCCGTTCCTTCAGAAAAATCACTTGGATGGAGAATACGTGTTTCGGTCAGACAAGGCATCATCCCACTACGCGGAGAAGACGCTAACGTTCCTGGAGAGCCAAAAAATACTATTTGTGCCAAAACACTGGAATCCGACTAATCTGCCACAGTGTCGTCCCATCGAGGATTTTTCTGGTCTATTGAGCTCCACTGTATACAAAGGTAATTGGAAGGCCACGGAAACGAAGCAACTCATCAACAGGATCAAAAGCAACATTGATGTGGCAGCAGTCCAGCGGTCAGTGCTACCATTAGACTAAGCTGCGACGCATGGCGTACCACGGACCATATGCTAATGCTCATTAAGCTAAGTTTGAAGACTAAGGTCCTAAGGTCCCTTTATATCAAATAAATCAGATTGAACTGTACTTCTTTGTTGTTTTGTTCCCAAGCCATTCTTTCCATTCCCGCTATTTAGAGGCCACCCGTTACCATCTCAAATTTACGTTTTATCATCATTGATATGAACTTGAGAGAAGGCAAACATTGTCGTGTACCTCTTTAAAGGTACTTTTCGACACATTAGTTACAAGCCTAATCCAGCTAGCTTTAGCCTTAAGTCTTATGTTTATTTCCACCACTCGAACCCTCTGCACGAGTTCTCATAGAATTTATGTGTCTCGTTGCGCAACAGTTCCTTCTATTGCTTCGTGAGTTCGTTCATTCATTGTACCTTGACTTTTTCTGAGTTTCAGTTTTTCCGCGATCTTCGATGCCTGTTTGTAGATTTGAAATATTCCTTGGTTATTGAACAGCATTGAGACATTGTCAGCAGGACAATAAAGTTTTTCTGAGGTCTAGCCAAAATAGGAACCTTTGGGCAAAATTGGCACACTTATCCTATGGTATTGTGATGTAGCTGATAATAATAATTCATCTCCTACAGTTTTGATCGTTTAGTGGTCAACTGATTAAAATTCAAAGCAAAAACATATTTGTGTGATAAACATTGAAAACTAATCTTGAGCCATTTGAAAAGTTATTTTGATGAACATTATTGCATGTTGACATGTTGAATATTCACCACGGTTTTCTGCCAAGGCTATAAAAACGAAAATACTTTTCTTTAATAAAAGCATAGCAATGTATTAACATATTTGATATCAAATTCGAATTTCATGAAGTGAAATCAAACTGTAATATAAAATTAAAAAATCATATACTCGGGAAAGGTCAACAAGGCACCAGATTGTAGTAAATTGGAGAGAGTGGGAACTCCCTGTTACTAACAGTTTGTGGATAAAGAGCGGGCTCTTCTCTCCACTCATTTGGGTATCCTCTAGTTCGATAGTTTGCATTTTTGACCAATTGTTCAATCGTGTTGTTGGAAGGAGACACTTTTTAATCCCGTTGATACGTATAGATGATGTTACTTATCGATACATCCAACTCGTGTTTGGCCCTTCATATGCCGAGGACAATCAGTGGTTTTTAAAGTTATTAATGCTGTAGGACTTAGTTTCCATGGTACAATCAATGGTAGTACATAAAATCTAATCATATCATTATGGAGTAAACAAGGATGTTCATTAGTTGCAGGTTGAAATTTGCAGGTTTCATCGATAGATTTCCTATATTTACCTTATAGAGCAGCACACGCTTCTGAAATGAACTCCTTAAGATTCTTCATATGAAGATATTCAGAATCTATAATTTTGTATAGCGCTTCTGCGATAGTCGTCCATCTTGCGCTGTTCAAAGCATTTTTGACGTTGGTCGTTACTTCAGTGTAGTATCAATCTCCCTTTCATTCTGTTTGAATTATAACCCAGCTCTCTCGATCACTATCTGAATTGCATCCACCGTAGATCTCCTCTTTATGAATACAAACTCATTTTTCGACATGCCATTCACATTTTCTGAACATTTTTCCAGTCTGTTGAGAATAATCCTTTCTAAACGTTTTCCGAGTTTATTCAGCAGGCAGGCAGACATGTACGATTCTGCATTACCCCGTGGTGTCCCTGATTTCAGCGACAACACTTACTCCATCCGGTCCAGGATCATCCTTCACTTTTTGTCTTTTTGTCATTGCTAAAAGTTCATCCGTGGACATTTGAACATAACTTCGTTGCCTTCTTCTACCTCTCCGTACGGTTAAGATGGTAATATTGTTGTGTCACGTCCGAAATAAGTCCTTTAACGTCCGGAATAAGTAAGCATACAAACTGATGTGATGAAATATTCAATATCTAGTACAGATTTTGAGTTACATCAATTCTAAATTTTGTGGCAATGGCTGCCGTCGAGAATGCTTCAGCGTAAGCCCTTAAGCTTGTCTGGGTTTATTTTAGCGGGTGACGTTGAGCTTCTGTTGTTTGCCATCACAATTTGATGAATGTTGCCTCGTGAGTTGACATCTGTATTTCAATATATAGCTCCTCATAACCAATTGATTTGCTTTGTTAAGTCCCCAGTTTTAACACGGCTCTTACCAGTTGAAAAATTAATGTGTGAATTAAAAAAAAAGCGACTATTTTCGGATGGATAGTAAAAAAGAACGGAAAAAGATATTTCAACAAATCAAATTGCATTTTATTCATTAAAAAATTAAAAACTTCACAAAACTACCTCTACTCTCTGCCGCGCAACCTTGCGGCTGTAAGCTGGAACTTTGGCCATAGATGAAAAAAAGAAGCATGTAGGCATATTCTTCAGTTTCTTGGTCGCCTTTTTGATCAAACCATCCGTCTATTTTGTCGGGGAGGTGAAGTAGCCTTTGCCTTGAAAATCGTTGCGTTCAACGTGAGGTACGACCCGTCGTCCATAACGATCACAACGTTCCGCTTCGCCGGGAAGAACTCTTTGACCAGAATCTTCAGCCGTTGTTTCTGGGTTTCCGCTTGGTTCTCCGACACGGCTGGCTTGAACTGACGCTTTCGCATGTGGATATCCATTTGTGCCAAATACTTCTTAACCGCTTAGCCGATCACACTGGCCTCCCGGCCCAACGCACGGAAAGAAGTGGCCACCTTGACTTCTGTGTTCCATTTGAGCTTCTTTTGAATCCTCCGGTCGCTTAAAACGGTCGGACGGCCGGACCCAGGCTTCCGCTCAATGGACTCTCCCTTCTCCAGAAGTACTAGAACCTTGTAGATGATTCCACGATCGTATCCGGCCGCCACGATGGCCGACTTATTAGGCCCGGATGGAGCAGGCGGTACGCCATAGATGGATGTTTCTTTACTGTTCTCGCCATAGCTACTGTAAACAAACTGATGGATCTGTCAAATTTTCACAGTATACAGGCAACTAGTATATATTGACTACTGACCGGTGAACCGACCACCAGGTGGCAGGGTAATTACATGAAAAATCGGATCATTTAGTCGCTTTTTTTAATGCACGCTTTAATCTACTCTCGGAACGTGTCACCTAGCTCTGACTGTCATGTAGTAATTTCCCGTCATGTGGTTTCTTCCAACCTCCGTTTTGCACCTCCATTGCTTCGTGTCATTCCTAATGATGTGGTCCTTAACCCCACATTTCCGGCATAGATTGACCTTGTCCTCTGCTGACGTCGTATCAAATGCGTCTGCGTGCCATAGTACATCTTGTGGATTGTATCAGCTCCATTTGTTTGTGATCTCGTCCAGATTCTGCATTTGATCTATCTTCTGATATGACGCTCACCTCCTTTTCTAACGATTTTTGAATAAGCTGTTTGAAGGCAAAATCCTTAATTGCCTTAATATTTCTTCAACTCGAAGCACTTTACGCATTTCCGCGAACTTCGGGGTACTTCGTGTATTTCGTATTAAATTTTTCATTGTATTCACAAAAGGCATATATCAGAGAAAGTAGTTTCAAATAAAAACAATAAAAATAGTAAACCATTAAAACAAAAGTTTTTTTCAGAAAATTTCAATGTTATTTTGAAGCGATGTGTCTGAAGAGTAATCATGGGTTTAAATGACAAAATTCCTGGTAAATGAAATACGAATCAACTTGCTTCGACGCGACGCGTTATTGAGGGCGCATTATACTTCGTGCAGTTGCTAATTTTACCCGCATTTTTCGCCAATCTCACTCATTTTTTTTTTTCGTTAAATCAGTTATTCAGTGATAAATTCATATTTCAATAAGATTTTTCTGTGCACTTACAGATCAGTGGTGGTAAATGTACTTCTTCTTCTTTCTTAGCATTTCAAGCTTATTGCTTTCGCAATTAGCTTATTGCTTGCTCTCAACTTAGTTTTCTAAATGCCAGGTACCATTTTTGCATTAGTATGATTGTGGGGCAAGTATAATCATACCAGGGTGTCGAGAAATTTTCCTTAACGAAACATTCCTAGACCAGACCGGGAATCAAGCCCAGCCACCTACAGCATGGTAAATGTACATTTTTCGCAACACAGACGGTTGCTACAAAATGTTGAGGCCCGCATACCACCAACAGTTTATAGGTACAGTTTAAGCGAACGCGGAGATGGAAAACAGAAAGAGGAAAATATCATCCTCTTTTGCCGACAGTTTCAAACAGTTTAGAAATTGCGTGTGATTGTATTTGATAGCTTGATTAAAAATGCACTTATTTGATATTCTTTGGTTATGAGTTGTTAGTATCCATTCTAATAATTTGATTCCATATAATTAACAACATATGTTTGCAGTAATAAGCCAGCAATTCAACGACATTCTGACCGACAAAAATGTCTGTAGAAGCTTTTTCAAAACCATCGGCTCGTTGCAGTAGAAATGTGTCGTCGTCTGTAGAAAACAGTTCAATAATGTCATGACATTTTTTTGCTATGACGGTTCACTTTTGCATGTGTTCAATTTGGTCGCAGAGAAAAACGTAAAATGTTATGTAAATAATTACAAACTATAGTACATTTACCACCTCTGATACAGACAACATATTGGGCTAATGAGCTTATTAAAATATAGTGAATTGTTAAGATCATTGGGGATAAACTCGATCAGTTTCTTAAGAAGCGCATTTCACCACCAGTTACCCTACAATCAAAGCATCATCCTTATACCTTTCTCGATTAAGCTTAGTTTTCTCATGCTTCTTTTTCTCTTTTTTCTTGCATATTTTTCCAAAAGTGTACGTGTATGTATATGAGTAAAAATTCATGTATCTATGTATTTATCGTTGGCCACTGAACTGAATTCGGAAGCAACAACAATCCTAAACACAAGTACTGGCTTATTAGCGCTGACAATCTATGAGTACGAATTTCAGTTGCATCTGAAATCGGCATACTAGCACTAGAAAATCAGCATCAGTGAAAATAGCCTATTAAGAATTAAGTATAAATCCAGTTCCATACGAACAATTGAATGTAGAAGTGTCAACTTCAGGATTGCCTTTTAGGCAGTGATTCAAATTAGCCCAGTGACATTGCATTTGATAATAAGAGCTGAGTCATGGTGTAATTGATTGATAGGCCTAGACCAGAATGTCTCTGTACAATTAGATATTCAGGAGCTTTCCAAAGATTTTCCAGTTTCGAGCCTTAGTTAAGATGGAGGTGATAATTCTGTCGTGAAAAATCGACTCTTTTGAACCCAAACATACACACTACCAAAGAGTCATGTAAATGTCGGTGCCCTGAGATTGGGCACATAACAAGGAATAAGTACGTCTCGCCTCGAATTGCGAATAACGTTTCGCTTAAAATTCATAATTTCTAAGTGTGTACCTTATTCTATTCAGAGATATGGAAGCCGTTCTTCTAATTCCATCAATCAAAAATATCACATTACTTTTGAATCCCTGATCGCCTAGACAGTAGAGACACAAAATTAAGGAGGTTCGATTGTAAATGCGGTCATGGAGATCTTTTGAGTTGAGATTCAGATGGTGTATGTTTGTACGCATTTGAAATATCTGTGCACCGAATACTCTAAATTAACAACTGTGGAAATGTTTCCAGAACACTAAATTAAAAGCCAGCAAGACGTTCACTTCAGAGGAATAACAAGCCTAGACGGAGAATGCTCGCATAACATTTTAAATATCACATTAAGCTGATTTCGATGCTTGACCTTTATATATATTGACCGTTTTACAAAACTGTCAAAAAACACCATAGTGATGCTCCATTTGCGTTAGTAGAGCAAAACAAACAAAACAACAACACATTTTACAAGCAGGTGCTAACATGCATACATTTCAGTTGGCCACTATTATTTACCTTATTGGTTGCTCAATGTGCATGTGTGCATAAGAGGTGCAATCTTAGATAACCTTCACATTCAACTCAAACCTAATCTTATCACGACAAACTGACTGCATCGTTATCACACTCAGAAATCGATTAAAACTAAAATCAATAATCATCGTTATTTATGGCATATGACATATACCATCGATAATCCGACATTCAATACATGCATTTTAAAGAACTGGTATCATTTAGCAGATTATAAGACTGATATAATGGATTAGTGTATGCAATTTTCCAGACATCTGAGCAACAAAATATCAATCAATACTGTAAGAACTTCGGGGTGCTCTTTGCTTATGATGGAACATTCGAAAACAAAACACGAAAAATGAAATACCTATATGTACGTAATTACCTGTGCTTTGCCTTTGCCTTGGGATCACTCCATCTGCTAGTGTATGCTTTTCCGATGTTGATGCTGTGCTCTCGGCGACCGTCGCCATCTTGGTTGTATCTGAAGCGCTCCCTTCAAGCTCTTTTTATTCACGTATCCTTTTTCCGCTACCTTGAATTCTACACACAAAGAATAGGATTCCCCACTAGAATGAAAACTGTGCTTTTTGCACCACTCTTTTTCCAGAACAATTAAACTGCGCCTTTGAAAGGTTTCAATTCTAACGACTAATTGCCACTTTTTATGAATAAAATAACGCCAATCACACTTGCTCAGCTGCTCCACAACAACAAAGATGAACACACTTTTAACTATTTTTATACACTTTTGGCACTGAGAAAAAATATTCAATATACTTTTTTACAATTCAATGCGCTTGAGAAGCAATGAATATTTGCGAATTTCAAGCACTTCAGTTTGCACAACAAGTGTCACCCACAGCTTCACGAGTTTGGATGGGATGAATGCGAGTATCTAATTTAACTGAGCTTCCTTTCTGCTAATACGTTTCGCGGCGGATGAGGCCTTTGTGGACGCACCTATATTTTTTGTTTATACTGCACAGCGAATTATCGCGTCCGATCGTTTGTCTCGTCGGATAGTGATAGGGAAAGAGATGATAACAGATTTAGGTGTTCATAGAGAAAAACTGCCGTAACCGTTTTGAGTGAGGGAATTTTTGTTTCTCTGCTAGCTTGTACTTTCGCGCCATTCAACGCATGCGCGCTAAAAATAGAGAAGGGTTTTCATCACAGGTGGCACCACCTTTTCATTACAGAGAAAGCTCGTTCCGCGCAGTCTGTGAATTTTTCCTTGATACATTTTCACACAATCAAAGTGCTTTTTTAAAGATTCAAAATACATGCCCGCTTATTCAAGATCACTCATTGCTGACCCAATTCTACTATTGCATTGCTGATGCCTAACTCGTTGTAAAATTCGTCTCGTTATGCAGTGAGCATCGTGATTATCCAATGCGTCAAGTCTCGTTGAATGAATGAACGACTCGTGCAGATGGAGTCATCTTTATGCTACTTGCTACGAGAGCAATAATTTGTGCTAAGCAGGATTGACTTGCAAGAGAATTTTACAGAACTTAATTTATTCAGAAGACCACCGGAGAAGCTTTCAAATGAAATTCTCAATATAGTCCAATGGCGATAAACGTTTATCCGAGTTAAAGACTGCTCTCAACCAACCATCCTTCCAAGCAAGATATTCTCGCTCACTCATCGATTCTCGATCCTTGATCGCTGATAGTACTTATAGCTAAAAAGAACAAGATCAATAAGCAACAATACACGTATGTTGACTCAATTGCTTTCAAGAAGATTTCGCTGGAACTTTTTAATGCCTCTAACTTTATTATGGAGATGAATTTCACCAGATATATTTATGCCAAATTTCAGTTCACTAATTCAAAAGAAATTTATTCTAGAGCAATAATTTGACAAGACCTGTCCAATTTAGTAAACAACACTCTGTAAACCCTCTCATTTCGAAGCATAAGCCACCCGTGCAAATCAAAGATCAATGTGTAGGAAATAGTTTGCGCTATCCGATAAAGCTATTGGTTTTGTTAGGTAGTGTACGCATTCCATAAAAGGGGTTTGTTTGCCAATGCTAATTGGCCTTTTATGGCTTCGGCCGGGACTTTTGGATACTTGCTTCCTTCCTTAGAATTATCTCACCCCAGAAAGCAGATAGGTAAAGTTTTTTTTTCAATAATTCACATAATATATAAAAAAAAAATATTTCTATAAAATTTAGTCATGAAAAAAATCAAAGCTTTTCATAATTTAAACATTCGTAATTTTGTGTGTGCTTATTTTCTATGTTTTCGACGTTTTAACAGAATTCAGTGTCAGTTAAAATTGTGAATTTTGTAGTCATCCGTTAAGCGGCGTCACACATCGTTCAGGCGGATGCCACGAAGTGAGCTTTTCGATTCCCGCTCTTGCCTTATGAAGCTTTTCGCAAACCGAACATGTCCATACTGTTTCACTGGTTGTTAGATTATGTTGAAATTTTTCCAAATAAAAGCCATTCAAATGATTTATTGAATTAAGCAGACCTTAAAAGCCTTATATACCTGTATATTGTATATCATTGGCAAGTACTGGATGTTGGATTACAGGACTTGGTGGTAGGGTTCGTTTTAGTAATCGAAAAGTTGAATTCACATGACGTTTACTAGACTACTATTGAAACATTCACCAATAGCTTTTTTAATTATTTTATCAAAAGTAATTATTTCAATTTAAATGAAAATCAATGTCGGCCTGTTACAGCCTTTAATTTTTGGATTCCTGAGATATCAGATGTCGAAGTTGGAAATCAGCGAAAAAAACGTAAATATGCCGAACACGCCTGTTTCTTCAGATAATCCCTACTTTTTACAATGTAACGAAACTGACTTTAAAAAATATGATCGATACGATAGCACTAAGCACCTCTGTATCAAGTTTTGGATGTAGGTATACTAACAAGTTTCGATGGAAAAGGCGTTTTAAAAATTTCATAATTTCATTATTTTAGGTTGATGAACGACTGTTCGTTGTTTAGCTAAAATAAGGTACAAATTAACACTTAACAGAATTGTGACCTTTTTTGACGTAGAACTACGTCTGTATTTTCAATACTGGCGAAAATTTGGAGCGTCACGAAAAATATATAGGTTTTGAACGTTAATAACTAAGTCATTCCACGATTGATTTCCAAAATGTTTGCACCAATCGATTGAGACATTTTCTACGCTTCGATTTCAATATTAAAAACTATTGATTTTTTACATTCAACTATTGGAATTAACGCAAATATAAGATAATGTCTTATAATGCCGATTTTTCAGAGTAAATTTACTAAATGCACAGTACTTTCCTATCGCAGACTTCAAATTTAAGTAAGGAACGTCTCACATGCAGCAGTTCACGATATAAAAGGGGGACACCTTCAAATTTTGGTAGTCATATCACGATATGATGTAGATGTATATGTATAGATATATATGTAGATGATTTCGAAATATATGTAGATGATAAAGATAAATATAAAGCTGTATATGGTCATGATATAGATATATTTGTAGATTATATCGATATATATGTAGATGATATAAATGTATTTGATGATGATATTGATATGTTTGAAGATGATGTTTTGATCGATATATAAATATAAATAAGACGCAACTTTGAGTGTCAAAAATCCGCAATCAATATGTCTATACAGGCAGAACGGCATTTTTCGGGGTAGAACCATCTATGTTTAGCGCCCTGGTTCCCAAATTTCGACAGAATTTCACTAACTAATATGATGTATTTCACACTAAAAGATCTCTTCAGGGCTACTATTCTGATTTTGAAAGAGTGTTATACTGAATTATTATAATTCAATGTTCAATGTGGGTAATGTTCTCTTCAAAATCCAATCAGTGCTTGAAAGTGTTTCTGTTCGTTTAAGTGCGATGGATAGAGTCCCTACCTTGCAATAGGAATCAAATATTTTTGAGAAAGTGTTTGAAAGAGAAAGTGAAATGTCGCAGAATATGGCTGCAAAGTATCAGAGCAGCAATCGGAGCGAATAAATCTTTAAGCTATTTTAAATAATAGCATGAGTTTAAAGTCGACTTTCAAACATTTGGAGAAGTTATTAAGGGTTTATTGAATTCCTGCAAAAAAATTATCGTCTAAATTGATGACCAATTAAAATAATGATTTTTATACAGTTACACATTCTTTAAAGAAACCTTGTATGTACTTGTATATAAAATTTATATTTCGAACAGGTTCTCAACTATCTTTCATGCCATAAAGATCAGGACCCTCTCAACCATCGTAGCAAATACGACCGTGTCCGTATCATCATTTAAACCACACGGCCCTTTTCAGAGCCACCAAATGTTTTCTAAAGAGTGTACAATAGAATTTTCTCACATACTTACTTTCTAATGCTGGTCTACGAACACCCACGCTATTTTGACCTAGACTACGTCCATCGGCTATGGTAGAGGTCAAATGAAAATTTGAAAAATAGCGACCATCACGAATATTTGAAACATTTTGAACGCTAATAACTTTATCATATCTCGTTAGATTTTTGAGATTGTTGCTTCAATCAGTTGGAACTGTCAAGTCAATGTTCAAAAATATCATTAATAATTGACTTTGAATTCCCAAACAGACTTTCAACAATCTATAACGCGATATGGTTAATGGTCACCAGCTAGTCGATCATATCAACACAATCACCATTGCTAGCACTCCCGTTGCCCTTTCATCATACCAACCAACATTTAAATGCAGTCTAGCACCGCCAAAAGATTTGTAGAGAGCAAATCATAGAATTTTCTAACATACTTACTTATCTATGCCGATCCAACGTCCCATTGGAACAGCACCTACGTTTCAATGTTGCTCTACGAAACGAATGAAACTAATGTACCATGTTGAACCAGACAATGCATCAAACGGTTTAACTTTGTCTACATAAACCGGTCGGGTGTTATATACTGATTTCCGGCAACGCTTCTTGATCCAATCGATCAAAGCCTCTATTCTAATACAGGCAATTATAAATAATAATAATAATAATAAAATTCATTACACATTACTACATAGTCCTACGTCAACTTTGCGTACAACCCCATTGGGCTGTCCCTTATAGTTTTTTTTTTAAAAAAAAAGGTTTTACTTTTTTCACATATGTGAGTAATGATAATATGTTGAAAACAGTTTCAGCTTGAATTAGTTGCACATAATAAAATCTGTATCAATATCATCACATACAAGGGTTTCCTCATGTTTGGATGTTTTCCAATGCATTTGAGTTCATTTCTTGCTTTTCAATAATGTGTTACCTGTATTTTTGCAGATGTTAGTAATACTTTATTGATATTGTATTAATTCATACATACGTACATCTGAACCTTGCTACCATCGATTCGATTCGTCGTACTCAAAGCCTTACAAAATTGGGAAAACACAACAGTCGCTAGGAGTGGTATTTTAAATGACAGTGTTGTATTCGAAACCCCATAAACTATGGGTTAATTCGTTGTTAATTGACACATAATGCGAATGTTAAAAACGCTTTTAAATTCATTTGCGAAAACTATCCTACATCGAAAAAAAATGTGTATGTCTCCTCGAAAAACGTTATAGGACCGCTTGTTAATACAAGCCTAAGGGGAATGAAACTCAACGAAAAACGAAAAATTTTGAGAGGTATTCTCTGGATTGCATAAATGCCGACTTCGGAATTGCGGACCTCATCGAACAAGAGCAAGATGCTCCTTTAACTTCGGCGTCGTCGGCGAAGCGTGAGAGACCTTCACACCCTTTTGCTGACCCGAGCAAAAGTGGAAAACGACGTATCATAGACAACGGAGACGTGGATCCCAAAGTAGGAAGCATCCAAAAGGTACTCCTATTAACAAGAAGGACAGCTTGCAACAGGCGAGACATAAATTTGGTTAAAGTCATCGGTCGTATCATAAGGAATCAAAGAGATTGCAGACAAATGTTTACTCAGTTAACTGATCAACATGGAATGGTGTCACCCGAGGAAGCTTTAAGTTTTAAGGTGGATTTAGTCAATATCAACTGCTACACAGCTCATCGGGTTAGTGTATGATGTATGATGATGTATGATATGTACTACCACCCATTGTAGCACGGAAACTAAGTCCGACAGCAATGGGCTCTCCTCTCTGTTAGACTTGATCAAGCTTTAATAACCACTGATTATCCTAATCATGCCATTGTATGAAGGGCCAAAAAGGAGTTGGGTGGATCGATTTGCAACATCACTTATACGTATCCACAGGGATATAAAGAATCTCCTTCCAACAACAAGACTGAACAATTGGTCAAAAGAGCGAGCTATCTAACATCAGGATGCCCCAATGGACGGGGAGAAGAGCCCGCCCTCTATTCACAAACTGTTAGCAATGGGGAGTTGGCATTCCCACTCTCCCCATCCAGAGTGCTTCAATCGGGTGCCCTGATGGTCCCTCCCATTCCCATGAAATATTTATATAATAGTGTATATATCTATGTACATGAAAAATACTACAAGCATTCGTATCTATAATATATGATCTTCATGCGGTTGATCCTGAAATCCAAGAAATGTTGTAAAATGTTAAAGTGTAGAGTTCTGTGGTTTCGCGCATAAGCACGTTTTCGTTCGTTTTCAGCGATAGCAGCATTTCACCAAAATCTTGATTTGAGGTATCCTGAAAAAGTTTATTAAATCTTTTGAAATTTTACAAAACTAACATTTATACATTTTAATTTACTGTTGCCATGGTCACTATTTGCTACTTGATGCTGATTTTATAACAGCAATCCGCTTTTATTTTTGCTGACCTAATAGTTATTGCTTTCGAGTAAGGAATGGGAAGATTCAAGTGGAAGGGAGTTAAAGATAAATGGGCAAAAAAAAGTAATGTTTAAATCATCTATGAAGTAAAATCAACAAAACAATATTACCAACTATAATGATATTGTGAATTATGATCAAGTAATGACAAATATTGAAATGTAAAATCAAACACTAGCCAAATGGCACACAGCGCTGCATGAATCAGATCAGCTCAGAATTTTTAAAAAGTCCATTTGCAAACCGGAAAGGAAAAATACATTCTTCAATAAGTGCAAAAGCCTACCACAGATTCCGTAATTTTCAAAAGCCTACCACAGCTGTAATTTTCTGGGTTATATACTAGACATATAAGGAATGCTAGATGTCATAAATTGAAGGTATGTTTCGTGTTTAAGCCAGATAACGCCTAAATCAAGTTTGTTGTATGAAAATGTGAAGGTCATGATAAAAAAAATACTACATGATGGAAATAATAATTAAATCCGCATGTTGTATTTTTAAAAAAGAAATACTACATAATGTACATATAATAATTAAATGCCGCTATTTGCCTTTTCCGCTGCAATGTTAGATGATTGAAACTCTAAAATAGCAAAAATTCCAACGTGATATAATGAAATAAAGTTGATCACATGGCATCCTAGTAAAATAGCAAAGAAAATTTAGGCAAATAAATTTCATATGAGTATGATTACTGCCCAAAAACGGAAACTCAAGAAATACATAACAAAAAAAAATTAAAAATGAATGCCAGGAAATTCTTTGATAACTATTTTTTCCTACTGAGCCCATAAATGATTCTTTATGTCTGTAAAATAGAAAATGTAGGATCATAAACAATGTTAGTTTTTGAATTAACTATTTTGGACGAAGAATTTTTTTTTTTTTGTAGAATTTGTCGTATATAATCCACTCTCTAAAAAAAATGTAAAAAACCATCCCATCTTTTCAAATACATAACGTGAATGCGAAGCTGAAAATAGCATAAAAAAATATTGTGATGGGATGTTATAATATAAAATGATAATAACAATTATATTTGTAATGTCTGCATGTCTGCTGATCCTGCTGCAATTGTAAAAGGACTTGCATTATCCTAGCCACAGGGGAAGAAACAATTCATAATTATTATACAATACTTGAGAATTCCATGGATGATCTGAAATTATATACTGAAATTATAAAAAATGGCAAAGGGTAAATGCACCCTTCTTTTTGGGGAAATGCTCCTTAAACTTTGGAAAAATTCTCCTTAGATGCGTTTGCCTGGTATAATGCAATTGGAGGTATTAACCTTCTGGTTAGCGCTTGCCGGGTGTTTTGAGGGGTCTTCAGTTTCTTAAAGATTGTCGTCAAGAAGTCGTCAACACAAAATTAAGACTCTTCAAAATGAAATTAAGACTCGTCAAAATGAAATTTAAACCCGTCAAAACTACCTCGAAGATTGCAGAGCGAAGCTCTGCTATACAATCTTGAAGAAACTTAAGACCCGTCAAAACAACCGGCAAGCGCTAACCAGAAGGTAAATACCTCCGATTGCATTATGCCGGGCTAACGCATCTAAGGATCATTTTTCCAAAGTTTAAGGAGCATTTCCCCAAAAAGAAGGGTGCATTTACCCTGCTGTACTTCCATTTTTCGTGGTAGGGTAAGATTTCAGCATGCTACTTTTCCGGGGTCACGCTGCCTACTTTGGTGCGGCTGCCACCTAATGTATAGTTGACTTGATACAGCGTTTTTTACACAACCGCTGGATGCCAGGACAGACGCTGTTTGAGCCGCACCTCCTTGGTGGACAGACGCTCGCACGCACCTCCTCAATCTAGCTGAAGTCTGAAGGACAACAGTGCCCAGGCTGCAGTACCAGCTAAGTACGCAACCCTTAGCTGGCGGTCTTTGTCATCTCTTGACCCGTGGAAGCATGAGGAAGGAACTTGTGAGGACCATAGCACTGTTGCGGGGACGCACGCTCCATCCCAGGTGTCTACTCACCATTTTGCAGCCCTAATAAGATGCCTAGAGTATCGCACAAGCTGACACGTGCAACGGGAAGGATTAGTAGGTTGCATAGACCCGGCGGGGAGTAGTCCCCGGATACGCCTTAATTGAAGGCACGATTTATGCGACTAATAATGACAATAACAATAATAATGCCAATAGAAAATTGTATACATAAATTATTTCTTAATAAAAACACCTATGGTGGAACGAAGATACTTGGAAGATTTCCTACTTGGGTTATTTGAATACATTTCATAACTTAGCATTCAATTTTAAAATACATTGCAGCTGCTTCGGTTGTGAAAGTCTTTTGAATGCATCCCATTCCACTTTATCTCTCAAATTCAAGTTATGATTTTACTCAAGTCAAGATTTTACTTACTATCCATAATCTAAGCTGCGACTGTTTATGACAGTTCTCGAATGTTCTTTGCTGCTACAAACGGTGTTTCAGTAAAATAAAAGTTTAAAAATCTTGGTTCATTGTGTTGATCCATAATATGTCACAAATGGTTCCATACACTGAAAAATTCTTGCAAAAACAACCGTTTTACCTGACTATGCCTATTTTCAAAACTACCATGAAATTCTAGTCAAATTTACTACGTTTATGGCACAACGTTCATCATTTGTAGTATATTAGACAGACCTCATGTTAATATCAACCCCACCATAGTTGACTTCAATCGCAAGCATGGTAAAATCAAACGCATTTATGGTCAGGTGAAAATTGTTTGTGTTTGCGCTTAATTTAAACCTCGAAATTGTAGTTTCTACCGCGGATTTTCTTTGCATGTAATTGTGACCTCCTTTCAAAAGTATTTCATAATATAACTTTAAGAAACATGTGAAATAACCTACTTCAACTCTAATTTAATAAAAATAAAAATTCCAAAAATCACTTAACTGATCACAATTCCCAATCATAACGAAATCAGTCGTGATGTTTCGTGGACAATTCGTGTGTTCCCTGATTTTTAAATGAATTTTAGAAACTGAACTGTGTACTAAGTGCTCCATAACCGTGGATGGAGTCGAAAAACAAATTAGATTGTGTGCATCATACATTATACAGCAATCGATATAACTAGATAAGAATGAGAAATGTCACTGTATGGGTATACGTATGACAATTTTCGTGCCAACTTGTCTATGGAATTGTCAACACAATTTCAGAATCGAATGAAACTTTTTATGTTAATCTTACCTTTTTCTTATAAAAAATCAGTGGGGTTGTGTTTAACACACGACCGGTTGACGTAGACTACGTTAACCCGTTTGATTAGTTTCGTAGTGTACTGTTCTAATGGGACGTTGGGTTAGCATAAATAAGTGAGAAAGTATGTTAGAACATGCTATGATTCGCTTCTTAGAAATTATTTGGCAGCCGTGGAAAGGGACGTTTGGTTTGAATGTTAGTATGATGAAAGGGCAACAATTGTGCTGCCTGTAGTGATTGTGTTGATATGATCGACCAGCTGGAGACCATTATCCATATCGCGTAATCTCGAAAATCTATCGATAAATGATAAAGCTTTAAGAGTTCACACTGTTTCAGTTATTTTTAAATGTTGATTTGACCTCTACCCTTGCCGTAAGGCCTAGTCTGATCAAAATAGCGTTGATGTTTGTCCTCAAAGATCGTTAGACCAGCATTAGATAGTAAGTATGTTAGCAAAAATCTATTGTACATTCTTTAGAAAGCATTTGAAAAGTATTTGCACTTTGTCAAGTTGGTTGACCACTTGATTTTATTTCCCACCTCGAGTTTAAGGCCCTTCTCTAGCTTTCCGACCAGTAGTTAGCAACGCATTACCTCTGGTTGCTTCCAGTTTCGCCCGATAACCTCGAGTTCGCTCGGCATCGGTACATGGTCAATTCGGAGGATTTTTCGAATGTTCGATCTTAACGCGCTTCCGAAATTTGCGCAAACGGTTGGCATCAAAACGAATAGGCATTGCACTTATTCACCCTTTCACAGTTTCTCAAAACTTATTTCTTCCTAGAAGTAAAACGCTATCCAACGCGAATCGTTAACACAACAGAATAACTATTCATAACAGTACTCATTGAAATGTGCATGTTCGAGAATCAAAACATTGTCCGTGATAGGGAATTTCTTGAAACATGCCAGAACGCAACATTCTTTAAAATTTTCATACACCGATTGATGAATATGTATGCGAAATATATTAATCTTTTATTTGTAAAACTTTATATACCTGAGTAAATAGAATGGCAATCGTATAAATTTCTTGATTAGAGCAGTCTCAAAAATAAATCAATCAAGAAACAATCGAATTCTTAGCGTCCGGTGTTTAAATTTTTCGTGACGGTAGCCATTTGTAAATTGTACAAAATGCTCAAGGTATGCAACAAAGAGAAAACTAATATTGTTTTAGCCACCGCTGTCAGCCAATCGGTAAGAACCAAACATTCAAATCAAACAAACTCTCTCAAAATTAAATTGGTCGTCCTGAAAAGGACGGATTTGAAATGGTCCGCATTTGAATTAAAACCCTCTCTGCGCCTTACCAAAAGATGTCTACCAAATATCACACACACATAAGCACCTTATTTCGCTCCTCGTGGTTGCACCCACCAGCTGGCTACAAAAACATTATCTACCAAATAACAATACCAAATATCACACACACAAGCACCTTATTTCGCCCCTAGTAGTAGCACCCACCGGCTGGCTACAAAGACATTATTTGCCCAAGCAACCGACTGCCTAGCACACCACAGCATAATGTATGGCTGCCTAGCAACGGTTGCCTAGCCAACGGCTTGGTAACAACAGACTGCAGTGCAATCAGCTACCTGACCAATTGGTAGGTCGCCAGTGCACTTTCTATGGTGCTTGCCACAGCCAGCTGCCAAATCCAAATTGGCGTCTTGCCGCTCCGCTGAATGAAGCTAGTGCACCCTCCAGGGTACATGCTATCGCCCGGCGCCAGCTGCCAATCCATACTGGCTCGATGCTCCGCACAGCTCCAGTACTGCAACACGAATGAGAAAATTTGCGAAGGTGTACCCGTTTTATATCGTTCACTGCTGCATATGAGACCTCCCTTGCTTACATTTGAAATCTGTGATAGTAAAATTGAGTGCATTGAGTAAATTTACTCTGAAAAATCGGCATTATAAGACATCACCTCATATTTTGGTTATTTTCAATAGCTTGAAATTGTTAACGGATAATGTTTGATAGTTGAATTGATACGCGGGAAAATTTCCAATCGATTGATGTAAACATCTTGAAAATCTATTGAGCATTTATTAAGTTATTAGCGTTTAATTTGTAACGATATTTCGTGACGGTCGCTGATTTTTAGATTTTCAATTGACACCCTACCCTTCCCGTAAGACGTAGTCTACGTCAAAAATAATAGAAAAAAAAAGAAAACAACAAATATAAAAACAATAATTTCTCCCAAACCCCACCCAACCCACACGCACACCCCCCCCGCCCTTCCCCACCCCCCCCCGACCCAATTTTAATATTCACTTTTTCCCCACCCAAAAATTAATGAACAATCATCGTGTATATATATAGATATAAGTAGTTTTTAACTTATCTCATCTATGCAGTGATCTCATCACTTTTTGTGATCGGGTTGTGGTTTGGGAGAAATCGACAAAAAAGTCAAAAAATAAAGTTACTTTTTTTTCAACTCTTTATTTGTTCCAAATTAATTCATATTTACATTTCATGTTAATTTAGGTGCTCCAGCTACTACCGTAACGTATCAACCTTAATTGTTAAAATATGTACCTAATTTTGTTTACATTGTTCATGCCTTAGCAGTTCAGTATTTTAAACAGGTTTTTATTCCTGCATGTCAGTATAACAATAATAATCTTAAAACTAAAAACAAACTAAAATTAATCTTAACTAAGCATAAAGGGAATTAATCATTGCAATAGAAGATTGCAACGATTTTTGTCTGAAATTATTAATTATTTTGTTGGACATTTGTTCTAAAGTCTCAACATTCGAAATTCTATGTACTTCGTTAGTACTGTACCAAGAAGGCAGCTTCAAAATCATCTTCAGAACTTTGTTCTGAATCCTTTGAAGTATTTTTTTCCTGGTAGCACAACAACTAGACCATATTGGAACAGCATAAAGCATGGCCGGTCTAAAAATTTGTTTAAATATTAGTAGTTTGTTCTTCAGACAAAGTTTGGATTTTCTGTTTATAAGAGGATATAAACATTTTATATATTTATTACATTTGGCTTGAATGCCTTCAATGTGATTTTTAAAATTTAATTTTTGATCAAGTAATAGACCAAGGTATTTCACTTCGCTTGACCAGGAAATTGGAACACCGCTCATAGTAACGATGTGACTACTACTAGGTTTCAAAAAAAGAAGCTCTAGGTTTATGTGGGAATATTATTAGTTGAGTTTTGGAAGCGTTGGGAGAAATCTTCCATTTCTGTAAATAAGAAGAGAAAATGTCCAAACTTTTCTGCAGTCTCCTGCAAATGACACGGAGACTTCTTCCTTTAGCGGAGATGCCTGTGTCATCAGCAAACAAGGATTTCTGACAACCCTGAGGCAAATCAGGGAGGTCGGAAGTAAAAATGTTATATAGTATCGGCCCAAGAATGCTACCTTGAGGAACTCCAGCTCTAACAGGTAGTCGATCAGATTTGGAATTCTGATAATTTACCTGCAGAGTTCTGTCAGTTAAATAATTTTGAATTAATTTCATAATATAGAGCGGAAAATTAAAGTTTTTCAATTTAGCAATCAAACCTTCATGCCAAACACTGTCGAATGCTTTTTCTATGTCTAGAAGAGCAACTCCAGTTGAGCAGAAAATAAAGTTACTTTATATCGAGTTATGGCTGTTATGCTAAATACGTGCCTGGTTTGAAATTTACAAATCTGGAATTCTGTTGCAGTACCCTTATCCAAATGATATCAGTAATGTTTACATGCGGGGCTGGGCTTACTGTATGTGAAAATTACCTCGGAATGGGCGTGATTCTCCAGGCATTCTGACATTTGTTTCTGGATCTGCAGTAGAGCTATCATATTCTAGCTTCCGGATCAAAGCTGCCTTTAATAGTCACAACCCTTTTTGTTGCAAACAGGTTTCTTCTATATAACCATTGTCGGCCAATGGATGTTCGATAGAATACTCACACAGTAACGCTACTGCCGTGAACTACAAGTCAGTCTAATTGCTTTGAGTTTGAATAATCATCAGACATGTGTCAGTTTTGTAGTTATCTCCCAGTTATGTACGCAAACAATGAAATTTGTACAGACAAATTAACTCAAAAACATCAAGTAGTATTTTCACAGCATGGGAAACAACCTCATAAGAGTCAAGGCAATGCTCATATTTGCAATGTCTAGTTATTACAGATGGGACTATTTTTCGATTCACGTCATTTTCATCAAAAATATGTTAAACTTAAAAACAAATTAATTGAGCCAAAAAAACAGCAATTGAATTCTTCTAATGAAGTTCAAATACATTTGATGTAAAAATAGATGATTCATTGTTTTAGTTTAATTTTGAACAAGTTTACTTGGATTCATACAAATGTGTTTACTCCTTGTCGTGAAAATATGACGCTGATTTCTCATAAGTGATTAGTTTCCCTCTAAAAAAAAATAATACGGCCAAACGGAATGTGATATTTTCCAATATCAAGTCGAATAAATACTGCCAGGGATTATATAATCTCTTTATACATATACTTTTATTAAAAACTTAAAAAAAGAAATTAATAATAACCGCTCCCATACTAGATGTCATTATAAATTATCAGTTTTGTTAACGTGCTGATGTTGATAAAACGCTGTTGTTTTCTTGTTTATATATCGTCGATGTTGTTTTATAATTTTCCCTGGACGTTGGTTGTTCTTTATTGTTGTTTTATTTTTGTTTTCAACAAATTATATAACCATCATTACAAATTCTACAATCAGTAGTGATTGAAAAAACAGATCTAATATGATGATGGTTTATTTATGGTCACACAATCTCTGAAGAAATGCTGTAAGAAAGGTAAAAATAATTAGATTGATCTAGTAAGGGAATAATAAATGAAAAGCATAAGCTATCATGAATTGACGGTAAGGCTTGTGTCATGGTCAACCGTTACAATAAGACTATAATATTGTATAACTGTCTAGGCTTAATCGCAATTCACAAAATAGAACAATGTACGGCAAGACGTTCAACGCGAGTTATGTCACTACAAATATTAAAAAACCCGGTTGGTAGGAATGTGAGAACAAGTCAACAAGTTTCGTAAGTCACCGGCTTTCGGCCCACTAATGTCTAAAAATAAATTTCGATCCGTGAAAACACCGTATGGGTGAGCATATTTTCAATTCAATTTTCGCTCGGTGTCATGTGCTGAAAATAGCTGATCCATCGAAAAACGTGTAAAATGGTGAAAGAAAAATTGCGTTCGCAGAGACCTACTGTATGACTCATAAATCTTGAGGATTGATGAACCACCAGAATTCTGATGGTGATGTGTTTTTTTTACGTCTAAAAGTGGGTGATTACGGATAGAATTCGAGCAAATATGACTGCAAGCGGTGCTTAATGAGTAGTGAATATTGAAATATACTTACGAATACTCTTACATATTACATGTTGGTAAATTTAGTTATTGAATGATGTTCTTTCAAATGTTTACTTGTGGTTGATGACGACCATGTTATCCATCATCTTCTTGAGGAAGGCTGTTATCACAAATTGTCAACACAGAATACAGAATTCGGGTACACAAAGGATAGGTGAACATTTACGGTTGATCAACATGAAAGATATAATAAAAATGTAATTTAAAACAAATGCTTTCGTAATAAAATGTGAAGAGTCAAGGAAATCTGAATTATTTACAGAGATAGATTTGAGCATAAACTTTCAACGATACTTACGGGCATATGGGATGTTACCGTCATCGTCCTCGGGGTCCATGCAATCCTTGAAGACAGCTTCAAGCTCATCCTCGCTCAATCTTTCACCTGACATTTGAAGAAATATGTTTAGAGATAATTCTTTACCATTTGATTAGCTAGTGCCTACCCAGGGCAATTAAGCTGTGCTGCAGTTCAGCCAACAGCATGGTGCCGTTCTCTTCTTTGTCGTACAGCTTCAGACACTCGAGGAAATCCTCGTAGCATCCCATATCCTTCTCTTTCTTGACCTGGGCGTAGATGGGGAGGAATTCATCGAACTTAACTCGCTTTTCACCGCGCTTCTGGGTTCCACCCATTTTGCCGATGAGTTCCAGAGTTGGGTTCAGATTGAGGGCACGCAGAGCGTTTCCGACATCGAAGGCATCAATGCTGTTGCTGCCATCCCAATCGTAAACGGAAAAGACAAACTGAGCCTCTGCAGAAATTCACAAAACGTTAATTAGTTGAGTTTATTTCAGCTTTTCTCACTCTGGAAAACATGATTCAGCAAACGTGCAGACAGCAAAAAAAAATCACGTTGGATCGTTTTTTCCGTACTGAGATATTTTTAGATTCATCTTGTTCTAATACAAACACACAAGTTTTCACTTAGCAGATTTAAATCACCATTCACCATTGCGTCATAGGATCGAAAATGTTCGCAGCACGATCCCACACTGGCAATTGATTTGATTTTGAATAGATCTTCTTTGACCTTAATTGGAATTTTGTTTCTGCACTTATGTTAACTAAATCACTTTTCCATTGCGAAATAATTCAATTCAGTTATCACCGCTCTATATACTTACTCTCAATTTCAACGTCTTTCAGATCTGCTGCCTGAAAGAAGGTTTAACCGAAAAAAAATCCATTAGAATTTCAGCCATTAATTTTTTTTAATTTTTCACAAAACTATTCAAACTGTTACTAGCAAAGCTAGTTAGTCCTAGCTTTTCATCACTTGGTTCTAGAATCTCCTCTGAAAAAAATCCTTTGCACAAATTTTCCCTTGATACCACTGGGAGCACTCACCATTGTGACTTGTGTATCTCGCGGATCGCCGTAGACTCAACTGAGGAACGATTCTCAATCACGGTTCACGACGTAGTGAAACAAGTACGAGTTATATTTGGCTAGTACGAAGTCAAATTTGGCGCAGGAAACCTTGAGAGCGCGCACGATGACCGTTCTTCGGCCACAAATCCGCCTAGATGATCATGCGCAGTAGCTGGCGCTCCAATATATTTCATTCAATTCAACGGCATCGGCTTTTTTTTCTGCCAGGTCTACTATCTGAGGTCCTAGCACTTGCTATTACAATTTCCCCCACCCGAGCACACGCTATCAGGTATATGTTTGCCCTCGTTTGCTCACCAGTTTTTCGAGGTGGTTTCCACATTTCTGCTCAGTCGTATTTTTACTCCTACGGCAGGGAACACAACGAGACGAAAGCAACCCCGAAAGCAGTTTTCCCATGTCTGGAGCAAAATTTTCCGCTGATTTCGTTTACATTACAATAGCGGCCTATTTTTACACATAAAACGAATATTGTAGGATTCAGCTATGTTGTGTTAGATGATTGTCGTCAGAGAGCGTTACTTAATTGTTTTTGTTAAAATAATTCATCAGGCATTTTTATTCCTGCCAGATCGAATACTCAAATATATGATTCCGTTTTCAACCTTAACCCTTGCATGATAATACAGCACGCTTAAGATACTCAAGCATATTTCCAATCCTTTTAAGGAATGCTTATCGATGACGGACTAAATAAAAAAACCTCATCAGTTATCGGAATCGACTTCACCTGAGATGCATAATATTTTGAATACAATCTAGCTGCACTGCAGGCCAGGCTAAGCCAGACTAGGTAGTTTCATCCTTAAATTCACGATAGTTTCTGAGATCGATGCCCTGGAACGTTCAAAGTGACATTTGCTTGATCAGTTACTATTTAGAACATGCATAGACGCCATCCAGTTTTTGCTTTATTTGAGAACGGACCACGTAAAAACGACCTTCTAAGGGAACCATGTATTCCCGTCCAATTCCGTCTTGGAGCTAGGTATCGGGTTTCGTTGACACCTTGGTTTCCAAATCTCGTTCAATACTAGGCAGAGTTTTTCTGAAGATTCGAGTTAGAATAGTTTTTTTTTTTTTGGCAGTGTTTAGTAATGGAATCCTAAGTAGTGGTTTGGAGTTTTGGTTCACATAAAGCTATAGTTTCACATGTAGTGTTTTTTATATTTTTATGAAAAATCAAACAAGTGTTCTGATAAACTTTTGAACTTTTCCTGGAATACGACACATAACACAGCACACCTCTTTTTTTTAATTGTCTTGACATCCTTAGTCCGCATATTTTCATTCGAGAGATGTTTTTGGTCCCTTTCAGTTTTGCCTTTGCGATTGCTGTTCTGAATTAAAATTAGAGTCGGACTTAAAATTAGGTCGAACATTGCTCGAACCAAATTGGATTCCATGTACCATTAAAGTACATCAACAGCTTCCAAGATATTTTCCTATACAGTTTTTATTTAAACATGTTTAAGGCCTTAGCGTGAAGTCAATCAGAAGACAAACATTAACAAAATCACTACGCACCCCTCAATTAGTGCTTATGTGGTTTAGTGTAATAACCTTACAATGTCAAAACCTTGTCGCCAACATTTCGCCATGGCTACTTCTCTCCAACCTCTTTGACTATCCACACTCGCCAGATCTTGCTGCATCTGATCCACCCACTTTGCTCGCTGTGCTCCACTTCTTCTTGTACCGGCGGATTGAAGACGAACACCATCTTAACAGGGTTATTGTCTGTCATTCTTGAAACATGCCCTGCCCAAAGTATTCTTCAAGCTTGCGACACTTTCTGGATGTTGGGTTCGCCGTAGACTTGGGCGAGCTCCGTCCCACGTAGCTTTTATAAATCTTCAGGGGAAGCCGTTCTGCGACTGTACCGTACGTTGTTAACGATGACGGATTACCATGTAGTGGTCCGAGTCAATGTAAGCGCCATGATAGGTCTGACCTCGATTATGTCGGAGAAATGCCCATCAATTAAAGCAAAACTAGCGATTTAAAATTAGCTCACTGCTGGCAACCCCATTGGTCCGAAGTACACGTTGCACCTTGCTATTGAAATTATGACGCTTTGCGGAACAAGCATCTTTGTTTTTTTATTTGATGTGCAGTGTTATTTTAACAGAATATGTGAGGGGTTGTTCGATGTGAGTAATGTTTTAAAGGGTGATTCATTTAGCTTCGGACCGATATTTTGGTACTTGCTCAGATCAAAAACTACATCCATTTTCTTCTGGACTATCCAGCCCCTGCTTACTCTGAATGCTGTGCTGAAAGTAGTGCTACAAATGATCATATTCTTAGAAATGGCGAATTCAATAAGTGTTAGGCCGTTGTCGTTTGTCCGCTGGTGAGCGTTGAACTTTTCCAAAGTCGGTCTAAATTCCTCCTTCAGTGTGACCTAAGCATTCAAGTCTCTATTCAAGATCTTGACATCATGGCTTGGACAACGGTCGTATTCACATGCTACATGCGCGTTAAAAGCATCCATATCATCATCAGTGCTTCCGGAATGCGGTCTATGCATGATGATAATGCAGAAGTTGAAGAATTGGCCCTTGATCCTCAACCTATACATTATTTCGTTGATCGGTGGACCACTCGATCACGCACTTCTGCATGTTGCCTATCTCTATGAAAGCTGTTCCCAGCTCCTTTGTCGTACTACAGCCATTTAGTATTGGAACAAACATTTTTGATTCGTACAGCGACCCTAGTGGTCGGATTTGTAAACTATGACATCTTATGTGTTCCCTACAACAATAACAACATCAGAAGTTTTTTTTCGCGGTGCAGTTCGAACGTGTTTAAGAGAAACACAAAATGGAAGAAGAAAGAAGAAAAATAATTGTGCGCAATCATATGGAAAAACCCTTCGTGGTCTGGGCCAAAACTTGCTAAAGTGTTGAGTTTTTCCCCGAAATACCGTGTGGCGTATTTTGAAAAAGTACAGAGAAACTTTGTCGACGGCTCGCAAGCCTCAAAACAAGCTTCGGGCGGGTACTGTCAACCGTCAACAGCGGAACAAAGTCATCAAGAACATTATGGCAAACCCCAACATCTCAGACCCAGATTTGGCCAAAAAATTTCGCGCCGCACGCAGTACCGTTCAACGGATTCGACTCCGGGAAGGCTTCAAGTCATACCGTGCCTGTAGACAGCGAAATAGGGATCAAAAGCAGAATAGAAACCGTGCCAGACAACTGTATGATCAAGTGTTGACAAAATTCAAAGGCTGTCTCCTCATGGATGAAACCTATGTAAAGGCCGATTTCAAACAGCTACCGGGACAACAATTTTACTTGGCTACGGCTCGGGGAGATGTTCCTGCCAAATTCAAGTTTATGTTGCAAATAAATTTGCTCGTAAATACATGATTTGGCAAGGCATCTGTAGCTGCAGTAGGAAGGCCAAGGTTTTCTTCACTGATAAGACATTTAATTCAGAGCTGTACAGAACGGAATGCCTCCAAAAGCGAATATTGCCATTCATCAGATCCCACAATGAACCTGTCATGTTTTGACCAGATATTGCAAGCTGTCATCACAGTAAAACAGTGCTACAGTGGTATGAAACCAACGGGATTCAGTTTATACTGAAAGAACTCAACCCACCAAACTGTCCCCAGCGCAGACCGATAAGAGATTATGGGCTATTATGAAGAGGAAGCTGAAGGTGAATGGCAGTGTCGTTAAAAGCATCAATGAATTGAGAACCAAGAGTAATAAGCCAAAACGATGGATGAGAATAATGTGCACCGGTTGATGAAACGTATTCCGGGAAAAGTCCGCAAATTTCTTCGAAATCGAGATGATTAATTCCAATTCTAACTGGACCACGCCTTAGATGGTGTTTTTTTTTTCCTTTAACGGGATAGAAAATCTGCATACAGACTCTTAAAGAACTCAGTGTGTGGGGATAATGGTACCAACTCCTCGACCCACTAAAAACCCATCAATGCCACCCGGTCCCCTCGCCCCGTGACCCCCTTATTCTGTATTATTTCGGGGGAGAGGGCTATTGTGCGTTAAACACCCGCTTATGTCTAACTACATAGGACTTTAGCAGTAAGCTGGTCCCTCTGACCTGTCCCTGGTCGTTCCGCCGTTTATCCTGGAGCTCTAGGACAATCTGAGAGGCCACCGTGTGTACAGCGTCCCAGGTGTCCTGTTCTTGATACATTCTCTGGACAAGATTTTCCGGGGTCGTGTCCCGACCGCTCACGGTCATCATGCCGTTCTTTATGTCGTTGAAGCGAGGGCCCACGAAGAACACATGTTCTGCAGTTTCTTAGGCACATACATGACACGTGGAGGACTCGGTGAAATTAGTCGGTGGGACCACCGACCTTCGGTGGAATTCCACACCATCTGCCACTTGACCATTGATGCGACTCTGGTCTTACGCATACCTCTCGTCCCTCTTTGCTCGAAGCACTCTACGTCTACTTTTATAATGATACCGATGGGCATCAGCCCCGCTAAAATGCATACCGTGTCGCGTGACACTATGTGGTATGCGCTGACCACTCTCAGGCACATAAGCCTGTTGGTACTTTCGAGCTTGCCGATGTAGCTCTTAGTACTCAAGGCGGTGGCCCACGCCAGCCCGCCGCACCTAAAAATGGACAGGGCGACGCTGGCCAGGAGCTTACGCTTGCTCCCATGTACCGCTGAGCTATTCAACATCATGCGGGATAATGCCGATATAGCCATGGAGGCTTTCTTGCAGGCGTGGTCGACGTAGCTGGTAAAGGACAGCTTGTCACCGATCATAACCCCCAAGTACCTCAAAGACCAATGCGCCCTCCATAGTTCGTTTAGCCGTTAAGTTCGTTTATCCGTTAAGGGGGACCTTAACGTTTCCAATGTGCACCCCGGGGAGGTGAACTACACCACACCTCTTATAGATGGTGTGGTTACCTCTAAACGTACGCACCATAGATCCTTTACAACACACCTCCTGCCGCACTACAATACCAAACATCTAGTACAATTATCAGCAGCTTATTAGCGAATAACATTATAGAATTCCATAATTTACTTTTTTCATTGTAAAGTCGATAGGTTCGCAACAAGTAGCTAGTGGCGCAATAGCAACAAAACAGCAGTCGGCACGCATATAATTTTCAGTTCATGTTATAATATCTCGTCACTGTATATATTATCTTATATGACATTGTTTATTCATTACCATTACCCTTCATGTATATCATCATCAATACTATTTCTAGCATTACTTGTGTTTTCGTGATTTATATATTAACATAAAAATAATTTTATAATATTTACCTAATAGGTTATATATACTTTTAATTATTATGTCTTATATGTCCAATTATCATTTTCATCCTTTCTTCTCCTCTTATGATTTAGAAGTATCTAGTGCCTTGAATACAAGAAGCTGCAACGGAATTTGCGGAAGGCTTTTGCACTTATTACTGAATGTATTTTTCATTTCCGGTTTGCAAATGGACATTTTACCAAATCTGAGCTGATCGAATTGATGCAGCGCTGTGTGCCATATGGCTAGTGTCTGATTTTACAGTACAATCTTTGTCATTACATTTTCATAACTCACCATATCATTATATTTGATAATATTGTTTTATTGATTTTACTTCATAGATGTTTGAAATATTACTTTTTTTTTATTTCCATTTGTCTTTAACTCCCTTTCAATTAAATCTTCCCTGTTTTCCTATCTCAGGAGCAATAAATATTAGGCAAGCAAAAATAAAAGCGGTTTGCTGTTATAAAATCAACATCAAGCAGCAAATAGTGACCATGGCAACAGTTAATTAAAATGTGTTAATGTTAGTTTTGTAGAATTTCAATATATTTAACACGCGTTTTCAGAATACCAAGATGTTGGTGAATTGCTGCTTTCGCAGAAAACGAAAGAAAATGTGCTTAAACGCGGAACCACAGAAATCTATACTTTAACATTTTACAACATTTCTTGCATTTCAGGATCAACCAAATGAAAATCATATGTAATAGATACGAATGCTTGTAGTATTTTTCATTTATATAAATATAAACACTATTATATAAATATTTCGTGGGAAAGGGAGGGACCATCAGAGCACCCGATTGAAGCACTATGGATGGGGAGAGTGGGAAGGCCAACTCCCCATTGCTAACAGTTTTTGAATAGAGGGCGGGCTCTTCTCCCCGCCCATTGGGGCATCCTCATGTTAGATAGCTCGCTCTTATGACCAATTGTTCAATCTTGTTGTTGGAAGGAGATTCTTTTTATCCCTATGGAAACGTATAAGTGATGTTGCGTATCGATTCTCCCAACCCGTTTTTGGCCCGTCATACAATGGCATGATTATGATAATCAGTGGTTATTAAAGCTTGATCAAGTCTAACAGAGAGGAGAGCACATTGTTGTCGGACTTCGTTTCCGTGCTACAATGGGTGGTAGTACATATCATAAATCATACATGTAAGGTCAATAGGTTCGCAATGCATATTGTATGTTGCTATCATTTGAAAGCCAAAAATCTATCATAATTTGCACAGTGGTGGCTGGGTGTCCTAAAATTAAGTTTTGATAAATGTTCTTTAGAATCAATACGATGCGAAACGATGTCGATTACATGCGAGACCATTGCAAGTATTCAGCGCTCTTTTACTTTTTCAATGCTGATGAGCATGCAACTAGCTTTATAAGATGGTAAAAGAAAAAATTTCCAACCTAATTCCTGAAGTACAAACAGCTTAAAAATAGACAATGAATGGTAGTTTCTTATTTAAAATAAAACACCTAACTCGTTATTTTTTTCGCACTCTTCTATTCTCGCTTCATACTAAATTATATCAAATTTCATTTTTTGACGTTTAGCTGCAATGTAGAATGTAGAAAGTGTATAAAACATGTGAAGCAATAGACAATGTGCATCTATAGCATGAGATAGCTTGGGCAGGGACTGTTGGGTTGCACCAAATGGTTTAGTCTTAATGATATACTATGGATGTGTCTTCGAAGATTTCTCGCAACAAATTTCTAGGATATGAAATTTGGATCAACTTTTTATCATACTTTTTGAGTAACTGACATTACCGAATTGGAATAAAAGTTTCTAGGTTAAGTTTTTTGGGTCTGTGTATTATGTGTTATTTTGCTCAAACTATGGTATTCAATATTTTTCAGCAATATAACTTTACAGCATGAAATGGCACAAGTTAAATTTACTGAACTTTTCACTATCTTTTTCCAAACAAAAATGATAATCTTTTTCTGTTAATTTACATCATTGAATTTTTTTTTAATTAATAAATGCTCTTTTTTCTGCTGATAATATATCCATATGTCATAAATAAATACATATTTTTGATTGTTCCATACATAATTAAATGTTTTACGTTCTATTTAATTCCAATATGACCTTCACATTCTACCAACTCCTTTCGTGAACGGTTTGCTGATTTTTTTTTATCTTGAACGGGATCTCATTGACAATTTTGTTAATTTCGATTAAGTATAAAAAAATTTACGCAAGTTTGAAAGTTTCGCAATAATTATTTGCTAACCCGCTACGCTTTTGCTCCAGGGCAGTTTATCAGATTTCCCACCTTTTAGGTCCTCCTGTCATATATCATATCTTAAAAAGATAATTGTTCCTTTTTAAATTGAGTAAAACATGTTAAAAAAAAGGCGCGAATTTGAGAAAAAAAAACTTTTATATCTGTCGAACGATAGAGGACAATACAATACTAATTAAAATCAAACATTGTACCTATTAAATCAAAAAAAGTTATCTGACACCACCATGTACTTAAATCAGCATACACACAGAATGCAAACATAGGCTGAGATATACTTTTATGCAGCCTTGCATCGCAAAAGGCTGTTTTCCTTCACGCAGTAGTGTTGAATAATGACTTACTTTTGCTCACAAAATAATAAGTGGCATAATTTGTTACTTTATGAAACACTTTTAAGTTGAAAAAAGTACTACATTAACTCTTTTCCGTCACTACTTGTTATACCATCAGGCATGTATGTAAGTAGCAAATTCATTGCTTCAATTATAGTAATTATACTTCCAAATCAACTACGAACTACGGATGGAGCGCCACATGGCGTATTGGGGTGGATGCCAGTAAAACCCCAATAATGATAACTGGCTGCGAAAAAGGAAAACGAGTGGTATTGTTACATTCTGGCTGGTTCCTGTGTCGTCTCCCTCAGTACTGTCGGGTGATACCGAGCAGGATGGCGAGGTTCCTGCGGCACAGATTGTCTCCATCCCCTTGGCAGGCCTCCAGTACGTTCCATTCTCCACCGCCCGACCTCACCAGTGGGGCGAGAGTAAGCTCAGATGTCTCTATACCTAACTTACGCTGATCAGGCTCTGAACACGGTTCCCCATGAAGGTCCGAGTCAACCCTCGCATGGCCTCCCTGTTCGCCTTCATGCTTGGATAGATAACCATGGGATCACTATAGCGACTTCTCCACGTGGTTTTGGATAGCGGCTGGAGGGGTCCCAACAGACTGGAGGGTAATACCTCAGGAACGAATAGTAGCTAACGCCCCTGTAGGACCAAAAACCTATGCGAACATGGCGGCGGGGTCAACGGGTCCATCCTCGCGACCAGCTCCGGCTGGCCGCAAAAATAGAGGCGTAAGTTAGTAAGGAGTAAGCGTTACCGTGGTGAGGTCATTTAGACCGAGGCATCGAAGTACTCGGAGATCTTGAAAGCGATGCGCGGCGATGCTAAATTGGCGGACGTGGTGTTGTAAGTGGCAAAGGTGAAGGTAGGATGGTTCATATGCCCACTTAACCTGCACCAGCCGCCAAAGGCAGGCTTCCGATGCCTAGAGAGCGGGCACATGTTCTAGGAGTGCAAAGGCCCAGATAGGAGCAACATGTCCAGAAGGTTTGGCAGCACAAGCCACAAGGCCCGGGACTGCAAAGGTTCCTCCAAATGCTTGATGTGTGCCGGGAAACCGGATGATAAGCACGTCATGGGGGGCGCTTGTAACGGTGTCATAGCAATAGAGGGATGGGCTGCCCAGCTGAACATCCGTAACCACGTGGGGGGCATTGATAACGGCACAACGGGTGCTGGAGATGAGGCGACGGTAACGAATAACGAATTCATTGCGATAGCAAAGTCGCTAAAGGTGCACAAAGCACCGGGACCGGATGATATTCCGAACCTAGCCATCGAGACGGCTATCTTACTGGCTCCCAAAATGTTCAGGGTGATGATGCAAAGGTGTTTGAACGAGAGCGTCTTTCCGGACGCCTGGAAAATTCAAACCCTAGGGTTGCTACTAAAGACAGGGAAGCCACCACGGGATCCATCGGCATATAGACCTATATGTCTGTTGGATACAGCTTCGGGATACAGGTAAGGTGCTTGAGAAGGTAATCCTCAACAAACTGACAAAATACACGGAGGGTAAAGGCGGTGTGTCTAACAATCAGTCCGTAAAGAGAAGTCAACGGTGGATGCCATTCTGTCCGTCACCAAAACGGCCAAAGTGGCAATCTAACGCAAGAGGCGAGGAGTCCGCTACTGTACAGTGGTCACCCTTGACGGAAAAATGCGTTCAATAGCGCCAGTTTCGTGGCTATCGCCGACTCGCTCCAACGCCTTCAGGTTCCTGGGTACCTGTACAAGATTCTGGGGAGTTATTTCCAGAATCGTGTAGTGGTGTACAATACTGAGGTAGGCCAGAAACGTGTTCAGATCACCGCAGACTTGGTGGTCATGATCGACGACAAGCTGTGCTTTATCATCCACGTCGATAACGCCTGCAGGAATGCCTCTATAGCTATATCCCGCATGATGTCGAATAGCTCGGCGGTGCAATGGAGTAAGCGTAAATTCCTGGCCCGTGTTGCCCTGTGCATACTTTCGGTTCGGCGGGCTAGCATGGATCACCGCCTTGAGTACTAAGAGCTACATGAGTAAGCTAGAGAGAACGCACAGGCTTATGTGCCTAAGAGTGATTAGTGCATACCAAACGGTATCACGGGGATGATGCTAATAGGCATCATCATAAAAAAGGATGTAGAGTGCTTCGAACAACGTAGAACAAGATGTATTCAAAAGACCACTAGAGCCGCATCTATGGTTAAGTGGCAAAGGAAATGGAACAACTCCACCAAAAGCCAGTGGACCCACTGACTAATCCCGGAATAATCCGGGTGTATTGGTAGGTGACATGGTGAAGTGAACTTCCACTTAACACAGATTCTGTCAGGCCATGGCTGCTTTAGACAATATCTACACAAATATGGGCACGCACAGTGCTCTGCATGCACCGAGTACGCAGGAGTTGAGGAAACCGCGGAACATGTGTTCTTTGCATGTCCTCGCTGCGACGGCGCCAGATCCGGCATGATTGCTGTAAGCGGTCACAACACGACTTTGGATAATCTGGTCCAGAGGATGTGTCACGACATCTGGGACGTGGTATGCATAGCAGCCTCGATCTCCAACAAAAATGACAAAACGACGAACGGCAGGTCGCAAGGACCACCTAACTATTGAAGCCCTGAGTAGTTAGACATAGTGGGTGCTCAACAAGCACAATAGCCCCCTCCCCGAAGTTATACCGAAAGGTGGTTCCGAGGAGGGTTCAGTGCTTAAGGCACGGGAGGGTTTTTAGTGCGTCGAGGAGTTGGCACCTTCATCCCCACACCCTGAGTTCTTCAGGAGTCTGGTTGCAGATTTTCCATCTAGTCTAAAAAAAAAGGCGGTATTGAGAGAATAAATCTCATATTTTAAGTCCTTGAGTAAAGCTGTCTTTCACAAAGTTGTTAGTAAAAATGAGACCCTCGAACTGAAATAACCAAATTAGGCTAGTTTTTCCTAAGCATGTCTCTATAAAAACCATTTATAGTTAGGTTATAGTTTGATCCAAAGTATCGTCTCTGTTGCGCCCCACTCCAAAAAACCAAAGCTACTATGTCATACAGCATGCAAGCAGTGTAACCTTGGAAAACATGGATCATTATTATCAGAAGGCCGTTGCGGTAGAAATTAATTCATAATTAGTTAACATGATCACTTGACGATCTCAACCAAATGTTCTCCAACAAAGTTGAAGCTGTATAAGTTTCTCGTAGGTACAGCTATCAAACACTGCCGGTTGCTGTAATACCGAAGAGATAGAAGACTGAGAATAAAAATTTTGGTTTTCCATTGTAAATCTCACAAGAATTACAAAGCGCCAGAACAGTTCGAGTTCAAAACCAGTTCAAATGTTGAGAAAAGAGCTGGAAGCTGATTTGGAATCGATTGAGTGCAGTGAAGTTAAAATGATAATTTGAATCACCCTATGGTAGTATATTGCTCAAAATGTTATATTAATTTCGAATTTCTCAGCAAAGTTGCCATTCCAATGTTCATATAACATCAAAATACACCAACTTGTCATTTTCATTTTCCAAACTAAAATTAAAATAATTTAACGAAATAACACACTTTGAACGTGTTCGTTTAACAAATTTAAAAAATAAGCACTTCTCCAGTTATAGGAAATGAATTATAATGATAAAATCCCTTTGCAATTACTTTGATAAATAGTTTTATCTCTGCTCCAATAATAGAGATCATCATTTAAAAGGGAATACTTTTTAGAGAAACGATAACATTTCTGTTGAGCAAATGGTAGCGACAAGCTAATTTCAGCTTTGTAAAATTGTTCTTATTCAGACATGTTTCAAGCTACATAAAGCTTGACTGAAAATTAGCTTATATAAAGCCTTTTTGGAAAGTAGGGTAGAAATCTAAATTGGTCATTACGGCATTTTTTTTTTTTGTGAAATAAAAGACGAGTTTGTTAAAAAAATTGGGTAGGAAGAAAAAAAAAAAAATTTAAAAAAAAAAGAAGAAAATAGTAACCCCCCAAAAAATCTTGTTATTTGTAGAGAATGGAAAATAATTTTAAAATCTATCTGTAGCATGAAAAGATCCTTTTGTGTTAAGATTAATTTGCATCATCTCACTTCGTTCAGCGAAAGAAGAAAGTCCGTTCGATCCAGCGCTCCGTTATTTTGGAAGATTTTTCGAGTGCGATCCTTGGAAATAATTAGTTTTTTTTCTCAAAATCTATTCACTTCAGTGAAAGGAGTGAATGTGAGTTTTTTTTTTCTAAGAAGGCAGTGTGGTTTTCCAGTGAAATAAGAAAATCAAGCAGTGCTTGCTGGCGAATTATCATCCCGCTCATTTTCGCTTCATCCCCGCGTGGTGACGCTAACCAGCGATACACCACTACATCGCCAACGGTCATCCGACATCGGCGAGCGAGTGCACCAGAAGGCGATCGGATTCACCCGTACACCTACGCAGCGCACCGCTCCCTGCTGCCCGCATAGAAGTGCGACGTTCAGGCATACGGTGCGTCAGCAGCAGCAGCAGCAGCAGCAACAGATCAGTAATATTAGTTAAGTTTTTTTCCTCTGTCTCTCATCCCACTAGAGTTTAGCGTTAATTTGTGTGTGTTCCTGTTTTGTGTTTGTGTGTGATTTAAATTTTTGGGGGTTCAACGCTCCCACAAGTAAGGCAAATCGTGCATGTTGAAGAGGTTTCTTCTACATGGACGGTTTAGCTGAAAAAGTGCCTTTGCCACCTGATGATGGGGAGGCACAAATAAATTTCCGGCCGCGATCTTATCCAATGGACTCGGTCGGTCCATGGGTTGTCTACTTTCAGCCCAAAATTAAACCTCTGAACGTGTACCAAATAACTACTGATTTGACGAAGCGATTCTCAGCCGTGACAGAGATCACGAAAGTTAAATTTAATAAACTCCGTGTTGTCGTCTCTAACATGAAGCAGGCTAATGAGATTGCTTCCTCCCAGCATTTTACACTGGAATATAGAGTTTATATTCCAGCTCGTGATGTGGAGATTGTAGGAGTGGTCACAGAGGCGAGTCTGTGCACTGAAATTTTGGAGAAGCGGGCGGTTGGCCGATTCAATAACCCTCTGCTCCCCCCAGTACAGATACTGGAAGTAACAAAATTAGTGAAAATATCGCACAGCGAGGGTAAGAAAAAAGTTACCCCCACAGACTCGTTTCGGGTGACCTTTTCTGGCTCTGCCCTTCCTCGCTACTTAGAACTGGACAAACTTCGGCTACCTGTGCGGTTATTTGTACCCCGGGTAATGATCTGCCAAAACTGCCAGCAGATGGGGCATACGGCCTCTCATTGCGGCAATAAGGCACGCTGCTCAACTTGCGGGGAGAAACATGAGGCTGGTCCCTGTGCAGATAACACACTAAAATGCGTTTTCTGCAAGGGAACTCCTCCCCATGCTCTTTCGTCATGCCCGGCGTACAAACAACGCGGGGAAAAAATTGGAACGTTCTCTGAAACAACGTTCAAGGCAATCTTTTGCAGAAATGCTTAAGAAAGCCTCGCCACCCGATATCAATACAAATCCTTTTGCTGCTCTGTCAGATGACGAGTCTGATTCGGACTTGGTTGAGGAGGGGACCTCTTTCAGTTTTCCGGAAGGTGCTTCACGGAAGCGAAGACGCATCCGAGCAGGGAAAGTAGCTGAAAAGAAGCCCCAAATCAACATGCCCAATTCAAAGAGCAGTGGAAATAAGGATAATCCAAATCCTCCTGGTTTTCGAAGTGCCAACTACACACAGGATTTCCCATCTCTCCCGGGGACATCCAGAACCCCCGATGCCCCGATTTTTAGAACAGAAGCCCCCTCTTCATCTGGGCTGTTCTCATTTGACGATATTGTGGAAGGTATTTTCAAGTACCTCGAAATGTCTGACCCTCTTAAAAGCATTGTTATGGCAATGCTTCCCACTGTGAAAACTTTTTTAAAGAAATTAACATTAAAGTGGCCCCTCCTTGCAGCTATCATTTCCTTCGATGGATAATTTGCCAAAAGAGGTCGGGGATTTGATCACTGTTCTGCAGTGGAATTGTCGAAGTCTTATTCCTAAACTGGAATCATTTAAATTTTTAGCTCACAATATCAGTTGTGATGCATTTGCTCTTTGTGAAACATGGCTTTCACCCGAAATCGATCTTCCGATTCACGATTTCAACATTATTCGGCTTGATCGTGAGGATTCACGTGGAGGAGGAGTACTTTTGGGGATCAAAAAGTGCTACTCCTTCTATAGAGTGAATTTTCCTCCAATTCCAGGTATTGAAGTTGTCGCATGTCAGGCTGTTATTAAAAATAAAAGCCTTTGCATTGCTTCCGTTTATATTCCTCCTAGAGCCTCAATAAACCAGAAACAACTTTCAGGTATTTGTTCGGTTCTTCCTGCTCCGCGGTTGGTCATGGGAGATTTTAACTCTCACGGTACCGGCTGGGGAGAACTGTACGATGACAACCGGTCTTCTTTGATATATGACCTCTGTGACAACTTCAATATGACCGTTCTCAACAATGGAGAAATAACACGCTTGGCTGGTCCATCCTCACTTGGCAGTAGGTTAGACCTCACACTTTGCTCGAATTCATTATCGTTGGATTGCACGTGGAATGTGATCCAGGATCCCCACGGTAGTGATCATTTGCCTATTAAAATTTCGGTTGCCACCGGGCTCACTCCGCCGGAATCGATCAACGTCACGTATGATCTAACTCGTAATATCGATTGGACAAGGTTCAGGACAGCAATAGATGAAGCCGTTACAACGGTAGAAGGGCTTCCACCGCTGGAGGAATATAACTTCCTCTCCAACCTGATTTTGGAAAGCGCGCTTCAAGCTCAAACTCGACCAGTTCCAGCAACGTCATTTCACAGGAAACCTCCTTCTCCATGGTGGGATCAGCAATGCACCGAGGTTTACCGCAAAAAGTCCGACGCGTTCAAAGTTTTTCGTAGACGTGGAACACCTGAGCACTTCGAAAGGTACACGGCTCTCGAACGAGAATTTAAGAGCCTCATCAAGGCCAAGAAACGTGGTTACTGGCGACAATTCGTGGACGGGCTATCGCGTGAAACGTCGATGAATACCCTTTGGAACACGGCGCGAAGATTGCGTAACAGAATTACGAACAACGAGAACGAGGAGTATTCGGACCAATGGATCCTCAAGTTCGCGCGAAAAGTTTGTCCAGATTCTGTTCCAGCACAAATGTTTCCTCGCGAAACCACGAATTCGATAGATGAGATCAGCCAACCTTTTTCAATGGTAGAACTCTCTCTCGCACTCCTTTCGTGTGGCAATACGGCTCCAGGGGCTGATAGAATCAAGTTCAACTTGCTTAAGAACCTTCCAGACGTCGCTAAGAGGCGCATGTTGAACTTGTTTAATCAGTTTCTGGCTCTCAACATTGTACCGGATGATTGGAGACGAGTGAGAGTTATTGCCATTCGAAAACCTGGTAAGCCCGCGTCCGACCACAAGTCCTATCGACCCATCGCGATGTTATCTTGTATTCGAAAGTTGTTGGAGAAAATGATCCTCTTCCGCCTGGACAAATGGGTTGAGACGAACAACCTGCTTTCAGATACTCAATATGGTTTCCGTAGGGGTAAAGGAACGAACGACTGCCTCGCGTTGCTTTCCACAGAGATTCAGTTAGCTTTTGCTAAAAAAGAGCAAATGGCTTCTGTTTTCTTGGATATCAAGGGGGCTTTTGATTCAGTATCTGTTGAAGTTCTCTCAGATAAACTCCACGCTTGTGGTTTTTCACCATTAATGAACAATTTGTTGTACAATTTGCTGTCAGAGAAACATATGAGCTTTTCTCATGGAACCTCTACAGCTTCTCGATTTAGCTACATGGGTCTCCCCCAGGGATCATGTTTAAGCCCCCTTTTGTATAATTTTTATGTCAAAGACATTGACGGTTGTCTGAGTGAGAATTGTACGTTAAGACAACTTGCAGATGACGGTGTAGTGTCTGTCACGGGACCCAATGGGGTCGATCTGCAAGGACCCTTACAGGATACCTTGGACAATTTGTCTACTTGGGCTCTCGAGCTAGGTATCGAATTCTCTACGGAGAAAACTGAGTTGGTAGTTTTTTCTAAGAAGCATAACCCTGCACAACCGAAGCTTCAAATTTTGGGTACACCGATAACTCATTCTATGTCATTTAAATATCTTGGGGTCTGGTTCGATTCAAAGTGCACCTGGAGATCCCACATTGAGTACCTGAAGCGAAAGTGCCAACAAAGGATCAACTTTCTCTGCACAATTACCGGGACCTGGTGGGGAGCGCATCCGCAAGATCTTCTAACGTTGTACCGGACAACGATTTTGTCGGTTATAGAATACGGTAGTTTTTGTTTTCAGTCAGCGGCTCGGTCGCACATCATTAAACTGGAACGTATTCAGTATCGGTGTCTTCGTATCGCGTTAGGTTGTATGCACTCGACTCATACCATGAGTCTGGAAGTGCTGGCTGGCATGTTGCCACTCTCGGATCGGTTTTCAGAATTATCTCTCCGGCTCCTTACCAGGTGTGAAGTTATGAACCCCCAGGTGATCGAAAATTTTGAGAAGCTCCTTGAGTTGAATCCTCAAACCCGCTTCATGACTTTGTACCATTTATACATAACACAGGATGTCAGCCCTTCGCTGAATATTCCCAATCGTGTTTGCTTCTCCAACTTCGGAAATTCGGTTCATTTTGATTTATCCATGAAACAGGAGCTTCGTGGAATCCCAGAGCATCATCGTCCTATGATTGCTCCGGTGATATTTGCTGCAAAGTTTGGCCTAGTTGATTCCACCAAAACGTTTTTCACTGACGGGTCTTTGATAGTGGACTCCGCTGGCTTTGGTGTATACAATGAAAATTATAGCGTCGCTCGTAAACTTCAAGCACCTTGTTCTGTTTTTGTCGCGGAATTGGCAGCAATTCATTTTTCTTTAGAAATTGTTGCCTCACTAACACCGGATGAATACTTCATTTTCACGGATAGTCTCAGTTCTATAGAGGCTATTCGCTCCTTGAGGCCGGTAAAGCACACCTCTTATTTTCTTATGAAAATACGAGGTCTTCTAAGTGCTTTATCTTCACGTTCTTTTATTATCACCTTTGTATGGGTCCCTTCTCATTGTTCGATTCCTGACAATGAAAAAGCGGACTCGCTTGCAAGGGTGGGCGCTATGGAAGGCGATATTTATGACCGACAAATCGCCTTCAACGAATTTTTCTATATTTATCGTCAGTTATCACTCGATAGCTGGCAGTATAAATGGAGTAAAGGAGATCTGGGGCGATGGCTACATTCTATCACTCCTAAGGTGTCTAAGAAATGTTGGTTCAGGGGATTGGATGTGGGTCGAGACTTCATTCGTGTGATGTCTCGCCTCATGTCCAATCATTATTCTTTAAACGCTCATTTGTTCCGTGTTGGGCTGGGAGACAGCAATCTCTGTGAATGCGGACAAGGTTACCAGGACGCAGATCACGTTATTTGGTTTTGTGCTGAGCACCGTGGAGTCAGATCTGAGCTTTATGATTCCCTTCGGGCTCGAGGTAGACAACCCAATGTACCGATTCGAGACATTTTGGCTGCACGCGATCTGGAGTTTATGAAACTCATTTATGTGTTTTTGACTAACATTAGCCTTAGATTGTAGTTTGATTAACTTACTTGTTTAGGTTAAATTTTTGAGGATTGTGTGCATCGGTGTGTGATTGTGGTTGTGTGTGTGAGTGTTGTGTGTGTGTGTGTGTGTGTGTGTGTGTGTGTGTGTGTGTGTGTGTGTGTGTGTGTGTGTGTGTGTGTGTGTGTGTGTGTGTGTGTGTGTGTGTGTGAGGGATTTTTTTTTTTAAAATTGAAAACGTTCAATTATAAAATTGTAATTTGAAATTCTAGATATAAGAAAACCATTGTTCCTTATGCTTTGTTTAAAATTTCCACCGCAATTTTCCCATCCATAAAATTGTAATTCCTATTAACCTCGAGACGGCCGCGAGTAATCGGTTCCACCCCCTTAACCTTAGTTCTAAGATAACTGATGTATATAAACATGAAAACTTGGCTCTGTAAAGTTGATTCGATTGAGCCTGTACAAATAAATGAATATTTAAAAAAAAAATAGGTGTACGAAATTTGAAAGTCTGCAGATAAAAATAGCTTCAAATGAAACATGCGCTGTAGGGTGATTCAGTAGAAGCCGGGCTCTATGTACCTACTATAACATAGAAATGTTAAGTATTCTATCATATGGAGTTTGTCGATTGTCGGTGGATATTTCTTGAGTTTAGGGATTCATAATTTCAGATGAAACATTCAGTACGCATATGTTCTAGATCTGTTAAATATATTTGAACAGTGCGATGAACAGAACATTTCTTTCTTCAATTAATTACGTTATCACACCACACCACAAATTCACGATAAGTTTGAAATGACTAAGAACAAAGAACGAAGACTCAAATTCTTCCAAACAAAAATGAGCTATGTAAGTTATTGTCCACACTATGCATAGAATAGGATACTAGTGGGATGATTTTGTAACCATTTATATAAGGAAATATCAAAATTTTATTTCCATATAAATTGTCATCAGATGTTATTTGAGAGCACTACTAAGAGTGAATATTTTTTCTCTAACTGTTGTACTAATGCAAACACCAAATGTATTAACCATTTAATTTTTTCAATTATAGTTATCAGATATTCAATCATTGGACTGCTATGAAAACATTAACTAGAATGTTCTAGTCAAATAGTCAGAGTAATTTGGAAAACGAACAGTTTTAACTCATTAATATTCCAATTGCTCATGCCTTAATATTTCACACAATTAGCATGAGGAGTTTCGAGGTCAGGCATCAAAATATCAATATTTTCCGTGACCTCTTAACGTCGTTCCCAAAAGACGTAATCTAAACTGAGAAAGTCCGCCTTCGGATAAGTAAAGCACTCTACGTGACGTCAGGTACAAAGATTTTTGACACATGATTCATTAACAAGTACACCGCATCGCTCACTGCGAAAAATTGCGTCGGGAAAATCTAAAATTAACACTTTAGTAGAAAAAAAAACGTTTCACTGCTACTTCGATTTGCATATGAGTTAGTTCTACTGCAGGACAACTAACATTGCTGCTGTACTGTGGGATTCCTAAAATTCCATCTCCCACTTGTTTACATTTCTCACAGCAAGAGTGGTTTGCATACAAATGGAATCTCATACATAAAATCAGCCCAGAGTCAGTTGGAGGTAAACGAATCGTTAAACCTTTTCTGATTGTTTTATTTTTCACCGAGTAGCCACCAACTGGTCCTGTGCAGGGTCGAGCATGTGCATGAGTGCCTGCTAGTCGGGCAAGTTTTCCCATTTCCACCCAATTTTCGATAAAAATAAATACGAAAAGCAAAACACAAACGAGCTATCAAACTAAATTTAACCTCAATACTCCAACCAAAGAACGGTTCGAGCGTGGAAGTCACATCAAGTATTTGTTGCGTCGGAATTCAACAGTTTGCCTGGTTGAACAAATTCAACAGGTTTGTGTTCGTATTTTTTTGTCTGCTTTGAAATCTGACTTTTGTCAACCGGAATGAAGATAAATCGAATTTCATTAAAACGACTGAGATGATGTGTGACAAAGATTGTGTGCTTGCTTCGAAATACTATTTTAAATGCCCTACGCTCAATTTCAAACTACTTCTATTCAATATTCCCAGCCTGCCGTGCTCTAACGGAACTATCAATAATTTCTCTTTACATATCTATTCTAGGAAAAAAAAAATTACTGTCCACTCCGGGAGCCTCGTGGTGATGAGAAATTATCTCCTTCTTGAAAACAACATCATCATAGATCGCTACTCCGCGCATGGGAGAATACTAAAATAACAATCATAATGGATCCTGAATGCCATTGCCCAGAATTCCACAAACTCAATCTACAAATATCGATCAGTATTAAACGATGATTTTGGGGATCGTTGGCTGGATATCGTTTTTCAAGATATTCGTCACGTTACTCTAACTTGATTCTTCTCAGCTTCATCCGTGCCGCAAATGCAAGTTCTTGCAGTTGCTAGTTACTACGAAGTTCTGCAGTTTCCTTTCTTCTGGTTGTTTTGCTGCGTTCTTCAAAAGGTATTACTTTTCGTTCCACCCCTCTTTTCCCATTTCCTGAAGAGGAAGATAGCAAGCTTATAATGTTTTCCGGAAGCTTGAATGGATTACTGAAATATTGGTATACCAATATTGATATATTGGTATATTAACATTACCATCAGAAGATTAATCTTTTCATGTCCATCAACTTTGCCCAAGACGCCATCGCTCTAGCTCCACTATTAATTGAGCTATCAGATGAAAAAGTTCAAACCGATTCTTTTTTACCACCGTGGGTAAGTGCCCGATCCCACCGTTGGGGACCGCGGTGGGGCCTTTAGCGAACGGATTAGCTTTCTTCTGGGTTTTCTTCGTTTCCTCCATGATGTTGGGTCCCCCTCCAGTCGCTATCCAAGGCCACGTGGAGTAGTCGCTATTGTGATCCCATGGTTGTCTATACAAGCAGGGAGGCCATGCGAGGGTTGACACGGCCCTTCATGGGGAGCCGTGTTCAGAGCCAAATTAGCATAAGATAGGTATAGGGTCATCTGAGCCTACTCCCGCCCGACTGGCGAGGTCTGGCGGTGGAGAATGGAGCGTCCTGGAGGCCTGCCAAGGTTTAAATGGGACGGAGGCGACCTGTGCCGCGGGAACCTCGCCATTTCCTGCTCGGCGTCACCTGACAGTACTGAGAGAGATGACACAGGCGCCAGCCCGAATACAATGGTATCACTCATTATTCTTTTCGCAGCCAGTTGCCATAATTGGGGTTCTACTGGCATCCACCCCAATAAGCCGTTAGGCGCTCCCTCCGTGGTCCATTTAGCCGTTAAGGGGAGCTTAACGTTTCCAAGGTGCACCGTGGGGGGGGGGGCAAACTACATTCACACCTCCTGGGCTCTGGAAACCCTTAAATGCGTTTATCTCCGTAAATAAGCGTCTAATCGCTTAAATAGGGGGTTGAAATCGTCGATTTTCGAAAACCCGGCTTTGGTCCATTTAAGTTTACCAAAACTTAAATTTTCCATCAGGTGGGCTCTGGAAACCTTTAAATGCGTTTATCTCCGTAAATAAGCGTCCAATCGCTTGAATAGGGGAGGAGCGAATAAGGAGAGAAGCATTAACAATTGGTAACATTCGAGTATAACTGCAGGGCTCGGGTCGTTGCTAGGGTTCTTTTGGATAGCTGTTCGCAATTCAATCTGATGACGGAATCTCTTCACCAACGTCTAAGGTTATCCGTTTCTCCAGAAGTCGTTAACCTGGGTGGTGTGGGGCAGCTCGTGACTCCTATCACTCGGGCAGTTGAAACTACAATTTCTAGAAGTAAAGACCATTTCTTGTGACCAACCGGTTCAAACAATTGTGACAGTTGATTGGGAGATTCCCAACTGGATCACGTTGGCTGATCCTACATTTTGTACCCCAGGACCGATGGATGCACTCTTGGGTGGTGGAAAGTTTTTCGAGCTTTTGCGTTACGGTAGGATATCTCTTGGTGAACACATACCGCTCCTCCAAAGCACTATAATGGACTTGATTGTCTCCGGTGAATGTCGATGTCCTTCACTTGTTCAAAGCTGCTTTCTCACCCAAAACCAAAAACTTGAACGGTTGGTGGCACGCTTTTGGGATTTGCAACAGTGTTCCTCGAAAAATTGCTGGTCTCCGTCAGAAGAAGAATGTGAGCGACATTTCGTAGCCAACGTGTCTCGAAACCAAGAGAACCGATATCAAGTTCGTTTACCTGTAAAAGAAGAACTCTTGCTTTGTCTACGTGATAATAAACACAACGCAATGCGTCGCTTTCTCGCTCTTGAACGAAAACTTAACGCAAACCCATCGCTACGGGACCAGTACGTAGAATTTATCGATGAATATTTGCATTTTGGGCACTGGCAGGAAGTTTCACAGCACGAATTGGCGGCAGAAGATGACGATGTAACACAGTACTACTTACCGCATCACGCCATTCTTCGCCCTGATAGCACGACCACAGAGCTCCGCATCGTCTTTGATGCTTCCTGCAAAAACTGTTTTGGATTATCGTTAAGCGACGTTCTCCTGACTGGTCCAACTATCCAGGATACGATCAATACAATCGTTCTTCGCTTTTGAATGCCAGCTTTTGTCATCATGGGCGATCTCTGCAAGATGTATCGTCAGATCCTCAAGCATCCTACCGACTAACGACTTCTCCGTGTCTACAGGCGAAGGAACAACAAAGAACCAATGAAGGTGTTTCAACTCCAGACCGTAACATACGGTACTAGTTCTGCTCCATTCCTCGCTACACGCGTCATGCAGCAGCTCGCGGAGGATGAACAAGTCCGTTATCCTTTGGCAGCGGCAGTTATTTGCAAGGACATGTATATGGATGATCTACTAACAGGCTGTAATGATCTAGAGAAGCTTAAGCAACTCTGCTCCCAACTTCTCGGAATCTTCGGGAGTGCTGGGATGCAACTTCGCAAAATATCCTCAAATCACCAGGAAATTCTTGACGAAATTCCTGACGAGTGTCGAGAAACCAAGTCACTCATTGAGTTTGGCGCTCCTGTTAAGACTCTTGAGTTGTTATGGGAACTATCAACGGACTCTCTTCTCTACAAGATGCCAAAGTTCTCCAAATGTGAGCAATACACAAAGCGGATTATTCTGTCACAGACATCCAGCTGCTTCGACCCTCTTGGACTACTTGAGCCATCCATTGTTAAGGCCAAAATCGTTTCCTTCAAGCTATCTGGAAGCTCGACTACGACTGGGATCATCCGTTACCTACAACGTTTGCAAGTGAATGGGAAGAGTACCAGAGTCACTTCAATCGATTGCAAACCTTCCGATTTCCTCGTCATGTTCAGTCACTTCGTCGTGCATCCTTTGTTGAAATTCACGGGTTTAGCGATGCCTCGGATCAGGCCTATGGAGCGTGCATGTATATACGGACGGTTAAATAACAAAAGTATTGCACAATTAGAGCTATGTGCTGCGCTGCTGCTATCCCGTTTAGTTCTTTCCGTCTGCACCAGCATAGAAATCAGACAAAACATCTTTCTGTGGACCGATTCTACAATTGTGTTTCACTGGTTGGCAGGAAGACCATCCACTTGGCAAACATTTGTGGCGAACCGTGTCGCTGAAATTCAGGAGCTAACTGCCAATTTTACTTGGAATCATGTTCCCAGTGGAGAAAACCCTGCCGACATCATCTCACGTGGCATGGATGTAAGTCAAGTTTTGGACGATTTCCTTCGGTGAAATGGACCGCTGTGGTTAGAAACTCCCAATCTTCCTTGGCCAAAACCACCAGAAGATGTTGCCCGATTGAAGAAAAAAGACCTTGAAATCAAAATAGGAATAGCCCTTCTTATTCCTAAAGCCACCAGAAGATGTTGCCCGATTGAAGAAAAAAGACCTTGAAATCAAAATAGGAATAGCCCTTCTTATCACCGAATCGCAAGTAAGCGAAATTGTTAATCGTTTTTCGTCATTGTCCGGATTTCTACAGGTTGGTGCACTCTGTCGACGTTTTGCTAACAAATGCCGCAACCTCACAGACAAATCAACCAATCATTCATCCTAGTAAACCTTATCGGTATGGTCCGACCGAAGTAGAAGAACAAAAGGAAACTCTGCACGGAGTCCTTCGCATGATCCAGAACGAACATTTCCCGTCCGAAATGGCCACGCTTCAGGCCGGAGGAACCGTTTTACATTCGTCAAAGCTATCTTTGACGTTATCTTAATCCGGAGATTCGTGATGGACTTATGCGAGTTGGTGGCCGGCTTAAAAACGCCGGAGTCGCGAGTGACGAGAAAAACCCGTTTGTACTACCGCACAAGCATCCACTAACCTGGTTGATAGCTGATTTATTCCACCGGCAGCAGTTACATTGTGGCCCGCAACTCTTGCTGGTAGTTATCCGTCAACAATTCTGGCCATTGAGTAGTCGGAATCTTGTTCGAAATATCGTTCATACGTGCTTCACATACGTCAAGGCAAGGCCTCGTAATCTTGTGCAGCTGGCGCTGGCCGAGCACTTCGTGAGCTTTTTCGCTCGCAAGGACATCGTCATGCTGTTTCCAATGAATCTACTTCCCAATCGATCCAGTTCCACTACATTCCGGCCAAATCACCAAATTTTGGCGGATTATGGGATGCCTGTGTCAAGTTGATGAAGCATCACCTGCAACGGGTCGTTTTTGGCACCGTTCTAGCGCAAGTCGAGAGCTGCCTCAACTTCAGGCCTCGCAAACCGCTTTCCAGTGACCCAAATGATTTGCAAGCCTTAACACCGGAACATTTCCTAATCGGCCGACCTCTGGATGCCTTACCAGACCCTGACTACACTAACCTTCCTGAGAGTCGTCTACGTCTGTGGGAGCGAGCTCAACGCCACACGCAACACTTCTGGCAAAGATGGCACAGTGAATACCTCACCACACGGCAACCGCGGTACAAGTGGTTATCAGCAATCCAGGTGGTTATCCACTGATTGCCTGTCGATCTGCCAAATTTGGAAGACGTCTGAATTGAGTTATCTCAAATTATAATATTCCGCCCACTAAATCACAAAACATTGCGATTGGTTGATCGGATTGAAGATAATGAAATCATTGGGCATAGGACCAAGTATCCCCCGGGTGGTGCTAAAACGATAAGCTTGGAAATCAATAGAAGCATAAAGTTGCCAAAAGGCACGAATGGCTTCGAAGGACTCTGGTTTCACCAAATCCTTCAGTCGTGGCTTTAGATGTATAAGCATAGATTGCTCAACTTGCTTGATGCAGTTATTGATTCCAGTAGTTAAATAGTTCGTGCAATGTTGAGTTTTTGTTTGAAAATGGAGGACGTCTGAATCTATTCGTCAATTTGTTTTCGTTACTTTCCGGTGTTAGAATCGGAACTGACCAAAACCGATGTTAAAGTGTGCCTGAATGTGTCCGCGAGTGTTAACGTAATGTTTATATGAAAAAATTGATTTCCTGCCGAAAAAACTGACACAATCGGAGTTTTTTTTCTTCTTTTTTTTCATTCTATCGTTCAGTCGATTTGGGCTTTTCCATGTTATTCCTTTTTTTTTTATTCTCAGCTTTGTTTTATGTTAGTTAAGTGGAATATGCAATACTGAAGAATTGAAGATACGAATGAAAGCTGGAAGCTGCAAGCTGGAAGGGGGGCGGCCCTGACATTTCCAAATGTTGCACGTAGTCAAATAGCGTTTGGCTTCTATAATTAAATGTGCTGGGATTGGGTTAACGCGTGGAGACTCGGGAATGATCTCTCATATGCGTCCGTCGAACCATTTTGAACGGCCGCAGTGAGAATAACACCATGAATATCGTGCATGCGCGTCGCTTGTTCCCAATAATTAATGCCTTCTCTCTTTTCTATTTCATGTCCTTTTACACTCTTCCCTATGCAGTGAACGCGAGCAATGCCATATGGGAATCATTTAAATAAGCCGGATACCTTGGTGGAAGCGGAACGCTAACCAGCCAGACCCCGCAAAGGATTTTTAGACACTTGAGAGGTGGTGGGTGCTCTCAAAGCGCGGAGCGAAACAGGTAATTGTTATCCATTTTGTCCCGGTATCACAATATTATGAACCTTCATCAAATCTAATTTAATCTTATTATGAATTATATATACATATATATATATATATATATATATATATATATATATATATATATATATATATATATATATATATATATATATATATATATATATATATATATATATATATATATATATATATATATATATATATATATATATATATATATATATATATATATATATATATATATATATATATATATATATATATATATATATATATATATATATATATATATATATATATATATATATATACAGCAATTCCATGAAAAAAAGTTATACGATCTCTCAGAATTTTATAATATTCGGTAGGATTGTTCAACATCGAAAAATATTAGACCCGTATTTTTTTATTTCGTTATTAGACTGGACCTTTCTGCGTTAGACTGGTCCAAAAAATCGTGATTTTTCAAAATCTTCAATTTTCAAAAATTTATAACTCCTAAACCGTTTAACCGATTTTAGTCATTTTTGGCCATTGTATTGGTATTTTTTTGAATTTCCAAGCAAAAATACGAAACCTTTGAATATATCAATTTTTGTATGAAAAAAATACAAAACAAATAGTTTTTCTTGAATTTGACTGCGAGGGGCCTCAACGACTCCTTGTTTTAGTATTTTTAAATGAAAGAGCATTCAATTTTACATAACATATCAAAAAATTGGAGATGTTCTGCGTGTCGTTTTGGAGATACAATTTTTTAAATAATAAATCATTACTCTTCATTTTATACATCACCCGCCTGTAGAAACGATGAAGATGCATGGTAGATTACCATGCGTCTCCATCCAATCAAACCTATGACTAATGAAATCTATGAGTAGGTCACAGAATGTCAAGTAAATATTATATAATAAATAATATTTACTTGACATAATTATATAATATTATAGCAACTAAGACTAATGAGACTTTAGGTAGATATTGACAATTTGATTACCTAACATTCTTTTCGTTACACAGAGGGGCATTGGTATTATTATTTAAAAGAAGAACCGTTGATAGTGGGGGTGGGGGTTGGGGGCCGGCTTCGGGGGGGGGGGGGATGTGACGGGGGCGCCGCACTCTCTCGTGCTCTCGCCTTTGTTTCTTTCCCCTCCTCCTCCGCGGCCGCACGCTCCCTATCTTGCTCCTCACGCATCCACTCCCTATGATGTATCAATCCAGATGTGATGTGTTTGGTTGGCCGCATCCGAGTATGGTGCTTCTTTCCTCGTTGTTCCTCCCCCCCATACAGGACCATCCAGTATAGGCACTACAGGTATGTTATATAAAAGTTCATATAATTCTGTTTTAATTTGAATTCTTCTCTTGCAATTGTTACTGGAACATTTTTATTTTTACATTCTTTTAGAATCGTGCGAAGCAACCAGTCACGAAACAATTGCCCTTGCAGGACCGTCCGGCATTGTTCCTTTTCCCTACCAAAGTAAATAATAAAATAGAAATTATTTGCATGATTTCCAATCAATCAATTTTTAATCAATAATTTGTTATATTTATTTACAGGCTCATTGGAAACAACCAGCTATGAATCGATCGGTACCACCAATAACACGTTTTTGTCTGACGATAATGAAATGCTAACACAGCTTAAGGATAAATTTAAGGAAACAAAAGATAGCAATGAGCGGTATAGGATTTTAACCACACTGCCCAAAAGTTGGTCTACATATAGGATTATGCAAGAGTTTGATGTTTCCCAATATATGGCCAACCAAGTGAAAGTATTACAACAACAGGAGGGAATAATGTCAGTGCCTAAAAAGAGGATTAGTAGAGCTTCGTTAGGAGAGGAAACGCTAATGCGTGTTCGTAATTTTTATAATAGCGACGATATAAGTCGTGTGTGCCCGGGAAAAAGGGATTATTTGATATCCAACAATGAAGAAGGTAGGATCTACATACAAAGAAGGTTAGTTTTATGCAATTTGCAAGAGGCGTACTCCATATTTAAAAATACTCATCCTGATATTAAGATTGGATTTTCGATGTTCGCCAGTAACCGTCCAAAACACTGCATTTTGGCAGGAACAAGTGGCACGCATACGGTGTGCGTTTGCATTTACCACCAAAACGTTAAATTGATTTTTAAAACACTCCAAAGTAAACAATTACTTCCAGATGGTGTTCAGTCCTACCATGATATGTTTTCAAAAATAATTTGTCAAAATCCAAATGAGCATTGCTGGCAGCAATGTTGCGAAAATTGTCCGGGAATGCAAATTTTGGCGGTAGAACTTATGACCATTCTTAATAACGGTCACGTTGAATCATTACAATTTAAACAATGGCGTCAAGCAGAAAGATGCAGTTTGGACTTAGTTGAAATGGACACACAAGAATTTATTGATACTTTTTTAGAAAAATTACTCAATTTATTGCCACATAACTTTACAGCTGAGCGACAGGCAAACTATTTAAAACACGTGAAAAACAATTTAAAAGCTACTGAGTGTATCATAATCTGTGATTTTTCGGAGAATTATTCATTCGTTGTGCAGGATGCAGTTCAAGGCTTTCATTGGGCAAACGCTCAATGTACTATTCACCCTTGTGCTATTTATTTTAAAGATGAAGAATCAAATGATTTGAAGTTTACCAGTTTTATTGCAATTGCTGATTTCACTAAACATAATCATGTCGCAGTGCGTCTTTTTTTGACTCAATGCATAGCGTTCATAAAAAGTAAGTTATCAGGTTTAGAGAAAATTTATTTCTTCTCAGATGGATCTGGAAGCCAATACAAAAATAAAATGACCGCTTTTAATTTGTGCAACATGCAAAAAGATTTTGGCATAGATGCCGAGTGGAATTTTTCGCTACTTGTCATGGAAAGGGCCCTTGTGATGCTTTGGGAGGCGTATTGAAACGAAATGCTGCGAAAGCCAGTTTGCAAGATCATCACATAACAACGGCCGAAGAACTTTATTCATGGGCTATTTCTAAGCCAGACTCGAAAATACACTATCAATTTTTTTCGGAATCCGACTATAATAAAATGGAAAGAAAATTAAAAAATCGTTACACACGTGTGAAGCAAATTTCAGGGACTCAGTCATTCCATAGTTTTAAGCCTCAAAACGAAGAGTATATTATTGTGAAACAAAATTCATTTTCAACGGAAGAAAAATGTATAAAATTGTTATGAAAAAACTTAATAAATAAAAATAAATGTATAAAAGTGTTTTTCTTATTTTTTAACATGTTCATCATGTCGCGCGGCTTTAAAGTGTTTTTTTCTTGGAACTTACACTAAGCAAAAATATTTGAAATTTTAAAGCCTTATTTATTTGAAAAGGTAATCGTCAAAAAATAGCAATTGGTCTGTGTGGTTAACGGAAAGCCTTAAAGACTGATTCGAATGTTATACTAAGTTTGTAAGTAACTCATAGATTTCATTAGTCATAGGTTTGATTGGATGGAGACGCATGGTAATCTACCATGCATCTTCATCGTTTCTACAGGCGGGTGATGTATAAAATGAAGAGTAATGATTTATTATTTAAAAAATTGTATCTCCAAAACGACACGCAGAACATCTCCAATTTTTTGATATGTTATGTAAAATTGAATGCTCTTTCATTTAAAAATACTAAAACAAGGAGTCGTTGAGGCCCCTCGCAGTCAAATTCAAGAAAAACTATTTGTTTTGTATTTTTTTCATACAAAAATTGATATATTCAAAGGTTTCGTATTTTTGCTTGGAAATTCAAAAAAAAAACCAATACAATGGCCAAAAATGACTAAAATCGGTTAAACGGTTTAGGAGTTATAAATTTTTGAAAATTGAAGATTTTGAAAAATCACGATTTTTTGGACCAGTCTAACGCAGAAAGGTCCAGTCTAATAACGAAATAAAAAAATACGGGTCTAATATTTTTCGATGTTGAACAATCCTACCGAATATTATAAAATTCTGAGAGATCGTATAACTTTTTTTCATGGAATTGCTGTATATATATATATATATATATATATATATATATATATATATATATATATATATATATATATATATATATATATATATATATATATATATATATATATATATATATATATATATATATATATATATATATATATATATATATATATATATATATATATATATATATATATATATATATATATATATATATATATATATATATATATATATATATATATATATATATATATATATATATATATATATATATATATATATATATATATATATATATATATATATATATATATATATATATATATATATATATATATATATATATTTTTTTTATTTATAAATTTGAATTTTATCTCATTTTCCCCCCCCCCCCCTAACCATTCTATACCCAAACCCTTTTCCCTTTTCCCTCCCCTTCCCACCCCCCCCCCCCCCCCCCCCCCCCCCCCCCCCCCCGGCCGCCACACCCCAGCAAAATACATTTATGGAGGCAATTTTTTGTTTCCTCCGATACCATATTATGGGATGTTGGAGAAGGTTTCGACCTCTTTTTAGTTATAAAGTTCATCGAAGTGAGATTGAAGCGAATAATATTCGTCGTGATTTATTACCGCAGGTATAAAGTTCAATCAAATTAGTGTCGTGAGTGTGGACCATCGGCCCAACTTCACCATCTGAACTGTGGAAAGTGTTTCGGAGTAAAAACATAAAGTGAACCACCATTTTGAAGTGTCCAACCCCGCTGGGAAATCGACACCAGCCGTTTCGAAAACAAAAACGCTTTTCGTTGATCCGCACGGCCGTAAACATCATCGAAACAGCCGTCATCATCCCGAATAAATTCGATACGATCGTCATCATCATCATCAACGTCATTGAGTTTGCTGCTGTAACCCCAGCTGACATTTTGACTCAAAAATGAGTAGCTACAGAATTGCGTGTGTACCTTTTCAAGAAAAAACCAGTTGAACTCAGAAAAATTGAAAATTACGGTGTTATACACGCAATTCTGTAGCTACTCATTTTTGAGTCAAAAATCACTCAGTCTGGCCGAAAGAGAACTTACCCAGAAATGGGTATACATATATTTACTCAGATTTGAGTAAAAAAACCTGTGAACGGAACTGAGTAAAGTTCACTCAGATTTTGACATTTGTCAAATGGGTAGTTTTGACTCATTTTGATGAAATGGACTATGGTAGTGTGCGTGAATGTCTCAATCATTATTGCTTTAAGATGATGAATTTAAAACAAAGTGCTTAAAACAGGTCTGAATTTATTCAACATAAAATTAAGTGAACGAGGAAAACAAAGGTTTTATTGAAATTTGTTCAGTTTCACGGATACAAATTTCGTCCATTTAGATTAAAAGTATCGATGTTCAACTTGAAACATAAGAATTGTTCAAAGTAAATAGAAAGCCTGTTTCGAAAGAAAATAAAATTTTTTGAATCAAATTCAAGGCATTGTTATTTCAACAATACATTCATCGGGTGGGTGAATTTGAGCGTGTGCTTCCCTCTCCAGAACTTCAAGCCGAGGCAAAGTTTCCACACATGCAACATGAGCCAATCGTTACATATATTGGTAGGTTATTTGCTCGATTCTAATAGAAGAACTCTGAGGAAACTCCTTGAACCTGGAATATGTTAGCATTCAAGCCAAATCCAGCATTAAGATAATCAACCCGCATAATCACAAACCATTCCTGGACCATTTCCCTTATTGTTGATGATCGGGTTGACTAACAATTTCCTATAAAGTTTTAATAATATGTCTGATGGTAAAAGGCCAAATAACAATATGCTGAATAGGCGGTTAAGTTAGGTTACCATAAAAAATGGCAATTTTCACGAACAAAATTTTGGCTGTACTCTATGCCAAAAAGTTGGTTTATTATCCAGACCGAGTGCAGACAATAAAAAACCTTCCATTGACAATATGGCATACATTAACAATATATGTTAATGTAGAGGTTGTATGGTGAAAATGAGATTAAACTTTTTGATAACAGTAACATAAAATGTGATAATATGTCTTATATTCAAAAGACAGTTTTGACTGTATAGCAAATTGTTTTTCGTTATGCGGGAAGATTCATAGAATGAAGGAAATACATAAACCAATAAAATCCAAAATCTGTACGCTTGTTCTTATAATTAATGTGTTTAAAATAAACATAACATGATTTTTATTTCAAACATCGATGTCACTTGATTTTAGACATAGAATATATTCGAAATAAAGCAGGTTTATTTTTGCGGCCAGAATAAACTAAATTTATGTTTGGATTTACCTGGAATATGTTTGTTACGACGGTATTTTTTTCTGCGTGTTGAATTGCTTCTTTCAAACTTCATTCACACACCTTCGGGAATTGTTTAATATTGTTTGATCTTTGATATAAATAACAGAAAAAAAACTGGTGACTTTTTGTCCCAAAACTTAAATGATGCTGATAAATTTGTTTGTTCGTCGCCAATTTAAAACTTCAGGCAGCCCGAAATGCGGCACTCAATGCCTTTAATATTAAAAATATATACTGACGTGAATATAAAGATTTCTATCAGAATCATTTACCCAAATCGGGGTAGATTCCACTCATCCGAGAAAAAACAGTTAACTCATTTTTTGACAACTCCAAAGTGCTCGCAAAAATGAGTGCAATCTACTCAGTCACTGGGTAGTCCCAAAATAGCGTGTACCCTCCAAGCAAGTGTGTTGAATGGTTTATCTCGATTCTCCCAGACTGACCCTGGCTTATTTGTAAATAGTTCTGTAAATAGTTTTTTTTTAATAGATAAAGTGAATTTTGGAACTTTGAATTGTAACCTTCGAAGAAGATTCCACTTTAAATACATTAATTTCGTGAGAGAATTGGTTTAAATCTATGAAAGTTTTGATTGTAAATGTAAATATTCATGTCAAAAGATTTTTTGAAATATATAACATACTAAACGTTTCCAAACAAAAAATTACTAAATTTAAAGCTAGAGCCCATGCGCGAAATTTATCGAATGTGCTTAGATAAACGGGTCACATCTCTTTTGAGCATTGTAGGAGCTAAATAGGGATCATCGAGCTTTAGGTAGTGTAGGGAGACTCGGCTGCTCGAATATCAATACTTCGAAAAAGACAAAGCTCAAACAACTCGAACGCACGAAGGTTGCCGAAGGCGCGAAAATTCAGACGATCGCATGTGGCGAGATGCTCGTACGATGATGACAATGGCTACCTAGGAAATTTAGGCGAGGATATATAAACCCACTTCACCCCCATGGCGGGCTCTCTTGATCCTGCGAAGTGAAGATAAACGGAGTGCTTACAGTTCCACCAACTTAAATTTTCTATGATAGAACAAAAGTTCTAGTGACGCGGTACAGTAAATTGAGTGCTAAAAGTTAAGGAGTGATTTCTCGCATTCGAGTATCGTTGTTCACGATCCAACCGTGCGTAGTGAACGTTATTATTGTCCAGGGACTGACTTTGAACTCAAACAACACGTATTGAAGAGCGTAGTGATGAGAGCAGTGAGTCAAGCCGAAATTATTGTAAATCTAAATTAAATAAATCAAACGCTAAATTTGAATTTTCCTGAGTCCCGAATATCTTTTGCATGCACCAAAGAAACTGATTTTTAGAGGATCACGTATATAATTTAACACGAAGGTGAGTCTTTTCTAGTAGCGTAGCCGGCCCTGAGATTGAGAGGTGAGCTAATCAAAAGATGCAGTTTCAGCCCACCCCAGACGACCTCCGTGGCTGTGACCAGAGGTTAGGGGAATTTCGGAGGAGGCCCTTCTGGTCCGTTAGTAACAATTGGCGATCCTCGTAATAAAATTGTGTGGCTTCTCCCACAATTTTCACGCGCGCTTGGGGAGACTCACGAATATTTCATTATTTCGTGATAGGATTGAGATTTGATTTCAGTTTCAGTGCACTGAGTGATAAAAAGGTCCTTTTGATCATTTGCAAAGCGGAAAAAAAATCAAATTGCTAACGAAAAGCAATCCCAAAAAAACACCTTTTGTTTTCAGGCAAAGCGATACCCTTCATTCCGCATCGAACGCTGAAGTGCTTCGGTCGAGTTTGGTTTTCGCACTCCGCACTTTGTTTACTTTCGAAGCCGTAATAAACCACGCGGTAATTGCTTGTAGTGCAAAAATAGTGGATTGTTTTCAACCGCCGAAACCCAGCCGAGCGTTCCTTAAGGGAAGCAGACATCATCGCAGCAGCGACGGTCATCCATAGCCGAATAGCAACGGTGCTCTGTCTATAGCACAGAGGCAAATAGGCAAAGACAATAGCCTACACAACAGCAGCGTAAGGGCAAGTAGCACATTTTCATATTCGTTTTTGTTCCCCCATCTGCTAGTATTTTGTGTATCTCTCTCCCATATAGTAAATCGTTCTGCATAGGGTGGTACAAAAAAAATTATCTGATTTTTATTTATTTATTAATTTTTTTTTCTTTTGTTCGCTGAATTTGTTTATGCATGGATGATTCTACGGGGGCTGACATGCCTCCCAAAGATGTTTTTAGGGCGCGCTGTTATCAGCCGTATTCTGCTCTCCTTGTCTTCTTTCGGCAGAAAGTGAAAGCCCTGAACTTTTTGGGCATTAAAAGAAATTTGACCCGTCGTTATCCGGGGACCGAATTTCATCAGGTCAACAGAAAAAAACTGCGTGTTACTGCACCTACGTATAAAATTGCAAATGAAATTGCCAGTGACGCAGGTTAAAATGTCGAGTACTACGTCTACATCCCATCTCGACATGTGGAGATAGATGGTGTGGTTTCTGCAGTGAGCCTGACGTGTGAAGACGTTATGGAAGGTAAGGGGCGACTTCCAGATTCTGCTTCGTCTACCATTGAAATTCTGGAATGCAAACAATTGCATGCAGGATCAATGGTAGATGGAAAAAAGACGTATTCACCGTCGGACTCGCTACAAGTGACCTTCGCCGGATCAGTTCTCCCAAAATTTGTTGAAATTGATAAAGTTTTTTTTCCCAGTGCGCCTTTTTGTACCAAGGGTATTTAATTGTACCTTGTGCAAACAGTTGGGTCATACGGCTACTTTTTGCGACAACAAGTCCCGTTGTGGCAAATGCGGCCAAAGAAATCTAGAGGATTCAACAAAGTGTTCCGGGTGTGCGCCGGAAACTAAGTAAACCCACTCTCAAAAACTTGCAAAAAAAATGGAGGTAGCGGGGGTCAATTAAAAAAAACCGAATAAACCGGTAATAGCTGATGCATCCGTTCCTAGCTGTAGCTATGCCACCCCGCCGCTACCTAATTACAGTAACCGTAAGAGGTTGCCAAAACCAAAAACTACGTCTTCTCGCAATACTAAGAATATCCCGTCCAAGCGAGGTTAGATTAATTTTAGGGACATTTTAAATGCTCTTGGCCTTTCGGATGCTTCGCCGCTCCGAGGACTTCCCAAGTAACCACAAGCATTATATTATTGCACTTATTCAACCCAAAATCAACATCGATAATGCGGGATCGCATCAATTCAACAGTTGTCAAGTAATAAAGCGTTAGATAAGCTTAAGAATGTAGTGATGCATTACCAATGCAATAATGCTACTTTAGCAATGTATTATGGCATTACAAAAGATATAGCATTAGTTCGATCTTAGTGAGGTCCTTTTCAGCTTTAATCCAACTTCAATGATGCACTATATGCCATACATATGCATGCTATTACAGCCTCGTGGTTACTTGGGTTATTGACCTGCTTATTCCTATCGTTGGAAACCACTTCAAGCAATTGACTGTATCATGGCCCCTCATTGGTGAATTCATATCTTTCAATGAATAATTCATCGAGTGAGGATCAAGATATGATCACCGTATTACAATGGAACTGTCGTAGTCTAATACCTAAATGAGACTCGTTCATGTATTTGATTCACAATTCTGATTGTGATATATTTGCTCTCTGTGAAACATGGCTTTAATCTGAAGATGAATTAAACTTCCATGATTTTAACATTATTCGCCTGGACCGAGATGATTCATATGGTGGCGTACTTTTGGGGATCAAGAAGTGCTACCCCTTCTATAAAATCTCACTCCCAATAATCTCAGACACTGGAATCGTCACTTGCCAAATAAATGTAAAGAATAAAGATCTTTGCATAGCTTCCTTCTATGTCCCTCCGTGGACATCAATAAACCGCCGTCAACTTTGGAGTTCAATTACATTACTACCATCTCCAGTTTTTATTCTGGGCGATCTGAACTCCCACGGTACTGCTTGGGGCGAACAATACGATGACAACAGAGCGGGTATTTTCTATGACTTATGCGAAGATTTCAACTTGACCATCTTGAACAATGGGGAAGCGACACGAATAGCAAAACCTCCTGTCAGGGAGAGTCGACTTGACATATCTTTGTGCTCACTATCATTAGATTGTCGGTGGAAGGTAATCAATGATCCCTATGGTAGTGATCACTTACCAATTATTATCTCAATCACAAATAGTGTTCAAAACACAGACCAGTCAATCCATGTTCCTTATGACCTCACGAAGCATATTGACTGGCAAAATTTTGCATCGGCGGTAACCCTTGGTATTGATTCTACCGATCCTCTTCCACCAATAGAAGAGTACCGTTTCCTTTCCAAACTGATGTACAAAAGAGCATTAGAAGCTCAGAAACGACGTGTTCCAAGTGCATCCCTCAAAAGAAGACCCGCCACCCCTGGATGGGATGACGAATGCACTAAGTTGTATCTTGAGAAATCCGATGCGTTTAAAGATTATCGTAGACATGAAACATGTGAGCTTTTTGATAAGTATCTCAAGCTTGAAAAAAAGCTTAAAAACTTACTCAAAGCAAAGAAACGCAATTACTGGCGTTCGTTGGTAGAGGGACTATCTAGAGAAACCTCGAAGACAACGCTTTGGAGAAAGGCTCGTTATATGCGAAACCGCTCATCCTCCAATGAGAGTGAAAAATACTCCATGCAGTGGATATTCGACTTCGCTAAAAAGACTCTGTCCCAACACAACCGAATTTACGGGATACTACCCGAAATAACGGTTCTCTGGACGAACCATTCACAATGTTGGAATTTGCAATGGCACTTCTTTCATCGAATAACTCTGCTCCGGGAAACGCTATGATTAAATTCAACCTTCTAAAAAATCTCCCCGATATCGCTAAACGACGATTACTTAACCTGTATAACACTCTCATGGAATTAAACATAGTTCCACCCGCATGGAGACAGGTTAAAGTAATAGCCATTCAAAAGCCTGGGAAACCAGCGTCTGATTATTATTCTTACCGTCCGATCTCTTTTTTTTTTTTTTTTTGTTGGGGCGTAGAACCACTGCGTCCACTGAGTTGAACTTTTGTGGTATACCCCTGTTTACTATTCTAATTCGCATCTTAAAGCTAGATCACCATTTGTCAAGTGACCAGCCCAAGACGCGTCTCCCAGTCAGGCAAAATTGAGTTTATAAAACCCACCACCTTTCCAGGATTTGCAGTCCAAATTTCTTTAGGTTGCATATAGCCACTGTACAGAAATTTAAGTCTGCTCTTGTACAAAGCATCACAACTGCAAAGCAGATGTTCCGAGGTTTCACGTTCCATGTTACAGAAACGACAGATATCATTCTGAACCTGGCCAATGTTTTTCAAATGATATCTACTCGGGCAATGTCCGGTTATTAGGCCAGTATAGGTACAAAGAACTCTCTTATTGAGCTCCAGAAGCTTTTTACTGATTGTAACATTTGGAATTATAAACCTTTTCGCTTGAACACACTTTGTGGTGACCAACCAATTGGTCATCACCCTTTGCACTTCCCAAGATTTTAATTCCATTTTTATGGCACAGTATGATATACCGCAGAATGGTTCTGGGCCAATAAACTGTGCATTTGAACCTTGTTTAGCAAGCTCGTCTGCCCTTTCATTTCCTTCAATGCCACAGTGTCCCGGAACCCAGAATAAATTTACCGAGTTCTCTTGGCACACCTTTCGCAATGAAAGAATGCATTCCCAGACAAGTTTGGATGTGCATTTATAATTACTTAACGCTTTGAGTGCCGCTTGGCTGTCTGTAAAAATTCAAATATTTGCATGTCTATATCTCCTCTTCAGACAAACGTTAACACATTTTATTATAGCAAAGATCTCCGCTTGGAAAACCGTTGGATAGTTTCCCATCGCCACTGAGATTTCTACCCCAGGGCCGAAGATTCCTGCTCCCGTTTTTGTTCCAATTTTTGAGCCATCTGTGAAGAATTTTATGGAGCCATGGCGAACAGTGGGACCTCCGACTTCCCAATCTATACGTGACGTTTCACATATGTTGTAAGGGATGTCATGGTTTTCCACAGGTTTCATCCAGTCTCCATTCATATACATCACTGGCCCATTTTGAAAGCTTTGTGAAATGCTCAGGTGACCGACTAAGTCACCAGACAGGAAAGTTTTCAGCCGTTTAAGTCTAAGCACACTCTTTTCCGCTTCTAGTTGCACGTATTCGTGCAAAGGCAGCAGATTTAGAATTGCATTCAACGCATTTGATGGAGTGCTGCGCATCGCTCCCGTTATAGCAATGGATACTAGCCGTTGAAGTTTTGTAAGCTTTTTCTGTGCAGTAGCCTCTTTTGTTTTTGGCCACCACACAAGAGAAGCATACGTTACTTTTGGACGTATTATGGATGTATAAATCCACATTATCATTTTTGGTCTTAGACCCCATTTTCTGCCAAATGTTTTTGAGCATATCCAGAAAGCACTGGTTGCCTTACCGATCACACACTCAAGATGAGCATTCCAGTTCAGTTTGGCATCCAGTATCACTCCTAAGTATTTAACCTGTTCACTAAGATGAATCTTTAATCCTCCTAGCTGAAACGCTTTTAGACTAAACTTCCTTTTCCTAGTGAAAGGTACAATTACTACTTATGATGGATTTATGCTAAGGCCCTCCTTGATACACCAAGACTGGGTAAATTTTAGGGCCCATTGCATTCTTTCTGAAATGATGTTGTCAAATTTTCCCCTCACTATAATGACTATATCGTCTGCAAAACCTACAACCTCGAAACCTTTTTCCTCTAAGCTTCTTAGAAGATCGTCTACAACTAAGGACCACATTTGTGGTGAGAGGACTCCTCCTTGGGGACAACCTTTTGTTGCCCGTACTGTAATAGACGTACTTCCCAGCTTTGAAGTGATTTCTCTTTTTGCTAGCATGGTATGAACCCAGTTAATTATGTTCATGTCAAAGTTCCTTTTCTTCATGGCACGAGCCATAGACGAATAGGAAGCGTTGTCGAAAGCTCCTTCAATATCTAAGAAAGAACAAAGTGCTATTTCTTTTACCGATAGAGCTTTTTCTACCTTTGAAACCACACTATGCAGTGCCGTAACTGTTGACTTACCAGACTGGTAAGCAAACTGGAACTCAGATAGTGGATGCTTGTTCATGTAATTTGAATTGATATAATCATTCAACAATTTTTCCATAGTCTTCAATAGGACTGATGAAAGACTAATGGGTCTGTATGATTTAGGATGCGCCTTGTCTCGCTTTCCTACTTTAGGTATGAAGATAACTTTTACTTGTGTCCATGAAGTTGGAATATGGTTGAGTCTTAAACTTGCCTTAAAAATCTCAATTAATGGCGAGATCAACACTGCTTCGCCGTTTTGAAGTAATGCTGGAAATATCCCGTCCATTCCTGCAGATTTGTAAGGCTGAAAAGATCTCAACGCATTTTCTACCCTGGCTTTCTTAAAGATTTTATCAGCCAAGTCATTTGCGGCGATTTTTGTTCTAACAGACATTTGAGATGCCCTTCGACTTATTTTAATTCCCCATATTTTTATTAAAAAGTACCAACATGTCTATTGCAATAAAAGAATTTTCACTGATGGGTCACGCATTGATGGATCCATTGGTTTCGGTGTTTACAGTGAATACTCATCTGCCTTCCGGAAACTTCAGGAACCTTGTTCCGTATATGTTGCTGAGCTGGCAGCAATCAATTTCGCATTGGGGATAATTTCCGACATGCCCATAGACCATTATTTCATCTTCTCGGATAGTCTCAGTTCTATTGAGGCCCTCCAGTCGATGAAAACAGTGAGGCACTCATCTTACTTTCTTTCAAAAATAAGGGAGCAGATGTGTGCGTTGGTCGAAAGATCATTTAGAATTACCTTTGCATGGGTCCCCTCACATTGCTCAATTCCAGGCAATGAGAAGGCGGACTCTCTAGCAAAGGTGGGCGCAAAAGAAGGCGAGATTTTTGAAAGAAGAATTTCACATGATGAATTTTTCCCATTAGTACGTCAGATTTCTCTTGAATGTTGGCAAAACGATTGGACTAGTAATTCTCTTGGGCGGTGGTTACATTCCATTATTCCAAATGTTTCGTCGAGATCGAGGTTCAAAGGTCTGGATGTAAATCGCGGTTTCATTCGTGTGATGTCAAGACTTATGTCCAACCACTACTCGCTAGACGCACATCTCTACAGAATTAACCTCGTCGATAACAATGTATGTAGGTGTGGAACCGGTTATGATGACATCGATCACGCAGTTTGGCATTGCCCGGGTAATGATGCCTCCAGAGCACGACTATTGGGTACCCTAGTGGCCCGAGGTAGACAACCCTCCCGCGAGATAAGAGATGTTTTGGGAATGCGTGATCTCCCCTACATGCAAGCGATTTACGAATTCCTTTGTTTGTCTGATCTAAGAGTGTAATGTCATCACGCCCTCCCCTCCAGTCTAGTAAATTGTGTCCCAGTTGTACTATCCTTTTGTTTTTTTCACTAGCTGCGTTCCTAGACATTGAAGGAGCATTTGATAATTCATCTCATAGTTCAATGGTTAAAGCAATGATGAAACTTGGTTTCGACAAATGTATTGTCGATTGGATTAACGAGATGTTATCAAATAGACAATTATCAGCAAACCTCGGAAGCTCATCCATCAGTATTAGAGCTGTAAAAGGGTGTCCACAAGGAGGCGTATTATCACCTTTATTGTGATCTATAATAGTTGATGATCTCCTTAAAAATCTGAAAACCCTAGGGTTTGAAGTAGTTGGCTTCGCAGATGATATAGTCTTAATAGTACGCGGTAAATACGACTGTATCATTGCAAACAGAATGCAAAGTGCTTTAAATTATGTCTCTTCGTGGTGTGATAAGGAAGGCTTGAACATAAACCCTTCCAAAACTACTATTGTGCCATTTACAAAGAAGAGAAAATACTGTATTGAGAACTTAAGGTTGAAAGGCACACATTTGGTACTTTCAAATACAGTCAAATACCTTGGAGTATTTCTTGACAGCAAACTAAATTGGAACTTTCATTTAGAGCAGACAATCAACAGATCGACAAATGCTCTATGGATAGCCAAAAGAACATTTGGTAAGCAATGGGGACTAAGGCCAAAAATGATCCATTGGATTTATTCGGCAATTGTGAGACCCAAGATTACCTATGCTTCATTGGTCTGGTGGCCAAAAACAAAAGAAACTGTTGCACAAAGAAGGTTAGAAAAACTTCAAAGACTAGCAACTTGTTCAATTAGCGGTGCAATGAGAAGTACATAAACGAAGGCACTCGATGCACTACTTTTTATGTTGCCATTGCATCAATTCATACAGTTAGAAGCTGAAAAGAGCGCTCTAAGGATCAGAAGGTTTGCGAACCTTTTAGAAGGTGATCTAATAGGACATCTTAGCATTCTAAAAATTGTAAAATTTAATCCTTTAGTTATGAACAACGAAGATTGGATGGAAAAAAAATACAACTTTGATTGTTCATATCAAGATATTGATCCCGGGCGTGATTCGTGGGCAAGAGGTGGCCCAAACCTCCACCAAGGATCGATTGTTTTCTATACAGACGGTTCGAAAATGAACAATCAAGTGGGAGCTGGGGTAACTGGCCCAGGGATTAACCTTTCAATCCCAATGGGAAAGTGGCCAACTGTATTCCAAGCTGAAATTCAAGCAATTCTGGAATGTTCTGCTATATGCTTACGCAGAAACTAGTCAAGCAGCTCTGAATGCTTTAAAGTCAGCAATATGCACGTCCAAACATGTTTGGGAATGTGTTCAATCACTTCGGAAATTGTCTTGTCGTAATCAAGTCAATTTGTACTGGGTTCCTGGTCATTCTGGAATTGATGGAAACGAGAAAGCCGATGAACTAGCAAGACTCGGATCGTCTCATCAGTTTGTAGGACCTGAACCCTTTTGTGGTGTATCTGCTTCTTCTCTTAGAATGGAGATGAAAGCCTGGGAATGCTTGAAAGTGGAGACAAACTGGAACAACACTTTCAAGGCTAGGCAATCAAAGCGGTTCATTACTCCAAACATTTCAATGACTCGCAAGTTACTAGATATTACCAAAAAAGATCTAACAATATATACAGGCCTTATAACCGGTCACTGTCCGAGCCGTTATCACTTAAAGCTGATAGGAAAACTTCAAGATGATTCATGTCGATTCTGTAACATGGATAGAGAAGACTCGGAACACTTGTTATGCCACTGCCCGGCAATTTTCAATAATAGGCTGAAGTTTTTCAACAAAGGGCTACTAGAACCCCTTGAGATTTGGAGAACAAATCCCAGTACGGTAGTACACTTTATTCGGAGCGTTATACCGTCCTGGGACAATGCTTTAGGTCAGACTTTGACGATCACTTCTATCAATAGTGATGCGTCATGCTGAAAATAACTAAAGCAACAACAAAAAGGGGATATGTCACAATAGATCTAAAAATTGGTCGCAGTGACGAAAATACCCGACACGGAATAGATCCTTTTGTTTCCGTGCTACTTGTACCTGCTCAGCAAGCAGTGGTCACCCATCTGCGGCTCTGTTCCTGAAAGGGACTACAGGGACCGTGGATTTGGTAGATGTCGCAACCATGAGCAGCAAACAATACCTTCAATAAGTTACCTGCCTAGCCCCTTCCAAACGATAATGTGACCCATTAACCTCGAGCTAGCCACGAGTAATTGGCACCCCATTTTACTAAAATTGAAAAATTATACATTGTAAATAACAATATTGAATATTGGTTCCGTAAAGTGTTACACACGCCTGAGCCTAACAAATAAACGAACTAATTAAAAAAAACAAGTGATACTCTAAAACAATTGAAATCACGTGGTTCGATACGATATTTTTTCCAATTTTTTTTTAATGAAGGTTTACTGGCAGGACTCTGAATAGAGTAGAAACCTCTACGCCAGGCCTTTGATGATATCGTTGCGTAAATCCTTTCGAATCATTTTGCCAGCCGTACACGGAACATGTCGTCCAAGAAGACGCTGTTGCAAATGGCTCAAAAGGAGCCACGTTTGAGAATTTTTAGTCCTTTCGTGTGTGTTTTTTTTTTTCAATTGTCTTTTTCTTATTTTGTTAGTCAGTGTTGCGTTTGCAAATTCAATACGGCGTTGTTCGGGTACTATACTGTTGCAGCAACACTTTTGGGGTGGCTCAATAACTGGTAAAATATTTATTTTATTAAACATTTGTTCACAAACAACTTCACTTCAATCACTAACTAATATAGTCTCCTCTATCCTAACGAATTGTTCCGCCCTAGGATCTTCTTACTATTCCTTTTCGTTTGTTTTCCTATCATTTTAATATGCTTCTTATTAATTAATTATAGTTTATTTTATTTTATTTTCAGATACTCACTCGTTTTAGATAATTCGTACCGTACTACGATCCTACCTCAGGTTAGGTTTCTGATCCGGATCTCCTCGGTCGTAATGATTATTAAGCTAGAAGGTATTATTTCACATTACTAAACTATTTACATTACTAAATTCAAATTTCTTTTTCTACTTACAGGAGCCTCGAAAAATTATTCTTCGCTACTTCAAAAACCTTTCAATTATATTATATTGAAGATTCTACCGAAACTAGGATTTGCAATAAAACGCACTTTCTGCACCAATGCAATAATCTTTGTTTTATTTTCTTCTTTCTTTTTTTATTTTCTCTACTCCGCTTTCCCATTGACAGTCCGCTTTTGCTTGCATCCGTCCGACATTCGGATCGGTACTCGACGATTACACCGACTGGTTACAGTCGATGCCGGGTGGCGTGGACAGGCGTTTTGTAATTTCTTCAGTCTTTTGTAGTTCAGTCCGTGAAGTGTGTCATTTATGTGCTCTTGGAGTCTTCCGAAGCTGTTTTCTCGAACCAAAAGTAAGAAGCTATTGTATTGTTACTTGGGCGTTAGTATGATATAACTGAACTCCTTTTAAAGTATTTCACCAGCCGTGCAAGGATCATGTCGTCCATAGAGACGCTGTTGACACTGCCTCAAAAGGTTACTTTTTCAAGTTTGCTTCCCCTTTCTCTCAGTCATGTTCATGTCCGCTGTTTTGTATGGTGTCGTTTTGTCTTTTTGTCACATTGGTCTCTCAACGTCGTTCCGGTCATCAAACCAACAGGAAAAGTCCGAATATGTCTTGATGCTCGCAAATTAAATGAACGCACGGTGCGCGACATGTATCCACTACCTCATCCTGGTAGAATATCAGGCCAATTACGCCGAGCTAACTACCTTAGCACCATTGGCCTGTCTGAAGCATTTTTGCAAATTCCACTTGAGGTGTATTCTCGTCGATATACAGCATTCAGCATTCCAGGCAAAGGGATGTTTCAGTTCACCAGGCTTCCCTTTGGCTTGGTATATAGTCCAGCGACATTGTCCCGTCTGATGGACCAAGTCTTAGGGCATGGTGCACTGGAACCCCGAGTGTTTGTCTATTAAAATGACATAGTCATTGTAAGAGAGACCTTCCTAGAGCATCTCAGGTTGCTCAATGAAATCGCACGTAAATTAAAGGCCACAAATCTCGCGGTAAATTTAAAGAAATCTAAATTTGGCATAACGAATTACCTTTTTTAGGTTACTTATTGTCCACTCAAGGTTTACGTCCAAATCCAGATAAGGTTAGAGCCGTAGTGGAATCGCCAAACAACAATTACCAAATAACGCAGATTTTTAGGCATGTGTAATTATTACCGTAGATTTATACAGGATTTTAGTGGAATTACCACTCCGCTCACAAATCTACTAAAAACAAAAAGTAAAGTTCTCGGATGGAATGAACAAGCTCAAGAATGAAGTTTGTCAGAAGTAGATAATTTGTCATCTCCATGCGAAGCGCTAGGAGTGGACGGTAATTTATTGCTAGAAGGAAATAGACATGAAGAGAAAGTGTGTTGATAGTTCCGTATAGGGCAACGGCAGGCTTTGAAAATTGAAAGATCAAGTTTGAAAACGAGCGGAGGGCATTATTGAACGGTAGTATCCGATCAGGCACATAACCCTTTACCATACTACCCCATGCAGGATAGGCTAGAGGAGGAAATCCCCTTGACTGGCAAAAGGTTATGCAACCGGTCGGGCTCTTATACTACCTATTGCTTTTTTCTAGTTCTAGCGATTTGTCCCTCTCGCAATACTGCCTAACACGGGTGATAAATTATCTTCCGCTGTTGGGTTTATTTTTAGCATGCACCGCCTATTTCACACATTTGCTCTTCTCGTCATCTATTACTTATAGATCTCGGAGAGAACGACGGTGAGTGGTGCAAATACTGATCCCCACCAGTACGATTTAATGGATTCCCCCATTATGGGCTTTCTACACATTGATTGTTGTTTTTTTTTGTATTCTCCCAAGCGCGGAAGTAACGATCTTTGATGAAGTTTGTCAGAAGTAGATGCATGGATGGTGCCATTTTCATCTGCAAAGACTACGATTGCCGCTCGTACGACTTCCACCTGCTCAATATTCATCCGGGCCGCGAATTTTGCCCGTGCCATGACATTCAGCAGCATTTCATTCGTCCCACTTTTATAAGCGCCACTTTCGATCATCATAACATCACCCAGATATGAAAACATATATTGGTAAAGTCGTCCAAAAAAGTATTTTTGTATATTTCTATTTCGGAATTGTTGTAAAATTCGTCAGAAGATAATAACTGGCTGAACACAATAAGGGATCCCTGATCATATCGTACCAAGTTTGCTGGCGACAGCTATCTGATGAGACTACCCATCCCCAAAAAGTGTCACCTATTCTAACCTCGGATTAACCACGAGTATACAGCCCAACTCCTACTAATCCTATAAAAAAAAAACAAAAAAAAACATGAATTATCGGCTCCGTACATCTAACGCAATTGAGCCTTCCCAATAAATGCACGAGTTGAAAAATCGTTGGAAGTTGAATAAAAGCTACCTAACTCAGCAGCGATCAGTTGACGACTGCAGAAAGCGAATCAATGAAAAATTGGCACTAGCAAAATACTCATAACCAAATCCACTTCGGCATGGTACAGGCACTGGTAGACATAAAACACGAAGACACGACATGGGGAACCAGAGTAAAATATCAGTGGCGATGTCAACAATGTATTGGCAGTATGACGAAGTACATATCGTATCATTGCGAAGCGTAACGAATGAACAACCGAGGCTGTCCTAGACCATATAACAAAATACATTCACACGAACAAGCGTATTGTGTACAGTAATCGACGGCAACGTTGCATGTCACATGACTGGTTCACTGTGGGCTGTCGTAGATAGCTCAATTGCGAGGCTGTCATAGGGTTAAGAAGGTGACAGTCATCGTAATACTGTCGTGAGGCGGTACATTTGGTAAGCCTGATAGCGGGAGATAATTTATCACCGGTGTTAGGCAGTATTGCGAGAGGGACAAATCGCTAGAACTAGAAAAAAGCAATAGGTAGTATAAGAGCCCGACCGGTTGCATAACCTTTTGCCAGTCAAGGGGATTTCCTCCTCTAGCCTATCCTGCATGGGGTAGTATGGTAAAGGGTTATGTGCCTGATCGGATACTACCGTTCAATAATGCCCTCCGCTCGTTTTCAAACTTGATCTTTCAATTTTCAAAGCCTGCCGTTGCCCTATACGGAACTATCAATACACTTTCTCTTCATGTCTATTTCGTTCTAGCAATAAATTACCGTCCAATCATAGCGCTTCACATGGAGATGATAAATTATCTACTTATGACAAACTTCAATAAAGATCGTTACTTCCGCGCTTGGGAGAATACAAAAAAAACAACAATCAATGTGAAGCTCAAGAAGCTTTCTGTTCCATCAAGGAAAAGCTTATCACAGCTCCCATCCTCACGAGTCCCGACTTTTCCAAGGGATTCTGTATGCAGACCGATGCCAGCAATGTAGCTGTGGCTGGTATTCTCACACAAGAGCAAGATGGCTCAGAGAGAGTAATCTCTTATTTCTCACACAAGTTTACAACTCCTCAACGCAATTATAATGCGTGTGAACAGGAAACTTTAGCGGCGTTGTTATCGATCGAAGAATTTCGAGGGTATATTGAAGGAGCCCACTTTACTTTGATCACCTTGTAACGGACCGAACCAAACAACTACGGCTGCTCCGCTCGAAACTATTGGTGTCAGCATTAAAAAAGAAGCATACAATCATCGTATTCTCCGATGAGCAAGTGTTCACTATCGATCCCGTATCTAACACACGTACAGATAGGTTTATTTCGCCGAAGAAGATTGAGGATGTTCCAGAAAACGTGAAATTCAAGTTTACAACCAAACATCCGGCTGGAGTCGTGGTTTTCTGGGCAGTTGCGTCCAATGGTTTGAAAATGCCTCCAGTATTTATCAAAGCTGGATTAAAAGTTAATACCGAGGTTTACATGAACATTTTGAAGGACCCCGTTCTGCCATGGATGAAAGCCAACTTTGGAGCACACCAACACGTCATTTTCCAACATGACGGAGCACCGTGTCATACCTCAAAAAGGACTCAAACGTGGCTGAAGGAAAACATGGAATTTTGGCCAATGGACATTTTTCCTCCCAGCAGCCCGGACTTGAATCCTTTGGATTACTCAATATGGGCATATGTTCAGGCTAAGGCCTGTGAACGTTCTCACCCCAGTGTTGGCGCCCTGAAAACTTCCATTACCAATGCATGGAACTCGATGACAGACTCATACATTGAGAAGGTCAATGGTGTACATATTGAGTAATGTAATCATGAAAGACTTAATAAACGATTCCCTAAATAAAATTATGATTTTTTTATCATTTTCTATGAAAAAAATTATTTGAAACTATTGGTATGGATTTTCGCATTTGTTATTCTACTTTTTATTTGGTTAAATAGTTTTTCATTTATGATCGCCTCAAAATGTTTTGGGATGCATGGGATAAGGGCTATACCACGATAATTGCTGACGTCAGATTCTTACCAGATTTGAAAATAGGTACTAGGAGTGACTTTTTCCATATTTTTGGAAAGTCTCCGGATTCCAGTGACACATTGAAAATCCAAAATAAAGGAGCTGTAAGCTCAGCTACCAAAGTTTTCATAAAAACAGGAGGGACTCCATCAGGTCCCGAGCTTTTAGATGCGTCAAAAATTTTGAATGCCTCCAAAATGTCATGCACATTGATTTCACTAATGCTAATGTCAGTTGGAAATTAAGGATGGAAACCAAAGTATTCACCATCGCGATCTGGTTCTGAACATGTTGTGACCTTCAATCTAGGCCAACCGACAGCTTTAGCTACATGGGCTACAACTGAAAGAATTAGCTCCTTGGGTTTACCCCAAGGCTCATGTTTAAGTCCCTTACATAAAAATGTTTATGTTAAAGATATTGATAACTGCTTGGAAAACAGATGCACGCTAAGACAACTTGCAGACGATGCTGTGATCTTTTTAAGAGGTCCACGTACGGAAATCTTGCAAAGACCACTGCAAAATTCTCTAGATAATCTCTCCATCTGGGCCAGAACTTTGGGCATCGAGTTTTCACCGCAATAAAACCGAATTGGTAGTTGGTGCGCCTCAAGATATTGGGAAGAGACATTACCCAATCTTTGACCTTCAAATACCTTGGAGAAATTTTTGATTCAAAATACACTTCGAGTACTCACATTGCGTATTTAAAACAAAAATGTCAACAAACGATCAATTTTCTAAGATCAATTCCCGGGACATGGTGGGGTGCTCACCAGGAAGACCTCATTAAACTCTAAAAAAAAACTATTCTCTCAGTTCTCTTTTCTTTCGGCAAGGAACAGCCACCTCATTGTCCTGTATTGTCCTGAGCTGTATGCATTCAACGCACAATATGAGTCTGGAGGTTCTGGCAGGAGTAAAGCCCTTGCAGTACCGTTTCTGGGAGCTCTCATCTAGAATACTGATCAAGTGTGGAATCAGTAAGAATCTAGACTGGGTACTCAATTCGAGCATTTCTCGAAGCTCGAATTGAGTACCCAGTCTAGATTCTTACGAATCTTTATTAACTGATATTAGTCTTCCATGCTATAATTCTCCTAGTGTACACTTCTCTTATCACAGTTCCTCCATTGATTATGATCTCTCCATGAAGCAGGCTATTCAAGGAGTTCCAGATCAACTTCGACCTATTTTAATTCCCCATGTTTTTATTAAAAAGTACCAACATGTATGCTGACACCAATAGTTTCGAGCGGAGCAGCCGTAGTTGTTTGGTTCGGTCCGTTACAAGGTGATCAAAGTAAAGTGGGCTCCTTCAATATACCCTCGAAATTCTTCGATCGATAACAACGCCGCTAAAGTTTCCTGTTCACACACATTATAATTGCGTTGAGGAGTTGTAAACTTGTGTGAGAAATAAGAGATTACTCTCTCTGAGCCATCTTGCTCTTGTGTGAGAATACCAGCCACAGCTACATTGCTGGCATCGGTCTGCATACAGAATCCCTTGGAAAAGTCGGGACTCGTGAGGATGGGAGTTGTGATAAGCTTTTCCTTGATGGAACAGAAAGCTTCTTGAGCTTTTTCATTCCATCCGAGAACTTTACTTTTTGTTTTTAGTAGATTTGTGAGCGGAGTGGTAATTCCACTAAAATCCTGTATAAATCTACGGTAATAATTACACATGCCTAAAAATCTGCATTATTTGGTAATTGTTGTTTGGCGATTCCACTACGGCTCTAACCTTATCTGGATTTGGACGTAAACCTTGAGTGGACAATAAGTAACCTAAAAAAGGTAATTCGTTATGCCAAATTTAGATTTCTTTAAATTTATCGCGAGATTTGCGGCCTTTAATTTACGTGCGATTTCATTGAGCAACATGAGATGCTCTAGGAAGGTCTCTCTTACAATGACTATGTCATTTTAATAGACAAACACTCGGGGTTCCAGTGCACCATGCCCTAAGACTTGGTCTATCAGACGGGACAGTGTCGCTGGACTATATACCAAGCCAAAGGGAAGCCTGGTGAACTGAAACATCCCTTTGTCTGGAACGCTGAATGCTGTATATCGACGAGAATAAACCTCAAGTGGAATTTGCAAAAATGCTTCAGACAGGCCAATGGTGCTAAGGTAGTTAGCTCGGGGTAATTGGCCTGATATTCTACCAGGATGAGGTAGTGGATACATGTCGCGCACCGTGCGTTCATTTAATTTGCGAGCATCAAGACATATTCGGACTTTTCCTGTTGGTTTGATGACCGGAACGACGTTGAGAGACCAATGTGGCAAAAAGACAAAACGACACCATACAAAACAGCGGACATGAACATGACTGAGAGAAAGGGGAAGCAAACTTGAAAAAGTAACCTTTTGAGGCAGTGTCAACAGCGTCTCTATGGACGACATGATCCTTGCACGGCTGGTGAAATACTTTAAAAGGAGTTCAGTTATATCATTCTAACGCCCAAGTAACAATACAATAGCTTCTTACTTTTGGTTCATAATGAACACATAAATGACACACTTCACGGACTGAACTACAAAAGACTGAAGAAATTACAAAACGCCTGTCCACGCCACCCGGCATCGACTGTAACCAGTCGGTGTAATCGTCGAGTACCGATCCGAATGTCGGACGGATTCTTTTTCTCGACGCTCGGAGCATTTCTCGAAGCTCGAATTGAGTACCCAGTCTAGATTCTTACGAATCTTTATTAACTGATATTAGTCTTCCATGCTATAATTCTCCTAGTGTACACTTCTCTTATCACAGTTCCTCCATTGATTATGATCTCTCCATGAAGCAGGCTATTCAAGGAGTCCCAGATCAACTTCGACCTATTTTAATTCCCCATATTTTTATTAAAAAGTACCAACATGTATTGACATGTTGGTACTTTTTAATAAAAATATGAGGAATTAAAATAGGTCGAAGTTGATCTGGAACTCCTTGAATAGCCTGCTTCATAGAGAGATCATAAACAATAGAGGAACTGTGATAAGATAATCCCTTAAATGCAATTGTGCAATAGAAAAAAAAATCACTGATGAGTCACGCATTGATGGATCCATTGGTTTCGATGGCTACAATGAATACTATTCTGCCTTCCAGAAACTTCAGGAACCTTGTTCCGTATATGTTGCTGCACTGGCAGCAATCAATTTTGCTTTGGGGATGATTACCGACATGCCCATAGACCATTATTTTATCTTCTCGGATAGTCTCGGTTCTATTGAGGCCCCTTCGATGAAAACAGTGAGGCGCTCATCTTACTTTCTTTCGACAATAAGGAATCAGATATGTGCGCTGGTCAAAATATAATTTAGGTTTACCTTTGTATGGGTATGTATTGCTCAATTCCAGCCAATGAGAAGGCGGATTCTCTAGCCAAGGTGAGCGCACAAGAAGGCGAGATTTTCGGTAGAAGAATTTCACATGATGATTTTTTCCCATTAGTACGTCAGAGTTCTCTTGAAAGTTGACAAAACGATTGGACAAGTAATTTTCTTGGGCGGTGGATACATTCCATAATCCCAAATGTTTCGTCGAGGTTGTGGTTCAAAGGTCTGACTTACATCCAGGGTTTCATTCGTGTCATTTCAACCACTACATGCTGGACGCACATCTCTACAGAATTAACCTCGTCGATAGCAATTTATGTAGGTACGGAACCGGTTATTACGAAATCGCTCACGCAGTTTGACATTGTCCGGATAATGATGCCTCCAGAGCACGACTATTGGATCCCTAGTGGCTCGAGGTAGACAACTCTTCCGTGAAGTAAGAGATGTTTTGGGAATGCGTGATCTTCCCTACATGCAAGCGATTTATGAATTCCTCTGCTTGTCTAATCTAAGAGTGTAATGTCATCGCCCACCTCCCCTCCAGTAAGCTGTTATCAGTAATCACCCATCTACGGTTACCTTGGAACGTAGCTTCTTATGAAATTCGGTTCAGTTTAATGAAAAAAAAATCAGTTTGGGTTTGATGAAAAATCTCTGCCGAATTTACGACTCTCGACTGAATGCCTCAAGCATTCCAAAATGTACTAGTTTTGATAATATGTACTGGTTGTTCAGGATAAATCACGAACGTTTCACTTAAACACTAACTCTTTTATTGCAAAATTAAATTGGTCGTCCTGAAAAGGACAATGATTATGATACGCCTAAGAATTTAATTTCTATTTTCGGTTCACTTGGCCAGCATGACACCATAATGTGCTGTATTAAATCCGGATAGTACTTTATTAAACTCCTCGTCTCTGTGGATGGCCGATGGCAAGATAGTTGGGATGATTCTATTAATCTAGTTGTCATAAACATCGTTTTGCGCTGGGAGGTGCCCGGCTCCGGTAAGGCCTCGGAAGCAGATGGCGCCCGCGTGGATTATCGATTTTTACGTCCCATTGCCACGGCAATAGGTCGAGCGGCGAAAATTGAAAAAACTTTGCAGCGCTTCCTTCTTGTTTGTAGATTAGGAAGCGCAGGCGATAATTTAGGAGCAAGACGCGAAATCTTAAGAAAACGGATGAGATAAAGAAGAACCGAGAAAAAATTAGAGGTGGGTTATATCAGGGATATAACCGCGAGGTTCACGTAAGACCGCGTGGGTGAATAGTAATAATGGTATAATCTAATTTATACATATCATAACACATATGGTTGGTTAATATTGAAATGTTTTCATTATTTTGCTTGACCCGTCCGTTGTTATGAAATTTTCTACAAACCAAGAAATTGTTCTTTCGGTGCAGTTTATTGAAAAAAAAACTAATTCAGTTCGGGTTTAATGAAAAATTTCTGTTGAATTTACCACTCGACTGAATGAATCAAACAATAAAAAATGTACTATTTTTGATAATATGCAAAGGTTGTTAAACATAAACTCTTTTATTGCAAAATTAAATTAGCCGTCCTGAAAAGGACGATGGTTATGAAACGCCTAAAAAATTATATAATATGTTTTGTTTATTTGCCAGCACTACGCCATAATGTACTGTATTCAATCCGGATGAGAGGTGCCCGGCTCCGGTTGGGTTCGGAAGTAGATGCCGCCCACGCGGATTATCGATTTTTACGACCCATTGCCATGGCAATAGGTCGAACGGGGAAAACTTGCAAAACTTTGCAATGCTTCCTTCTGATTTGAGGGATGAGGAAGCGCAGGCGATATTTGCGAGCCAGACACGCAATCGCACGAAAACGGATGAAATAAAGAAAAACCGAGAAAAAATCTTCGTAACGAGAGAGCGAAAATACAACCGTCCGTGCAGATCAATTGAACTTGAATATCCCAATGAAATCATTTTTTTCCTCCCCCCTAGCCCCCCCCCCAAATAATCCGGTCAAAAAACACCCTCCCCCCCCCTGCATTCTTTAAACCAACTACACATTTTATCCACTTTTTTTTTTCTCTTTCCTCCCTCCAACCCTCCTCCTTTATTTTACCCCTAGGAAACTAGTCCTCTTAAAAATCTTCGCCGGGCGAAAATCACAACCGTCGTCAATCGAACTTGAATATCCCAATGAAATCATTTTTGGTTCAAATCGTGTGCCTTATACTGGCGTTGGATAGCATTGTTTCCAAAGAAGAGAGGCACGGAAATGCAGTACGAAGCAAAATTCAAAAGAGGGAGACGAAGCTTCAGTTATAAAATCAGGCACCGGCAACAAAGCAAAAAATAATTTTACAGCTGAGGGGTGTAGCAAGTGCTGTATTTCACATGAAGTTAAAACTAAATGAAATAACAAGAAGACAATTGTTATCCGCTTTTGAGGACCCGGAGAGGGAAAACTATGTTTTCAACCTGTTCATGTGTAGATTTGTATGGGAGCAAAAGTAGGTCATCTTTAAGTGATAAATTGAACTATTTATACCAATATTACTTCATTGAAATTTCTATGCAAAACATTTGTAAGTTTTCTTGGTCAAATGGTGTATAAATGAAGTCATTCTGTTCAGTCAAACGAGAGTTAATAGCGTAAAAAAACCTTTCACTTTTGCGTAACGCTCTCATTTTTCAAGATTTTGAAATTACACCCGGTATAGAAAAGAGAAACGTAGTCCTACGTTAAAATTACTACAAAAATAAGGATAATCTGATCAAAATTGTTCGTACAGTTTTTTCACGGGTGTCTTTGTTTTAGGACAAGATACATGAAAGCCACAAATGGCCGCCATCAAGACTGATTATAAATCGTTTGTGGCTTCTGTGTTTCTTCTCCATCAATTGTGGTCACGAAAGCAAAACAAAATAAAAGAAATTATAAAAATTTATTTACGTATGGGAATACATATAAATACGACGTTTGCCAGGTCAGTTAGTTATACTTGCATACAATTGCATACAATTAAATCTATTATTTTTTTCAGTTTTTGGGAATTGTATTTTCCGGGAGACGATTTTCTGGAAATGGCGTTCCGGAAAATAACAACCTGGAAAATTATTTACAGAAAATGATGCAAAATCATTCGTAATGTATAAGCGGAACTGTGGAAAATTTAATGGAAAAACAAAAGTTGAGATACATTTTGCTAAAAAATGAAAAAATACTACAAAATTGTTCAAAATTGAGGCGCAGGACTACGTACACTATCAATATACTTGTTAAAACAAGGCTTACCATTTATATATTATTCAACAGTATGTGGCCTGAAATCAAAAATGTCTTCTATTGGAATCGATACGTAGAAATATTTCCGATCGATTGGATTGGATTGGTGCTGGGAAAAACTGAATAAGTGGAATCAAACTCAAAGTCATACCATTTGAATATTACAGGTCAGAATAGATTTTCTTTTGACGAGAATATGATACCACATAACTCTTTGTTTCTTGTTTTGTTTTTTTTTTTATTCGAAAATAAATTGAAATTAAATTTGATTGCGAGTTTCTCTATGGCTAGATTTGACAGTGCGCATACCTCAATCCACAATAAGATCTTGTCCTAGCAGTAAAATTTACCCTTTTTGCAAAAAGGCTAGGACATGTCTTTTCCATGAGAAGAAACAATTTGCACAGAAGTAAACTGCCGTAGATAGCATATTTGAACAAGCTTTCTGTGATTTACTACGCAACGGTCACAAATATGCCATTTACGGCAGAAGAAGTAACAATTTTTTTTAAAGAATATTCGGATAGTCACTACCGTGGAAGCACCATATTTGACGCGGGTCTAAACTTGCCGCACTTTCAAATAATGTTCGCTTTAATCTGATTTTCACTTCTAATATTAATCAAAAATGTACCTTGCGAGAATTGTTTACACTCACCCGACACATTCGTAACAAAAAAGATGGTGTTTTGATAATTTGAAAGCGCAAACAAACAATAAACAAAAATAGTACCTGTCAAATGCGTCATTTTTGTGCTGCCATAGCAAAAACGCTAAGGAATCGCTCATATACTTTTCATTGGTTTTCATGAGAAAAAGTTAGTTTTTGTGGAAATATCATTGGTAACTGTAAAAACGTACGTATTATTAGTGAATTATTGCCTATTATTCCAGCTCTGTGAGCTTTTCAGCACATTACTGAAGAAAAATGATTTGCGTCAAATTAGGCTCACAGTGTTCCTAATTGTTTACAGAGCAAAAGATGGGACCCACAAGCAAGTACGTTAACTATTCTTCGATTGCACTCGAAAAAGCAGTGGATATGGCACGAAAAGGTGTATCCATCCGTAAATCTGCTGCCACGTATGGTGTTCCAGAGGCCACCGTTCGTCGGAAGAAGAAGCTGCAGAAACATCGCTCACCGGGGAAACCAACAGTTTTAACTCAAGAGGAGGAGAAATCAGTAATTGAATGGGTTTGCTTGGCTGCACAGTTCGGGTTTCCAGTGGATGCCAACCGATTAAAAACATCAGTGGCTTACTTCCTCCGTTTGTCCGACCGAGCTAACCCTTTCACAGCAGGAATTCCCGGTCGAAAATGGCTAAAGTTGTTTCTCCGACGTCATCCTGAAATCTCTCGCCGCATTCCAAGTGCGCTTTCTAAACAACGCACAGCAGTTTCGGAAAAGCCAATCCGTAAGTGGTTCAATGAGGTTAACTCTTTCATTGACAAACAAAGGTTACGAAACATCTTTGATAAGCCTGAGTGTGTTTTTAATATGGACGAGTCAGCAGTTCGGCTGGTTCCGACGAAAGAGCAAGTTTTCGCAAAAACTGGAGAAAAATATGTCCACACAAGCAATGGAAACTCGGAGAAGGAAAGCTATACCGCTCTATTTGCAGCCAACGCTGCCGGCACTCTTGCTCCACCGTTGATTATTTTCCCTTATAAACAACGACTTCCGGGGGTGATAGTGGACAGAGCACCCGAAGGGTGGTCGAATGGACGGAACCAATCTGGATGGATGACCCAAGAAACATTTTTGGATTATCTAAGGAACGTGTTTGTTCCTTGGGTAAACAAGACCAGAATACCGCTACCACTAATTATTGACGTAGGACTTACGTCTCTCTTTTCTATTCCTGTATAGGGGCGCCGTTTTTAAGTTTCTAAAATCGCAAGCGGTACGCGGGTTTGGAGACTTTGAACGATAATATCTCCTATTTGGCCCTCAGAAATTTTACGATAAGTATTTCATTCGAAAGGTAGAAAATCAAAGCTGGATCCCCGTTGATAACTAAATTCATTACATTTGTTTAAACTAATTAAAAAGTACTTTAAAGAAAAATGTTTAAACGCACAAAGCTATTGGTCGAAAATGACATCATATTTCTGCCACGCTCTGATTGGTTAATACTGCCACAGTTACCGTGCCAGCGATAATTAAACATTTGGTGACGTCCGACCAACCATCAGTTCTCGCTGTGCATCCGTAAGGAAAAGCGCATTCACCGTCTGCTCTGGTAGGCCAACTAAACAGAGCTAACCGTCCGCAACGACGAGGAGCTGAATCAACTTCTCCCGTTTTACCATTCCACAGGATGGTGTGCTGCTGAACACCCTGGCCGTCTGCAGCCCAAGATGATCGACAAGAAAATTTCAATTGTGAATCGTATTCCCTCCGTTAACAAATAAAATCCGTCCTTTTCAGGACGACCAAATGAATTTGTCAACTAAAGAGTATATTTGATTGAATTTTCTCTTGAGCTCATCAAAATTTCCATTGCCACGCACCGGCTCAACATAGCGATACTTGAAAAGCCGCGGAGGAGAAAATGGTCTGAAATCTTGCTTAGTATCCATAAATAAATCCCTATTCACCATGTTAACACTAGCAAGCACCTTGGAATTCAATAAACGAAATAGTATTAACAATCAAGTCGAGCCGAACTGCAAAACGGACGCCCGCAAAAACTATGGCCCAACCCCTTTTGTAAGATTTGATTCACATTGCCTTCGTTGATACCCCCTTCCTGCCATGCAATGGTACCCGATGCTATTGTATAAAACTGGCCTGACAGTGCGAGCAGCTATCAGTAATACATATCAACTCTAAGCAGCAGCACACATCAACCTCACAGCAGCAGCACACCATCAACCATACAGCATCAGAAGCAAAGCAGTGGTAAGCAGCAGAAACAAGGCAGTTCTCAGTCGGTCGCTTTCACCGTCTGCTCTGGGAGGGCAACTAAAAAGAGCGCGTTGTTGCCGGTGCCCTCGTCTACTTCGTTGCGGTGATGATATCACGCGACGGATCAACATGACGGTGCTTGATATGCCGCCTCCTGGACAAAATGGCCAACATTTTTCGTAGTTAGTAGTATTACGTGCTGCTAAACATCCTGGCCGTCTGCAGCCCAAGATGATCGACACGAAAATTGCAATTATGAACCGTGTTCTTTTCGTGAACAAATAAAATCCGTTTTTGAATATTAAAAAAAATTTTTTTTATAAAAATTTTTTTAAAAAATATGAGCCGTATTTCTTTTCGTGAACAAATAAAATCCGTCCTTTTGTATTTGTATTTGTATTTATTTATTCATCATACTTGCAGAGTAAGGGTTCACCCTTATAAATTTCTACAATCGGATTTCTTGTTGTTCAACCACATTCTTCGAATTCAGATTCAAAAAGGCAAGAAAAAGCAAACATATATATAAAATAAATAAACTAAACTAAACTAAACTATGTAAACCCTTTTCATCAATTCAACGCTCACGTCAATCATGTTAATTCCCTTCATTGAGCCAGCTCATACATTCACAACGGAATCTTGCTGCTGTATTAATAGATTTGATATCAGGTGGAAGCTGATTCCACAATATAATTGCGCGCACAAAGAAGGTATTGCTATAATGAGCGGAGTTATGATGAATGAGAACAAAGTGACGAACTCTAGTGCTTCTGAACAGATGCAACTTATCAAGAAGATAGTGTGGACCATAATGTATAATTCTAAATAGCAGGATGACTTACTAAAGAGTGTGTTTAATTGAAATTGTACGTAAATCATCGATATCATCACTACCATGAACCGGATCAACATGGCGTTGCTTGAAATGCCGTCTCCTGGACAAAATGGCCAAAAATTTTTGTAGTTAGTAGTATTACGTGCTGCTAAACACCCAGGCCGTCCTGCAGCCCAAGAAGATCGACAAAAAATTTCAATTCCCAAAATTTCCATCCGTAAACAAACAAAATCCGTCCTTTTCAGGACAACCAAATGAATTTGTCAACTAAAGAGTATATTTGATTGAATTTTTTCTTGAGCTCATCAAAATTTTCATTACCACGCACCGGCTCAACATAGCGATGCTTGAAAAGCCGCGAACGGAGAAAATGGTCTAAAATCTTGCTTAGTATCCATATATAAATCCCTATTCGCCATGTTAACACTAGCAAGTTCGTTGGAATTCAATAAACGAAATAGTAGTAGTGGTTATTTAGACTGAATAAAATATAGTAAAAATGTATTAATTCGATGACATCAATTTCTTCACATCGACAAGGAGTCCTACGTCAACTTTGCAATTATTTCACTGACATAACTCACCCTTTCGTTTTTTTGTTGATGGTCACACTTCCCATGTTTCGTACGAGACCATTGAGTTTTGTCATGCAAACCAGATCACTTTGATCTCGTTGTTCCCCAACGTAACCCACATACTTCAGCCATTGGACGTATCCTTTTTTAGGCCACTTAAAGTTCATTGGAATAAACGTTTGATAGAATACCGAACTTTTCACGCCGGAGAATCATTGCCGAAGCATGAAATTGCACCGTTGTTGAAGAAAGCAGTTGATGACATGGAAAACCTGGTAACCATAATCAAGAATGGGTTCCGAAAGTGTGGAATCGTGCCGTGGAATCCAAATGCGGTTAACTATGGAATGCTTTTGAAAGAGCAAGATAATTCGGGTGCTGAAACGAACGTGAGAGATAAAACCGACAAAGATGAGAGCGGTGAATCTACTGAGACAAATATTGGTTTGCGATATCTAGAATCTTGTCTCAAAGTTGGACAATTGAAAATGTTTGAGAAACATGAATCTAATCTGATTTGGCCGGGTCCAGAAGGTGACACAAACTTATTCTATGTTTGGCAGGGAATTCGAAAAAAGGTACAGTTGCACTCGGATACCCAAGAAGATGATCCAGATGCATTCAGAGGGTTTGACAAGGATGATGTTGATGGTGAGTATGCTGTAGAAATGAAAAAAAAAGTTGAAGTGGAAAGATGTGATTGAAAGTTCGGAAAATTCAACTCCAACAACACGACAACACGAGGAACCTTCCACGGAATATACGAAAGAGGCTATTATCGTCGAAGACCCGAAAGAACAACCGGTGAAGCAATCGGATTCATCCAGACCGAATCAAGTTTCAAAATCAATGCTAAAAAACTCATCATGTTCAATCTTGTCAGAACAGAAGGAAATTTCTTTCAATAATGCATTTGTTCTGCCTAAGACTACCCCCAAGTTACCGAAAGGAACACGCAAACGACCACGTCCTCCTGCGGTCGCCACAAAGTGAGGAGTACAGAGCATGGTTTAAAAGATTAGAATCGGAAAAGCAGAAAGAAGAGCAAGATCGAGCAAAGAAAAAAGAAGCCAGGAAAACTGCAGCCGCTCAAACCGAAATCCAAAACTGCTCCGAAACGGGCTAAACTGATTATTTGAGTGTTATTACATAAACTGTGAAATACATTGTCGTTTTCTGTTGACTTTAAGCCATTTTTCTAAGTGCGTCAAATAAGGAACACATTGCGCCAAATAAAGAACATCGTAAAATTCATGCGTCACATAAGGAACATGGGTGCCTTTTTGAAACTAGATACAAAAATAATGAATTAACAAGTATTTAATGTTTACTTATTTTTCTCATATACTACGGTAGTGTATCTATTACTGTGTAAGATATTGAACTAATTGGTCGTATTTAAATTTATTAATTGATGCTTAAAATCGAACATGCTTTAACTGCGTCAATTATGGTACGTTCACGGTATATGATGAAATCTTCTGATAATTTTCCCCTTATTAATCATCAGGTCCTGAGTTAAATACTCTTTTTTCATTAGAATAAAACGAACCAGACCAGTGAGTGTAAGCAAAAGTCTTGTCTTGGAAGAACCAAAAAAAAAAACATAAAAAACAGCGGGACTCACTCGCCACGTTAAATGACTCAAATGCTACGTCTGCGGAGAGCGCGATCAATTGAACACTCTGGCTGGTTAGTGGATGCCTTTTCGCTCAATATTCTTCTAGACCAAAGATTTTATGCTGCACCTGACTCGTTGTTATCCAGTCGTGAACGAAAAGCCATCCGAGAAGGTTGCTTGTTTCTCGTGGGCATCTGTGAAGAGTGTTGAAAACGGCAATAATTTGACCAAAGTATTGTGGAAGAAATTTAAACATAGTACATACAGTACACATGCTTAAGAATAAATAACTGTGAATTCGTGAAAAAAGTGAGTCAATCTGGTTCATTGAGCAACTCAACGACTGTTTTGTGTATTGATACTGATTTTTACAAAAAAATGCGATAATATAACTGAACATTAATCAATTAAGTGATCAATGTTTTGGATATGGTTCCATAATATCCCCCGGGAACAAATAGGACGTGGAAATAGGACAAATGGTTGAGCTTTCTTTGTTGCTTCTTTTGGATTTTCCGGATACGAGATTGAATAGAAGAAAGCTGTGACGATTAGCTCACACACATTCGATGCATCACACTTAAACCGATCCAATATAAGAGCAGCAACACACAAAACCGGTAGCTTCGCGAAAAGAAACCGTTACTCCTATATAGTACTGTTTTCTTTTGTGGCCGCGATCTTTTTTTACTTTTCTTTCACGACATATCGATTTTGAAAAAAGAAAAAAAGAAATGAAGACTTTCCCACAAGCCGTCAGTGTTAAAATATGCATTAATTAAGACCCCAAAACGAATTGGCGTAAAGCCAACAAGACATAAAAATGTGCCTATCGTAGAATGTAGCACAAAATTATCATATAGCTCTGAAGACAGCTCGAAGGTGAAAACAGAAGACACAATCTTTGCAAATGTCGATTTAAATTCCTGACCCCAAACACAAACAAGTCAAAAGTTTTACTTTCTCATATTATAAATCAATGCACAAATGGAATTTATTTGATAATTTGATTGCTGAAAATTGATTAGCGAAGAGCTTGGTAGACAAATCACACAAATTAAATCGTTGCTTTTAAAAACAGTTAGTTGGACACTAAAGGCTATCTCAATGTGTACATCCAGGGTTTAAAAATAGGTCTAGTCGTTAATGGTGCGGTGTTATGAAACAGTAGACTTTCGATCTCTGATCCTTTCGAGAAATTCTTTCTGATTAGAAACTTTCTCTGACTTTCCTGTAGACATAGAATAATGTTGTGCCTGCCACAAAATAGGCCTATCTTTCCATAATATAGCTACAATGTCACTAATAACTAATATAAATTATAAATTCATGCATTGTGTTTAGCATGAACAGCACTCAACTGTTAACTAGGGGTGAAGTACATCTGTAGAATACTATCTTAGAAGCTGCGAAAATGCTCGCAAATGAATCATAAAAAGAAAAAAAAATTGCAATCGAATATATTTCGTTAGTAGGTAACAACGGTAACAACACACGCGAATTTTCCATTATTGTTTTGAAGTTAAGATTTAATATTTAGTTCATTTACAATTTATTAATTCTTTCAACAATTATTCATGAAGAAATGGGTCAGGTGTTTATGCTGTGTATGATTGTATCATTGGCTTGTTTGAGCAATCTCGATTTACATGCTTGTATTGAAGTGCTAATTCCTTATTGATATGATTTGTTTCGTCGACCTTGATATCGAGTTTTCCCATACATTCCAATCTCCACCCTTCACGATTTAGCACTACACTGTATGTGATGTGGAACAATAAACACTTGTTTCAGAAATTAAATTTATTTATAAAATAGCTGTATGGTTAACGCATTTCGTCTACGCCAGTGAAAGGTAATTTCTCAAAGGGTTCTCGAGCAGGTTGATGAACTATTAAGCACAATCGGCGGGAGCGCTACTTTTGTTTTTCAGAACAAACCGGTAAACATTAATAAATTATACACTTTTATTCGAGGTGCCGACTGATGGGAAGAAGTTGTGACATCTTCAAGCATGCCAGAACATCTTGTCGACTTTTATCGCACGCCACAAGACTTTAATTGGATGCTCGACATGTTATGTAATTTAACACCTCAGTCTCATCAGTTAGCGCCGAGCAGGGGTCGGGAGATCCATACAAATTTTATTTGAGAAGATAATAAACATTGCTATATTCTGCGTGACGTAATTATTGTATGTATTTTCCCATAACACAGATTAATTCATGCGCTTAGTATCATAAGAACATAACAACAGTGATCGGTTCCTGTTAAATTAATCGTTATGAGTACAAAAGTAAACAAATTCGCCTTTTTAGATTTCAAAACATGATATTTCATTATGTTTTCGTAGTAGGATAATCAAACTTTGAGATCTCATATCTCGGTAGTACTTATCATCAAGGAGGGAAATAATGAGGGCATAGCTACCCAAACAGGAACGAATAACGTGATAACTGGCCTTGGTATTTAAGAGCTCAGATTAAGAGGTAATCTGAGCAGTACTTCGGATCAAGGGGTTCTATAACAGTGAACTAATTTCAAATCGCTAGTTTTATATAAATTGTTGGCAATACCGGCGGTGGCTTCGCCTGAATGCAGGTCAAATAAGGAATGGGCAGGAAAGTGCTGAAAAAGTCTCTCTCTCTCTCTCTCACTACATCAGTGAGAACCCAGCCTAAAGCGAGAAATCAAACTCACAAACGTTTCCTGCTGGGAAAGTGAGTGGGTGCGACACGAACCAGTAAAGCAACATCACGTTTTGTGAGTCACTCTAACAGTATCCGTACTGTTGGTTCTAAACGAATTGTTTATCGCATAGGTTGGTTTTGATAGCTTTATTCATAGCCTAGGTTTCTTACATTTTGGCAACTTTTATTAATTTGTATATACACAAATGGTCATCTCTCAAATGTTTCTGATTGATGAATATTGCGTTTACGTTACGTTTACATATCTCTTGCTGGCCTTATGTTCTACAGGTTCTACAGGTTGTTTACAGGTTCTTAAGATTTGTTTTACAAACTCTACTGATTTTTTTAACAAATTCGACAGGTTCACTTAACACAGAGTAATTGTTGTTGTTGTTTTTGTTGTTGTTGTTGTTGTTGTTGTTGTTGATGATGATTTTTTTAATAAATCATTTATTTGTACAGGCTCAATCGAATCAACTTAACAGAGCCAAATTATCATATTTCTATACATCAGTTATCTTAAAACTAAAGTTAGGAGGATAGAACAGATTACTCGCGGCTGTCTCGAGGCTAATACACGCAAAAAAAAACCGCAGTAGAAACTTCCATTTCGAGGGTTAAATTAAGCGCAAACACCAACAATTTTCACCTGACTAGGGATGCGTTTGATTTTACTATGATATCAATATGAGGTCTGTCAAATAAACTACAAATGTTGAAGATTTAACCATAAACGTAGTAAATTTGACTGAAATTTCATGGTAGTTTCAAAGATAGGCATACCCAAGTAACCACAAGCATTATATTATTGCTCTTATTCAACACAAAATCAACATCATTAATGCGGGATCGCATCAATTCAACAGTTGTCAAGTAATGAAGCGTTAGATTAGCTTTAAGAATATAATGATGCATTACCAATTCAATGATGCATTACCAATGCAATAATGCTACTTTAGCAATGTCTTATGGCATTACAAAAGATATAGCATTAGTTCGATCTTAGTGGGGCCCTTTTCAGCTTTAATCCAACTTCAATGATGCACTAGACGTAATGCATATGCCCTATATATGCAAGCTATTATAGCTTCGTGGTTACTTGGGTAGTCAGGTAAAATGGTAGCTTTTACTACAAGTTTTTTTTTTCTGTGTAGGAATAACAATTTAACGGACGGGAACATATGTGACAATTTGAAGTATGGTTCAAATAACACATTTGTTCTAAATTCAAATTTGGCAAAAAAAAAAACTATATAACTACACAACTTTTGGTATTCTTTTGACTTCAAAATTTTTGTGGGGTATCGTAAAGCTCAGATCTGACTCCACGATGCTCAGCACATGACCAAATAATGTGATCTGCGTCCTGGTAACCTTGACCACATTTGCAGAGATTGCTGTCACTCAGCCCAACACGGTGTAAATGAGCGTTCACAGAATAATGATTGGACATGAGACAAGAGATCACGTGAATGAAGTCTGAACCCACATCCATCCCCCTAAACCAAGATTTCCTCGACACTTTTTGGATGATAGAATGTTGCCATCGCCCCAAATCTCCTTTACTCCATTTATACTGCCAGCTGCCAGTTGACGAAAAATAGGGGGAAAAAACCATTGAAGGCGATTTGTCGATCATAGATATTCCCTTCCATAGCGCCCACCTTTGCAAGCGAGTCCGCTCTCTCATTGCCTAGAATCGAACCATGAGAAGGGGCCCATAGAAAGGTGATGATATAATAACGCGATATAATAAAATCCTGTATAAATCTACGGTAATAATTACACATGCCTAACAATCTGCGTTATTTGGTAATTGTTGTTTGGCGATTCCACTACGGCTCTAACCTTATCTGGATTTGGACGTAAACCTTGAGTGGACAATAAGTAACCTAAAAAAGGTAATTCGTTATGCCAAATTTAGATTTCTTTAAATTTACCGCGAGATTTGCGGCCTTTAATTTACGTGCGATTTCATTGAGCAACCTGAGATGCTCTAGGAAGGTCTCTCTTACAATGACTATGTCATTTTAATAGACAAACACTCGGGGTTCCAGTGCACCATGCCCTAAGACTTGGTCCATCAGACGGGACAATGTCGCTGAACTATTTACCAAGCCAAAGGGAAGCCTGGTGAACTGAAACATCCCTTTGTCTGGAACGCTGAATGCTGTATATCGACGAGAATACACCTCAAGTGGAATTTGCAAAAATGCTTTAGTCAGGCCAATGGTGCTAAGATAGTTAGCTCGGGGTAATTGGCCTGATATTCTACCAGGATGAGGTAGTGGATACATGTCGCGCACCGTGCGTTCATTTAATTTGCGAGCATCAAGACATATTCGGACTTTTCCTGTTGGTTTGATGACCGGAACGACGTTGAGAGGCCAATGTGGCAAAAAGACAAAACGACACCATACAAAACAGCGGACATGAACATGACTGAGAGAAAGGGGAAGCAAACTTGAAAAAGTAACACCTTTTGAGGCAGTGTCAACAGCGTCTCTATGGACGACATGATCCTTGCACGGCTGGTGAAATACTTTAAAAGGAGTTCAGTTATATCATTCTAACGCCCAAGTAACAATACAATAGCTTCTTACTTTTGGTTCGAGAAAACAGCTTCGGAAGACTCCAAGAGCACATAATAACGCGAAGATAAAGCACTTAGAAGCTCCTTTATTTTCATGAGAAAATACGAGGAGTGCTTCACCGACCTCAAGGAGCGAATAACCTCTGAGACTATTCGTGAAAATGAGATACTGATCCGTTGTTAGTGAGGCGACAATTTCTAGCGTTAAGCGTACAGCAGCTAATTCAGCGACACATACGGAGCAAGGAGCTTGAATTTTACGATTGGCGCTATGAATTTCATTAAATATATCAAAGCCGGCAGACTCCTCAATCAATGACCCGTGAAGAACGTTTTAGTGGAATCAACTTGGCCAAACTTTGCAGGAAATACCACCGGAGTAACCATAGCACGACAATGCTCATGGAAAAATCAAAATCAACCGAATTGCCGAGGTCGAAGAAGCAAAAACGATTGAGAATATTCAGCGATGGGCTGACATACTGTGTTATGTACAAATGGTACAAAGTCATGAAGCGAGGTTTGAGGATTTAACTCAAGGAGCTTCTCAAAGTTTTCGATTATCTGGGGGTTCATAACTTCACACCTGGTGAGGAGCCGTAGAGACAATTCTTAAAACCGATCCGAGAGTGGCTACATGCCAGCCAGCACTTCAAGACTCATGGTATGAGTCGAGTGCATACAACCTAGCGCAATACAAAGACACCGATACTGAATACGTTCTAGTTTGATGATGTGCGACCGAGCCGCTGACTGAAAACAAAAACTGCCGTATTCTATAAAGGACAAAATCGTTGTCCGGTACAACGTTAGAAGATCTTGCGGATGCGCTCCCCACCAGGTTCCGGTTATTGTTCGAAGAAAGTTGATCCTTTGCTGGCACTTACGCTTCAGATACTGAATGTGGGATCTCCAGGTGCACCACGAATCGAACCAGACTTCTAGATATTTAAATGACATAGATTGAGTTATCGGCTTATCCCAAATTTTAAGCTTCTGTTGTGCTGTGTTATGCTTCCTTGAAAAAACTACCAACTCAGTTTTCTCCGTAGAGAATTCGATACCTAGCTCTAGAGCCCAAGTAGACCAATTGTCTAAGGTATCTTGTAAGGGTCCTTGCAGATCGACCCCATTGGGTCCCGTGACAGACACTACGCCGTCATCTGCAATCGGTCTCAACGTACAGTTGTCACTCAGACAACCGTCAATGTCTTTGACATAAAAATTATCCAAAAGGGGGCTTAAACATGATCCCTGGAGGAGACCCATGTAGCTAAATCGAGAAGCTGTAGAGTTTCCATGAGTAAAGCTCATATGTTTCTCTGACTGCAAATTGCACAAAAAATATTCATTAATGGTGAAAAGCCACAAGCGTGGAGTTTACCTAAAAGAACTTCACAGATACTGAATCAAAAGCCCCCTTGATATCCAAGAATACAGAAGCTATTTGCTCTTTTTTAGCAAAAGCTAACTGAATCTCTGTGGAAAGCAACGCGAGACAGTCGTTCGTTCCCTTACCCCTACGGAAACCATATTGAGTATCTGAAAGCAGGTTGTTCGTCTCAACCCATTTGTCGAGGCGGAAGAGAATCATTTTCTCCAACAACTTTCGAATACAAGATAACATCGCGATGGGTCGATAGGAGTTGTGGCCGTGTATACTTCGAAGTGCTCAGGTTTTCCACGTCTACGGAAAACTTTAAACGCGTCGGACTTTTTACGGTAAACCTCGGTGCATTGCTGATCCCACAATGGAGAAGGAGGTTTCCTGCAAAATGAAGTTCCTGGAACTGGTCGAGTTTGAGCTTGAAGCGGGCTGTCTAAGACCAGGTTGGAGAGGAAGTTATATTCCTCTAGCGGTGGAGGCCCTTCTACCGTCGTTACGGCTTCATCTACTGCTGTCCTAAATTTTGTCCAATCGATGTAACGGGTTAGATCATACGCGACGTTGGTGGATTCCGACGGATTGAACCCGATGGCAATCGACATTTTTAGGTAAGTGATCATTATCGTGGGGATCTTGAATCAATTTCTATGTGCAATCCAACGATAATGAATTCGAACAAAGTGTGAGGTCTTATTTACTGCCAAGTGAGGATGGACCAGCCAAACGTGTTACTTCTCCATTGTTAAGATCTGTCATATTGAAGTTGTCACAGAGGTTATATATCAAGGAAAACCGGTTGTCATCGTACAGTTCTCCCCAGCCCGTACCGTGGGAGTAAAAATCTCCTATGATCAACCGTAGAGTAGGAAGAACCGAACAAATATCTGAAAGTTGTTTTTGGTTAATTGAGGCTTTAGGAGAAATATACACAGAAGTAATGCAAAGGCTTTTATTTTTAATAACACCCTGACATGCGATAATTTCAATACCTGGAATTGGAGTAAAATTCACTCTATAGAAGGAGTAGCACTTTTTTGATCCCCAAAATTACTCCTTCTCCGCGCGAATCCTAACGATCAAGACGAATAATATTGAAATCTTGAAAAGAAAGATCGATTTCGGGCGAGAGCCACGTTTTACAAAGAACGTATGCACCACAACCGGTATTGTGAGCTAACAATTTGAATGATTCCAATTTAGGAATAAGACTTCGACAATTCCACTGCCTAACAGTGATCAAATCCCCGACCTCATTTGGAAAAAATTTTACAACAAAAAGTTTTTACAGTGGAAAGCATTGCCAGAACAATGCTTTTTAGATCTCCTGTCACGGTCGCCATGTAAACTTTCCCCAACGTACTTATCAATTGAGGAAGTTCTTTTTATAAGTGACTACTTTTCTTGACGGTAAGAATATGATTGAATGTATTCATCAGTTTTGACTTAAGCTAAACTCCTGATAACTGGAGGTATTTGAAGTCATTATGTATTTGGTAGCCAAACAGTGATCGATACATAGGTACAACGACAAAATAGAGAGTGAGAGAGATGGCCAAAAGAGAACAACGCTGCAGTGTTAGCATGCTCATGCTGCTTGGAAACGAGTTTGGAACATTGGCTTAGTAAACTGATCCTTTCCTTGGAAATTCATTATGCTGTACATCGACAATTATGGCACGGTCGATGACTGACGAAGAATTCTGATCCAGCGTGATGCAATGGGCAAAAATGAGACATGCAGAATTTTGACTCAGCAGAACGCAACAAGTGCGATCTGCTGGAAATGAACGAAATCGATAACATCTGTGATTCAGATGCCACAGGGTCAGAAATTTCGAGGTACTTGAAGATACCTTCGACAAAGTCATCAAATGAGAACAGCCAGTCGAGGAAGGGGCTTCTGTTCTTAAAATAAGAGCATCAGGGGTTTTGGATGTCCCCGGAAGCGATGGAAAGTCCTGGGTGTAGTTAGTACTACGGAAACCAGGAGGAATTGCATTTTCCTTTTTTCCACCCTTTACCTTGAAATTGGCAGGCTTTATTTTTAACTCTTTATTAATTCCAAATTTTACATTATTTTACATTCATATATTATCCTAGGTGCTCCTTCTAGGTAATTAAGATTTCAACCTTATATGCTTTTATACCTTATATCAATTATATCTAATTGTGTTAATATTATTTCTACCTTGTCTATTCAGTATTTTTAAAAGGTTTTTTTTTTGCCTGCGTGTAAGTACTTTTTGTCTAAAATTATGAATTATTTTTTTGGACATTTCTTCTAGGGTCTCAACGTTTGAAATTCTATGTAAAACAATAGTACTGAACCAGGGTGGCAGCTTCAAAATCATTTTCAGAACTTTGTTCTGAATCCTTTGAAGTGCTTTTTTCCTAGTAGCACAACAACTAGACCATATTGACACAACATAAAGCATGGCCGGTCTAAAAATTTGTTTGAATATTAGAAATTCAAACAAAGTTTGGATTTTCTGTTTAAAAGAGGATATAAACATTTTATATACTTATTACATTTGGTTTGAATGTCCTCAATGTGATCTTTAAAAGTTAATTATGGATCAAGTATCAGTCCAAGATATTTAACATGATTTGACCAAGAAATTGAAACTCCGTTCATAGTGACTATACCCTCCGGGTGCAGCAGAAAATATTGCGAAAATTTGTTCTATTTCTTTTAAATCCCATTTTCAACTAATTCAAGCAATAATATCAACATTTTCGATATCTTTAAAAAGTCCTTTTTAACAAATTTATTCAATGTGTCCTCCATTTTTTATTAATAACATCCTCGAGCCGACGCCGGAAGCCAGAGCATGCCTTTCGGACGTAGTCCTCCGACATTGACTGCCATGTGCGTGTTATGGTTGACTTCAGGATTTTCACACTAGGGTGTGATGTTTTGCCGGCTCGTGCTTCAGCATATGCCCAAATCGAATAATCCAACGGATTAAGATCTGGATTGCTAGGGGCCACAAATCCTTCGGCCACAAACTTCACTGTTATCGTTCAACCATTGTTGGGTTCGGATTGGACGTGTGACACGACGCTCCATCCTGCTGTAGGACAATGTTTTGGTCCTCGGAGAAGTTGGCCTTCACCCAGGGAAGTACTTGGTCCTTTAAAATATCGATATACACCTCGGTATTGATTTTAACTCCAGCATCAATGAAAACAGGTGGCATTTTAAAACCGTTGGACGCCACCAAGCCAAACATCTTCGAGACCAGCCGGATGTTTGGTTTGAAATACGAATTTCACTTTTTCCGGAACGTTCTCCATTTTTTGCGGTGAAATTAACCGGTTCGTGCGGCTGTTGGCTACAGCATCGATGCTGAAAAGCTTTCGTCGGAGAGCAGGATTATCATTTTTTCCTTCTTCAACAAGGAAAGCAATCTCTTGGAACGAGTCACTCGTAGTTCCTTGACCCGGTCCGTAATCAAGTCGCTATGTTTCACTCTGGCTCTGGAAGATGCATGCAGGTCTTCTTTGATAACTCTCCGCATGGATTTCTCCGAAATATTGGCTTCCTTTGCAAGTTTTCTTATGGAACGCACCGGGTTGCGAGCAATTTTTGCACGGACCGATTTGATCACGTTCGGCGTGCGTGCAAAGCGCGGACGTCCGCTTCCCGGCTTCCGCTGCTTAGGACCATCCTGCAGGGACTTTTTTATGCGGTAAACTGTTGCCAAATGGCACCCTACCACCTTGGCAATCTCTTTCGGCTTCTTCTGGGCGAGCAACAAACTGGTGATCACTTCTTTCACGAACATTTTGACGAATTTGCAATAAAACAAATAGAATGTTTGGATGCAGCACTTGAAAGTAAATATAAACAAATACACTTTCGACAGAAATTAGTCACTAGCTACACGAATTAACCCAATACTCAAGTTTGAACATTTTCGCATTATTTTCTGCCGCACCCTGTATATGACTATTACTTGGTTTCAAAATGCAGCTCTAGGCTTGTGTGGGAATATTATAAGTTGAGTTTTGGAAGTATCAGGAGAAATCTTCCATTTTTGAAAATGATCTGTTAGAATGTCCAAGCTTTTTTGTAGCCTCCTGGATATAACACGAAGAGTTTATCCTTTAGCGGGAATGCTTGTGTCATCAGCGAAGCAAGATTTTTGACAGCCCTGAGGTAAATCAGGGAGATCTGAAGTGAAAATGTTATATAGTATTGGCTCAAGAATGCTACCCTGAGGAACACCAGCTCTAACTACCTGTTGATCAGATTTAGAATTCTGATAATTTACTTGCAAAGTTCTGTCAGTTAAGTAGTTTCGAACTAATTTCATGATATAAAGCGGAAAATTGAACTTTTTCAGTTTCGCAATCAAACCTTCATGCCAAACACTGTCGAATGCTTTTTCTATGTCTAGAAGAGCATCTCCAGTGGAGCAGCCTTCAGCTTTGTTTGGACGAATTCGATTTTAAACTATCAAAAAGTTGGTGCGTAGTTGAATGCCCATGGTGTAATCCAAACGGTTTATCAGGAAAAATTGAGTTTGTATTGATGTGAAGCATCATTCTATTCAAAATTATTTTTTCAAAAAGCTTACTTATTGAAGAAAGTAAACTGAATGGTCGGTAGCTAGAAGCTTCAGCCGGATTTTGGTCTGGCTTCAAAATAGGTACGACTTTGTCATATTTTTATTTATCTGGAAAGTATGCCAGATGAAAACATCTTATAATAGTTTTACCAAGAAAATCACGTGGTGCTTTCATATTTTGAATTTTTTTAGTTATAGTTTTTACTTCATCCAAATCAGTTCCCCAAGAATCATCAAACAACCTGATCCTCAATAAGACTTGTAGACCCAAACTGAAATGATGAGAGCTCTCAAACTGCTTAACAAGTTTTTGAGCTTTTTCCGTATTTGTGAGCAAAATTGTATCATCTTCCTTAAGCGCTGGTATGAGCTTTTGAGGTTTTTTCAAGATTTTAGAGAGTTTCCAGAAAGGTTTGGAACTCGAATCTAATTTTGACACATTATTTTCAAAATGTTTGTTCCTCAGGGCAGAGAAGCGTTTTTTTATTTGTTGTTGTAAATCTCGCCATATGACTTTCATAGCGGGATCACATGTTCTTTGATATTGACGCCTACGTACATTTTTCAGACGAATCAAGAGCTGAAGATCGTCATCATTTATAACTGAATCGAATTTAACCTCGCGTTTTGGCACTGAAGCAGCTCTTGCACTACTTATTCAGAAAGCCCATGATTCAAGAACATTATTCATTTCAATTTTTGTTTGCAATGGAACATTAGGATCAAAATAGTCAAATGGGCAGGCTGCTTTCGGGCTTCTGTTCAGCAAATTTCCATAGGCGTCTTCGATTTCTTGAAGCACCTTCCGGAAAACTGACTGATGTTCCCTCTTCAGCCAAATCAAAGTCAGATCCTCGTCTGACAGAGAAGCAAAGGGATTTGTATTGGCATTGGGTGATGGGGAGGCTGTTTTCACCAATTCGGTGAAAGATTGCATGGAACGCTGTTTTAGCGAGCGTTCTATCTCTTTTCCACGTTATTTGGTACGCCGGGCATGACGAGAGAGCATGAGGAGGCGTTCCCTTGCAGAAAGCTCATTTTGGTGTGCTGTCTGCACAGGCACCATCCTCATGTTTCTCCCCGCAGTTAGAGCAGCGTGCCTTATTGCCGTAATTGGAGGTCGTATGTCCCATCTACTTGCATGTTTGGCAGATTATGAACCGAGGTACAAACAACCGCACAGGTAGTTGAAGTTTTCCCAACTCGCCAACATATTGAGGAAGGGTAGAGCCAGAGAAGGTCACACGAAACGAGTCTGACGGTGTAAACTTCTTTTCACCCTTAGTGATCGATACTGTGCTAGTTTTCGCACATCCAGTATCTTCACTGATGAAAGCAAATTGTTCTTGAAACGACCAAACACCTGCTTCAAATGGACCTCATGGATCAAACTCGCTTCGATGACCACATCTTCAATTTCAATACCCCGAGCTGGGATATACACTTTATACTCGAGTGTAAAGGGTTTTATCTTAATAATTTCAGTCACTGCCGAAAATCGTTTCGTCGGATCGTTAGTAATCTGATAAACTTTCAGAGGTTTCGTTTTGGGTTGAAAATAAACAACCCATGGACCAGCTGAATCATCTGGATAGGCTCGAGACCGGGCGACGCTATGAGCCACCTCATTATTTGCGGCATGCATGTCGTACCCGTGGGAGCTCTGGCGCTCAACCACTGAGGCAATTACAAAACACACAAAACAATTCAATAAAGATTAAGCTTAAGGGCTTATGCTGAAGCATTCTCGACGGCAGCCATAACCTCATAATTTCGGATTGATATAACTAAGAAACTGTACTAGATATTGAATATTTAATCACATTAGTTTGTAAGCTTACTTGCTGGGCACAAACTGATGGAGTTCGATTCGATGTTCATTCACTAACAATCGAGATTTATCAATTTGAAATAGCTAGGTAAGATTGCAAGAGTGAGATAAAAGATAGGAAAAAAATACATGAAGCAGCGGTTCACCTTAACACAAACGAAAACACAACATGGAAATACAATCTAAAGGGTGTTCCGATCAAAATTTGGTCAAACAGTAATGTGTGTGAGTCGATCAAAGTTATTATTAATAAGTCAGATTCTTTTTCTGTTTCAAGTTCAGTTAATACAGAATACAGGAGAAATATTCAGCTAAGCTTCCTTTTTAGCGAATGCGAATGGCCGGGTCTTTCGTATAACACCTGCCATAAGATTTTGTACAGTCTCCTTGTCCACTTTATTCGCCGCAGAACGCCAGTTTGTCTTGAACTGTTTCTCTCTCACAACAGCTTTTTGAGTCTTCTTAAGGTTTCGCTTGACGATGGCCCAATATTGTTCGATTGGGTGGAGCTCTGGCGTGTTGGGAGGGTTCTTGTCCTTGGGCACCACTTGAACGATGTTGACAGCATACCACTCCATGGCCTTTTTTTGGCAAACGTACTTTTGCATATAAAAAGTAATAAACGATCCATAAAAAATTGGAAATCGTGCCACGAAGAACGCATTTTTGACCCATAAGACTCTGGTGAATATTCATAAAAAAAATTAAATGATCCATAAAATACAGCATGTGATCCATACTTTATAAAAAATTTAGCAATAAAATATCAAAAATGTACCGTTTTATATCTAGGGAATGGTCGTTAAAAGTGTACGGATTACCCATAAACATATTGCAAATTATCCATAAAAGGTTCAAAAACTTTCCTTAAACTTGTAAAATTGATCCATAGAATGTAACCTTTGTGCAATAAAATATATTCGCATGTTCCATAAATTATTTGAAGTTTTCAATAAATAAATTGCCAATGATCCATAGAATGAATAATGAATAATGTATAATGAACCATAAGCTAATAATAATGATACATAGTAAATCATTTTTGTTCGCTTAACCATATGGTATGATCCATAAATTATGCCTGCATTTTTCCAGGTTGGGGCACTTTTTTCAAAATTTTGATCCTTAAAGATTGTAAAATTACTACTCAGATTTAGTTACATGTCCGTTCTTTCAGGTATCCAGATAAAGTATTACTGCTAAAGAAGGATTACGGAGTTTTTGCGTAGCCGTGTTGAGGATTGAAGAACTGAACGGTCGATGTTTCCGAATACGAAGTGTTAACATAGCGTAAATTAGATTCCAGGCAAACGGCTGATTCAAGCATTTGGAGGATGTTTTTTGTGCAGGAGAACTATTTACCAAATTTCTTTACAAACATGTGTTGCAGTTGCGGGGAGATCAAATAATGTTAAGTTCACAAAGATGGTTTGTTATGAATCATTTCTTGAAGACTATGATTGGTTTTACAAACTATTAGAGGTCCCTGGCAATTTATTTATGGAACATTTATAATACTTAATAGATGGTACGCACATATGTTAGTGCAGAAATGTTACATTCTGTGGATCATTTTTGCAAGTTTAAGAAAGTTATTGAACCTTTTCAGTATTATTTGCAATCAGTGCTTGAAAATATCATATTCAATTTTCATAATGCACCCTAACTGAGACAACATATTATTCATCACGTACTGTTCATAGCGAACAAGAAGTAAACACAAATTTGCTTTCATGAATCTCTAGTGCAACGTGACTCAACTTGTTTTGTGTTGCTTTGCTTTCATCATTCATTCGTTCCAGAAAGCAGTGAATGTAAATAAGCGCAAACATCTCATTCAATCTCGACGTTCTACTGTAAAGAAGAAAGAACAGTCCTTTATTTCAAGAATCAATGAATTGGAAGCACCAAAGTATTTTTGCACGTATTTTCAGCCACTTGTCGAATCGATCCTTCACAATGCCTTTTCTCGATCTCGAACCACAAACTCTGTAGCGATTTCGGCCATAGATCGTCTGCTAGAGCTCCGTCTTTTGGCTTCAGCCATGTTCGGGAATATTTGAAAATAAAAATCCTGTGGCAGAAAAAAAATCACTCACGAACGCGAAGATGAATGACTGGTTACCAGAACATTCAGTCAAGCAACCAAAATCTGTTGACGCTTGAATAGCCAGATATGTGCTTTGCTGTGGTGTGAATGAGTTGTGTGGAACACAGGGACAACGGAATGACTGAGCACAGCAAAATAAGTCGACACGAATCTATTGCGTGACTGATAGAACGAAATGAAGATAGAGAAAATTGTGCGAACTGCATATAGTTTTTACTAGTCGTTCACAACGGGTGTCATTTTTTTCGAGCTCTGTTTGTAATGTGTTAATGAGAAATCCGAACAATTTTATATATTCTTCCCTTGATATAAAACGGTAAATTTTTGATATTTTATTGCTAAATTTTGTTAAAACTATGGAACAAATTGATGAATTTTACGGATCATTTCTATTTTATTTTTTCTTGTGGGTTTTACACCAGAGTCTTATGGGTCAAGAATGCGTTTTTTATAGAACGATTTTCAATTTTCCATTTGGATCATTTCTTCAGTTTTAAAGGTTCGAACATAGGGCTGCCGTAGTTCTTTACGTGCACGAGTGCTCTTTACCAGATTTATTGGGAAACAAATGTCACAGTTGCAGTCGTAAAAGAACGTAAGATCGCAAAAGTAAGTCAGCTTTCTGAAAATTGAAAATCTTCTCCAAAGTGATCCTTCTTTACAGCAATATTTTAGCCTCATATATAAAGGAACGGACATGTTAATAAATTTGAGCAGTAGCGCAGTCAAGGATCGATTCTACCGTAGTTAAAATAAAAAAAAAATTAAACCCAAAATTGCAATAATTCCGGCATAATTTGTGGATCATATATATTATTTTAAATGCACAAAAATTGATATACTATGGACCATATTTAGAAGTTTATGGTTCATTTTTAAACCTTTAATGGATCATTTGCGATTTATTTATGGAATATTTTCAATAATTTATTGATCATGTGCATATATTTTAGTTCACAAATTTAACATTCTAAGGATCAATTTTACAAGTTTAAGGACAGTTATTAAACCTTTTATGAAACTTTTGCAATATGTAATTAAATGGAACGAATTTAATCGGTACAATTTTATGGATCATACCCTAGCAATGTAAACATTGCTCTTCAAGCCACAGGTACAGATGGCCTGCCACACTAGATATTTCAGTTTGATGTGTTTGAAAATATCTGCCAACTTTCCCCGTCCGGTTGCCGTATAAAACTCCTGTCCAGAAAGCTGTTTAAACTCTGCCTTGACGTAAGTTCCATCGTCCTGTACCACGCAATTAAACTTCGTCAGCATCGTCGTGTACAACTTTCGCGATCGTGCTTTGGCCGACGCGTTTTGTTTATCGTCGCGATTTGGAATCACCACTTTCTTGTAAGTCGACAGTCCAGTTCGTTTTTTAGCTCTATCCACGGTTGAAGGCGCCACTCCCAGCTTCTTTGCAACATCTCGGACGGAGAGGTTGGGGTTCCGCTCGAAACAGCGGGCAACTCTTTTTGTCGTCGCTGTGGCATCCGGCTTTCGATTTCCCTCCGATCCAGCTTTCCTGACTGTCGACAATCGTTCACCGAACACTTTTAATACGTTGGTAACAGTTGATTTAGCCACATTCAACAATTTCGCCAACGCGGCGTGAGAGTAGTTTGGATTTTCGCCATGCACGTGCAAAATTTTGATGCGTTGCTTCTCTTCCTTCAACGACATTTTGATAACTGAAGTACTAATCTCAAAATCAAAATAGAGGCATGATGCTGTGTGTGTGTGTGTGTATACAATCCAACTCCCACTGTCCGGCAGTGCTTTTATGGAAGAAAAATGTCTGCAGCTATCATGCTTTTATCCTAATCCCAAACTGTAAACATTTTTAGCCCGGGTGTTGAAAGGTGATAGCTCTGTTGAGATCCAGTGACCCATTTCAGAATGCCTGGTCACTCACGTCCATTCCGAGGTCACTTTCACTTACAACAAGCCCCGCATAAACACAATACTTATATCAATTGGATATTTGTACTATATTTACACTTCCATTATCGCAACATGTTCTGTTACGATCATGGCACGTATTTAGTAGTATGTATTTTGTATTTGTTTATAATTGCTTAGATCTCACCAGTAATGTTTGATGTTTCCTTGTTGATCCTGCTCCTTTTGTTCCACTTTTCGTATTTTTTTTTCGTATCTTCCGCTGTAATGAGAATATTTGTATTTAGTTCGATCCTGCATCAACTTCTTAGTAGTTTTTTTCACTTCTTTTTTTTTATCAAGTATGTCAAAACAGGATATTAGATATTGTCTTCAAAATTGGGTAGAAGTAAATTATTTGTTGCTTTGCAAACCAGCTCTCCTCGATGTCCTAGATCTCGGTCAAGTTCTGCTGGACCCGCAGCTGCTGCAGTCGGCACTCGTCCACATCAAGCCGGCCGTCACCGACGTGTCGGATATCTGCGTCTAATACACTCTTCTTACCCCGATTCATTTACAAACTAAGCCTGCACACCGAATCAAAATTCACTTTGGCAAGGTTTTGGTATTTTGTTCTAAAATCTAGTTCTAGATATTGGCACTTTATTTCTGCTCAGATTTTCCGTCGTCAATATTCTTCCTCAAACGTAGCAATTGCCAGCTCAGGTTCGATGCAAGCAGCAGCAGCTATCATGCCGTTCATTTTGAACGACCAGACAGCAGACCCCATAAAAAAATAAAGTATCATAGAAGACAAAAATGCTATTAATACAAACTTCCAACTTGAATGCTGTATATGGCATTTTAAGAGACAATTAAATTACTTGACCATGTAAAAAGCGGCTACAGTAAGTCAATACGAGTACATAATATGCGTATGTACAAAACATATCTGACATCCACTGGATTGTTACTGGAAAAATATAATTAGATATGTATTAATATCCCACTAGTCCTGGAAATGCTGAAAACAGAAAATATCATTCCAAATATCAAAACTATAATTTCAATGAGAGATATTATTTTATAATACATGTTGTTAAAACATGTCTTTATATTGTTCTAGTTACATTTCTATGATAGCAATTGGAGCGATCGCAGAGCCCAGTGTGATGCTTTCTGAAATAAATGGCTTATCTAATCCTAATACCACTAAACACAATATTAAAATATAATCCTATACTGCCCATAAGCGCATGCCAGTAATATAGTAGTTAATGTTCAGAAGTGAAAATTCAATGTAAATGTTATGCTGAAATGCTGAAAAACCAATTCAGCTTTTTATCCATGTCATGTTGCTCCAGGCTCCTGAGATAAATGGTTTTGGAATGCACGATGATTCCAAAGCCTGCTGAAATCATTAATTGATATGAGAATGGAAAATTATATGATATGATTTACAGGTCGCACCCCCTCACTTCGCTATTGTCAAAATGACAACATTGCCCAGGCTACGCCAACCAGCGTCTCCATGTTTCAGCTGGCAGTCTTTTGTGATCATATGACTCGTGGAGGCGTGAGGTAGGAACTTGTGAGGACGAGAGGTTGGTTGCACCCCCTTCGAAGTTGTCAACTCACCATTTGAAGCCCGGAATCGGCACCACGGTTTCACCCAAACGGTCACAGTCACCGACAGCAACATAGCAACAACCAGCTTCACAACAGCAACTAGCCCACTACAAACTTTCCGTCGAGCTTCTAAAACAGTGCAAGTTTTCCGCCTACTGAACAACGACAGCCTAGCACCGAAAATCCGTCCTGGATCGATCAATTTCACAATCTTTCACTTCCTAAAGCAAGTCGACTGCGGCTAAAACAACACCACCAAACCTGCCTGGCCAAACAGAGAAAAAAAAGCCTAATAATCAATCTAATACAATTGTGCGCTTTGTTCATAACACTCTGCTCTTGCTTCTGCACAATTTGCCGAACAACAAAAGATGGCCTTTTCAAAATCAGCAGCAGCGAAAAATTGATTCTGAAAGCGGCACAAAAAAATCAGCGTAAGCTCGCATTCTTCACCTCTTACCGGTAGCCCAGAAACCACGGATGTCGAGTTCCCCAAAAATCTGTAGAGAATCGACTGCTGCTGCACTTTTTTTTTAGAAAAACTATCAATTTTTGGCTTCACAGCTTTTCTACCGAAACACCGATTTATCCTCCCCGCCACATTAAACTAGTCAACTTTGGAGCAGAATAAAAATATAATACTGGTCGAAAAAATCCGAAAAAAGCCTTGAGACCCAGAAATCCATACTGATTTCCGTTAGCTTGGAGTTCTAAAACCATCGAATATCGTATTTTGACCTCATGCGATTTGCATTTTTTTCACAAATTTGCATCAAAAATTGAAATTTTGATATATTTTGAGCACCACTCATATAACTGCCTCAGCTTAAATGTAAAGCTCAAAGAGCATTTTTATGAAACTCCCTCAGACTTTACACAAGAAAGTGTACCGATCCGACTTCACCAGAAAAAGTAATGCCAGAGGCATCATATTTTAGCAAAAAAACAGCAAAGCACAGTAAGCCCCCCGACATGCGTGGAATCCCTTGATGGTGGTCTCAAATGATATGTGGGCATTGTCCGTTGTTGTTTCATCCCAGCATATCTCGTGATCCCCCGTATATTGGAAGTTACATCCTTCAGCAAAGTTATTCAGTAGATCAAGGCCTTCAAGATAGTGAACTTAAAAATTCAGAATTATCTCACTACGCGGCGCTAGTATGCATGTAAACTTACTTTATAAGCTGAATCTCGAAACCCTTGACATGTTGGCGTCTTTGACAAAGATGTTTGGTTAATTAAGGCCTTTCGGACTTTCGGTGTTAACATTAATTCAGAACTCGTTCGCTACGTGGCACTAGTGTACATGTGAACTTCGTGTATTACCTGTATTTTAAGATCTAGATCTTGTATAAATTAACTGTTATCAGGAAAATTAGTTGTAACATTATGAGCAACCAGACGCTTGACTCAACGGTTCAGAATTATCACACTCTGTGTCTCAGTGTGCATGGAAACTTACTTTGTAATCTGGATCTCGAGATTATTGACATATAGCAAGATAGCATCTTTAAAAAGATATTCGAGGAGTCAGAGCTTTTGAATGGTGTACAAATTAGATCAGAATTCGTACGCTATGTGGCACTAGTGTTTATGTGAACTTTTTGTAATAAAGGGCGATACGGTCAAAATTTGGTCAATATCAACTTGACGTATTTCTTTCAATTTTGCATCTAAAAAACCTGAACACCCCTCATTTTGAAGGTGTGTGTGTGTAGAATGTTGCTCTTATTTTGATTTTGGAATTCACTCTTCAGTTGTCAAAATGCCGTCCAAGCAAGAAGAGTAGCGTATCAAAATGTTGCTCGCGCATCGCGAAAAACTGAGCTACTCGCACGCAAAGTTGACAAAATCGCTGGAAGTTGCCAAATCAACCGTTACAAATGTAATTAAAGTGTTTGGGGAACGTTTGTCGACAGCCAGTGGGAAGTCTGGATCGGGGGGAAATCGAAAACCGGAAGCCGCTGAGACGACAAAGAGATTTGCCGGTAGTTTCAAGCGAAACCCTAACCTATCTCTCCGAGATGCCGCAAATAAGCCGGGTGTATCGTCTACAACCGTGCATCGAGCCAAAAAACGAGCCGGACTATCGACTTACATAGAAGGTAGTGACTCCAAATCGCGATGATAAACAAAATACGACGGCCAAAGCGCGGTCCCGGAGGTTGTACACGACGATGCTGACGAAGTTTGACTGCGTGGTAATGGACGACGAAACCTACGTCAAAGCTGACTACAAGCAGCTTCCGGGACAGGAGTTTTATACGGCAAAAGGAGGGAGAAAGGTAGAAGATATTTTCAAGCACACGAAACTGTCAAAGTTCGCAAAGAAATATCCGGTTTGGCAAGCCATCTGTACCTGTGACTTGAAAAGCAGCATTTTCATAGCTTCCGGGACTGTCAACCAAGAACTGTACGTGAAAGAGCGTTTGAGTAAACGTCTGCTGCCTTTCCTGAAGAAACACGGTTGTTCCGTACTGTTTTGGCCGGATTTGGCATCTTGGCATTACGGTAAAAAGGCCATGGAGTGGTACGCCGCCAACAACGTGCAGGTGGTTCCCAAGGACAAGAACCCTCCCAACACGCCAGAGCTCCGCCCAATTGTTAGAAATACTGGGCTATTGTCAAGCGGAACCTAAAGAAGACCAAAAAAACTGCTAAGGACGAGCAGCAGTTCAAGGCAAACTGGCTTTCTGCGGCGAAGAAGGTGGACAAGGTGGCTGTACAAAATCTGATGGCAAGGGTCAAGCGTAAGGCCCGGCAATTCGGATTTGGAAAAGCGGAAGCCTAACTGAATATTTTTCCTGAATTTTATACTAATTGAACTTGAAAAAGAAATTTAATTTGATTTTTTTAAATAAACGATTTCACCGATTTACACGCGTTTTCCCTTGACCAAATTTTGACCGTATCACCCTTTATCTGTATTTTGATATCTAGATCATGTATGAATTCATTGTTTTCAGGATTTTTACTCGATTAATCATGGTCTTGCAGACGGTCGACTTCATAGTTCAGAATTATTTCACTTCGTGGCACAGGTCTTCCTCTGAACTATGTAATAAATGTTTATCAGTAATGCACATAAGAGGCCGATTACCCCAATATTGGTTTTTTATTTACGTTCTTCTGACAACTTTGGAAACTCAGAGAAGTTCTTCACAAAACTTCGGGTAAGTCCTTTAGTGAACTTCATGGAATTTCTTCAGAGAAATTTGTGGAAGTTCTTCAGAGAACTTCATGGAATTCATTCTGCAGAGAACTTCATGGAAGTTCTGCAGAGAATTTTGTGGCGGTACCACGAATTTGAATTTAGTATTTAGTAGATTTAACAAAATTGTACATATTACAGAGATGTTGAAATACCTATCGAATTACCCATTGTAAAGAGTTCATTTATTTTGAGTACCATGTGATTTAGGGTTCATTTATTCATTTGCTCCACTCCGCATACAACAAGAAAAATGACTTCCTTGTCGAATTCTGGCGCCACGCGTAAATCGTCAGCCAAACGGACTTTACCATGTGCGAGTCTCGGCTATCGATCTAGGTTCAAGTATCGATGACCCCCTTGCTTTTGCAAATCTTCGGGTGGGATCAGGTTTGTAGACCGTTTCCACAAGGGAAATGGAATGTTTTCTCCTAACAAATAGGGAAATGGTGTGCGTAAAGGCAATTAGCGACCTTCACGAAATTCCACTTCGTGGATTTGCGTGATTTCCGGTGATGGAGATACAGAGATTTCGCGGTTTATCTGAGGACCTTAGGACTTGACTCGTTCACTTCGTTCTGGTTTGTGGAATTGACGAGATCGATCCAGTAGAGTTTTACCGCGCCGTGGTGTGATAGTTCAGGTGAACTTTTAAATCAAAAACGTGAAGAATCTTCCATTTGCTCATTTAGATTTTCCCTCATTTTCCCTCATAGTTAGCGAATCAAAGAAGTAGGCAGAGCTAAACTTGTGCATAGTGTGTGCCTTAGTGGCGGTTTATGGTGTAAGCTTTTATTTTGGATGCGACAGGTAAATGGTGTGCATATCAGATTCTGCGGGCAAGTAGTTAGTAGTAAGATTGTGGCAAGTTGTGAGAGGCCCGCCACACCATACCCCGAGTCAGCGACCGTTTTTGACCCCGTTTTCCAGCTGCGAAGTTCGTCCCGGCGGTACACGTGGGCCGGAGAGGGCAGCTACATCAATTCCCGCGCCCTTGGCAGAGCGGCAACAACGTCTCAATTTATAGTATCAGCACAGCAGCATAACAGCATACCGATGCTGAAAAAATAATCCGTCGAACATCTTCCGACCGGATTCGAACCGGTGACACTCGCGTGCGAGGCGCGCACGTTACCACCGAATCATCGTTGGTGACGACCATCGATCCGACGGCTGTACCCCGTCGAGCAAGTCCCACAATCAATGCGTGAGGCGCCGTTAAGAACAACCACAACGGCAACAACGATCCAGCAACAGTAAATTAGGAGTCTTAGGAGTAGAAGTATGACCACGTGTCTAGAACGTGTCTAGGAGCAGCAGCTGCGAACCACCACTGATGCCTCAATGCAAGTAAACGGTGACAAATCCTGAGTAACATGCATGTTCATTCTTTTTCCCATACGCATGATGAATTTCGCCCCTAGTCGCGTTCTACCGCTAGCGTGGCTACCGTTTATTTCGGCCCTACCGTTCGTCCCGCTTAGGCGTCGGTAATCGGCAACATCGGTTGAACTCAGGCGTCGGTAATCGGCAACATCTATTGAACTGTCGCACCGCATATAGAATAGAGAAGCTCACGAAGAAATTAGTACAAGTGAGATAGTGAGGGAAAAGAATGATTAGCCTGAATGAATTTGTCGATAAAGTAGTTGAATAGAGCACAAATATAAACGAGGATGAAAGTCGAGCGATTGAAACCTTTATTGTTGTCGATGCGTTAAATAAATAAGTAACAAATAATAAGAGTGTTTCCACATGTGCTAATGGGAGAAATCTAGAGAGGTGAAGGAAGATTTTGTCACGTTTTCGGTCGTCTTTTTCAGACTTAGGTCATTTACTGGGGAGGTTGGCCCTGAATCCAATCAAAGGACAGATCTCTAATCGAATGGGAATCTGGTCGAGGTGTTTGGGAAAAGGTTTTCCCATGATGATAACAACCGCGAATGAAATTTTCTCATCGGCTTGAATCGGTTTTACGGATAAAGTTTCCCTATTTGCACGGCCGTTTGTTTGAGCAACATTCCGTTTCCTTGGTCAACCAGCTTGTTTCCCGCCCATAGATTTAGGAAAAACCAGAACCCTCCCCTGAAGGGTCAGGCAACCCCAACATTGGTAGATGGTCTCCGTCGGGAATGGCGCTTAAGCCATTTTTACTTGTCCACGGGAAACTCGTAAGGCTGATGGGTTACAACTTCAGGGAAGTTCTGCAGTGAACTCCAAGCAAGTTCTTCAGAGAACTTCATGGAAGATCTTCAGTGAACTTCAAGGAATTTTATTCAGAGAACTTCATAAAAGTTCTGCAAAGGAAAGTTCTCCAGAAAACTTTAGGGAAGTTCTTCAGAGAAGTTCTGCAGAGAACTTAAGAGAAGTTCTTCAGAGAACTTCATGGCAGATCTTCTAAGAACTTCAGGGAAGTTCTGCAGGAACTTCAAAGAGGTTCTTCATAGAACATCAGGGGAATTCTTCAGAGAACATCAGGGAAATTCTGCAGAGTACTTCAGAGAAATTCTATAGAAAACATCAAGAAAGTTCTTCAGAGAGCTTCAGGGAAGTCGTTTTGCTTTTTTTTTTCTCCATTATCGAGATTTTCAGCCCTGGGCTGGTGCATCTCCCGTCGTAGTCACTCAAATACCTTCTGAGTATTTTCGTAACTTGCCCGGGGGTGAGATTCGAACTCGTGACTTTGGCGTGAGAGGTATGGATGTTAACCACTACGCCGGGGTTGCCCCCATAGGGAAATCTTTCAGAGAACTTCAGGGAAGTTTTGCAAGGAACTTCTGGAAAGTTCTTCAGAGAAGAAGAACTTCCATGAAATTCTCTGAAGAACTTCCTTGAACTTCTCTGAAGAACTTACTGGAAGTTCTCTCCAGAACTTTCCTGAAGTTCCCCTGCAGAACTTCCATGAAGTTTACTGAAAAACTTCCATTATGTTCTCTGAAGAACTTCCATGAAGTGCTCTGAAGAACTTCCTAGAAGTTCTCTGAAGAACTTCTATGATGTTCTCTGTTGTCAGAAGAACGCACCAAAAAAAACATATTGGGATAGTCAGCCTCTTATGTGCATAAACCATCGCCACGCAGTGAAATAATTCGGAAGTATGAAGTCAACCGTCTGGAAAACCTTGATTAATCGAGTAAATTTCCTGAAAACAATTAAATCAAACATGATCTAGATATCAAAATACAGATATTACAAAAGCTCTGACCCCTCGAATATAATTTTTGAAGATGCCAAGATGCTTTCAAAATGGGCCAGTGATGTATATGAATGGAGACTGGATGAAACCTGTGGAAAACCAAGACATCCCTTACAATATATGTGAGATGTCACGTATAGATTGGGAAGTTGGAGGTTCCACTGTTCGTCATGGTTTCATAAAATTCTTCACAGATGGCTCAAGAATTGGAACAAAAACGGGAGCAGGAATCTTCGGCCCTGGGGTAGAAATTTCAGTGGCGATGGGAAACTATCCAACGGTTTTCCAGGCGGAGATTTTTGCTATAATAAAATGTGTTAACGTTTGTCTGAACAGGAAATATAGACATGCTAGTGTTTGTATTTTTACAGACAGCCAAGTGACATTCAAAGTGTTGAGTAATTATAAATGTACATCCAAACTTGTCTGGGAATGCATTCTTTCACTGCGAAAGGTGTGCCAAGAGAACTCCGTAAATTTATTCTGGGTTCCGGGACACTGTGGCATTGAAGGTAATGAAAAGGCAGACGACCTTGCTCAACAAGGTTCAAATGCACAGTTTATTGGCCCAGAACCATTCTGCGGCATATCATACTGTGCCATAAAAATGGAACTGAAATTTTGAGAAGAACAAAAGTTGATCACCAACTGGTTGGTTACAACAAAGTGTGTTCAATCGAAAAGGTTTTTTAATTCCAAATGTTGCAATCAGTAAAAAGCTTTTGGAGCTCAATAATACAGCTCTTTGTACCTATACTGGCCTTGTAACCGGACATTGACCGAGTAGATATCATTTGAAAAACATTGGCCAGGTTCAAAATGATATCTGTCGATTCTGTAACATGGAACGTGAAACCTCGGAACATCTGCTCTGTAGTTGTGATGCTTTGTACAAGAGCAGACTTAAATATCTGAACAGTGGCTATATGCAACCTGAAGAAATTTGGACTGTGAATCCTGAAAAGGTGATGGGTTTTATAAACTCGATGTTGCCTGACTTGGAGAAGCGTCTTAGGCTGTTTACTTGACTGACCGTGATCAAGCTTTAAGATGCGAATAGTAATAGTAAACAGGGGTATACCACAAAAGTTCAATTCAATGGACGCAGTGGTTCTACGCCGCAACAGAAACAAAAGATGCCACCTTGCTATATGTCTATAATCTCGAGATCCAGATTACTAAGTAAGTTTCCATGCACACTAGCTCCACGGAGTGCGATAACTCTGAACTTTTGAGTAGAGCGTCTGGTAGTTCATAATTTTACAACTAACTTTCCTGACAACAGTTAATTTATACACGATATAGGTAGATCTCAAAATACGGGTACTACACAAAGTTCACATGTACACTAGTGCCACGTAGCGGACGAGTTCTGAATTAATGTTAACACCGAAAGTCCGAAAGGCCTTAATTAACCAAACATTTTTGTCAAAGACGCCAACATGTCAAGGGTTTCGAGATTCAGCTTATAAAGTAAGTTTACATGTATACTAGCGCCGCGTAGTGAGATAATTCTGAATTTTTAAGTTTACCATCCTGAAGACCTTGGTTTACTGAACAACTTTGCTGAAGGAAGTAACTTCCTATATACGAGGGATCACGAGATATTTTCGGATGAAACAACAAAGGACAATGCCCATATATCATTTGAGACCACCATCAAGGGATTCCGCGCATGTCGGGGGGCTTACTGTACTTTGCTGTTTTTTTGCTAAAATATGATGCCTCGGTCATTACTTTTTCTGGTGGTGTCGGATCGACACACTTTCTTGTGCAAAGTCTGAGGAACTTCATAAAAATGCTCTTTGAGCATTTACATTTAAGCTGAGGCAGTTATTTGAGTGCTGCTCAAAATATATCAAAATTTTAATTTTTGATGCCAATTTGAGAAAAAAATGCAAATCGCATGAGGTTAAAACACAAGTACCAACTGTAAACAAGACAACTTGTAAACTTTGTTCAGAGAGTTTATATAGATAACATTTCGTGTGGATTACATTCTGTCTTACTTGCACACTTTTGTTTGTTTCGCTAGTGGGTTCGGACCATCTTGCCGAACCGAACTGTATTCCTACAATCGTGAGACGAAAGATCATTTCTCATCAATTCTTCGTTTTCTCCTCCTGTGAAAGGCCACATAGTTAGCTGGTGACTTTGTTGCTGCTTACTGGCCCGAACGCTTAGAAGTGTCGATCGGTGTTAACTCGTATCTGACCACCAGCCGTTGGTGGTACATTTTCTGCAGTTCGGTGTTTTGAAGACAATTTCTGCTAACAAGAGTTTTGAACGATTTTAGGTAGCAACGAACATATACCCTGCCAAACGGTTTCATCAAACGAATCACAGCATTTGAGCCGACGCGTACGAACACGCAGTGCAAAATGGTGTTAACTCCAACCTTTTCTTGGGCCAACATCAAAATTCCGCCGGCTAGTTCTATTATGCATCGTAGAACTATGTCTAGTGTGCGGCAGGCGAGAATTGCTCTGGAGCAGGAACGCCTTGCAGAGGAGAGGCAATTGATAAAACTAATGCACGCGCAGAAACTAGCATAGCACAAAAAGGCCCGAAAAGATAAGATCGAGCCAGGTAACCAAAACTGAGTTCTGCTACGCTGATGGTCCGGAAAATACTAGAACTAACACCAGATGATTCTCCTGCATCAAAGAATCCTTAATCTGAGGGCAGATTGCTTAGTAGCTATTGATGCAGGAATTATACAGCAAACGTGTTTGGTTGTGTAACATTTGATCTAATCAGTAACATACTCTCCTTCCCAGCTTTGTTTGACCACTACTAGTCGAAAGTTTAATAATGCATGTATAGCAGTGGCAGCCGCGTTTTCGAGCTGCTGTTATTCGGAGTGGCTGTCAAAATGCATAATGTTTGAGAAAATGATTAGTAAACGCTATTTAAAACAAGCTATGTTGGTGGTTTTTATTTCAGCTACTTTGTAGACTGCTAAGAAAGTATAAAGATCAAAATCTTACGTTTATAATTTTCACAAAAATACTTTTAACTATTATTTCTTATTATTTATGGGCATACAGCCCATATATAACTGTTTTGTAATCACTTGGTTGTCCATAAAAAGGCCGTTTGTTTGACCTGTAAATGTGTTCGCATAGAAAGATTTTCCTGATAGCATGCAGCGTTTGTTTTTATGTGTCCAATGACTCAAACTTCAAGAAGATTCAGATAAACACAAATACTTGTAGTGTATTAGTAGATCTTGGACTTCCTGAAAAAAAAAACTAATGCGAAATGTATCAAAAACGAATTACAAAAAATACTTTCTACCGAAATAAAAGCACTGGATTGACCTATTTTCGTCATAAAAATAACTTGACGTTCTCCCCGATCACTTGAACTTCAGACGTGAACGAGAATGGAGAACTTAGATTTCCAAACAGTCAAACAAACTAACAACGAAAATCTTCAATAAAACAATGAAACGTGAGAAACTTCTTTATTTCAGTACACTTAAAGAACGGCAAAATCTAACCTAAATCTTCTTAAACAAAAAAAAGGTTATGAATATCGCTTTATTCGACTCTTTATTCGAAACCTGGAGGGGCGAGTGTCAAGTGCCATTCTACTCAGTTTGACGAACTGAGCACATGCCTATATGTCGGTCTGTCTGTTTGTGTGTGTGTTGGATCAGGGTTGACCTTTCAGAAAAGGCCGACTTCTGATCCCACAAAAACCCGTTTTCTTGTTGCACCAACGGGATACATCAGGCACGCGCCCCCCCCTCGAGCCCCCCCCCCAGACCGCAAACCCCACCCGGTTCGAAAGTAACTCTTCAAAATTCTGCACAAAGGTAATCAGGGATCCTCATTCTATGCAGCGACTCGGCACAAGCCCCTCCCCGCGGGCGCTAGAAAACGCGCTCACCCCCACACTCGACACAACAGCGAAATATCGATGGCCTATCCGCTTCTGTTTGGACGCCTTTACGGCTGGGTCTTGGACCTCTGTCCGAAATAGGGTAAGCCACCGTAGTTTTTCCTTTCCGGAAACGAATTGCATCCTCTATAGCCAGAGCTCGAGTTGGACTTCGTCTACCTGTGAGGACGATGCTCTCGACGGAGCGATCCTGCTTTCTATAGATAGAGGCTTACGCCGCTGGAGCTTCCCCCGAGACTCTACAGGCAGACTGGCAGCTTCACTCAACTTCTCTCTTTCTTTTCTGCTCGCCGCAATGTTTTTCTCCTCGCCGTTGGCCACGTGCATTGCCTCGTGCGTCGGGAAATGTCCGGCGTATTATAATAGTAACAAAACAGTTCAGTCTCCTGACTGCATACTGGAGCCTACGTACGTACCGATTTTAGCTCTGTTGGCAGTAAATTTAAGAAATTTTAAGTTATAAAATACTTGACAAATTTGACAATTTGAAACAAAATTTCCTTATCATTGGATGAGCGGTTCCATATCATTTCAGCAACGAGTAATTTTCATATTTTTTGATTTGCATGAAACCTTGCATACAAGTTTTTGGGGAAGAAAAACGCCGTTTTGCATACTTGGTTCGCCATTTTGAATCTAGCCTTACTTATGAGAAGGGCCTATGAAAAATGCACATGATATCTTCAAAAAATTGTATCTCGGAAACGGTTTGTCCGATTGGTTTGGTGTCTTCGGCGAAGTTTTAGACAATTGTTGGTGCTATATGGAAAAAATATGCACGGTAAAAAAAAAGTTTGGTTTTTGTGTTTTGAACTAAAATATAGATTTTCCCTTAAAAGTTACATGTCAATAATTTTTTAATTATTCTTATGTTATAGCTGACTGAAAATGCTATCTAGTGCACAGTGGGTTGTTCTGGAGAAAAATAGGTTACAATGAAAAAAATTAAAAAAAAAAATTACAATTTTCAAAAAAGCTATTAAGAAAAGTCAAAAAAGTTTGTCACCCTAATTTTATGAAAGTACATCAAATTTGCAAGCAAAAAGTACTTCGGTAACATTTTTCTAAGATGCACCGTTTAGAAGATATTACTGATTTAATATTGATTTTTTTGATAACTTAATAAGTTTTGGCCCTTTTCGGATGTACTCCGTGTTTTTCCAGTTTCAAAAGTATTTTTTTCGGAAAGATTGGAAAATTTTGAGTTAAAATGACACTGACAGCTTAAAGATTCGAGTGAAATTCTCTGCCTTAAAAGTATTTTGAAAAACAAGTTACAAAATCCCACTATCAGGAACAATGATTTCTTCCAGTTATTTTTGGTGTATTGTGTTGAAAATGTGCATTCAACTCTTGCATATCGCCTAACAGTTTAATCCATTTAAACTGGATGTGTTTATACTGTGCATATTTTCTCTCTATTGCCGAACATCGCCACAGACATCAAACCGATGAGACAACTCGATTTCGAGATACACCTTTTTGAGAACTGCAAATGCAAGCTCCTCAATTAGCAAGATTCAAAAGAGCGAATTAAGCTTATTTTTCAGGGATGGTGATTGTGCGCAATAAAAAATAACATTATATGTTGGATATCATCAGTTTATTTTTATTCCTGTATTTTTATAAAATTATTGTTTACACAACTTTCTTAACAATATCGAATATTTTGGCATCATTGTCAGGACAGTTTGAATAAAGCTTTGCCTTTATTGTATTTTCTGATAGAGGAAGAAATGAGTGGAATTTTTGAGTTCCTTGAATTGTTTTTGCATTATTATATTGATTATTTAGCTGCAAAGACATATTTTCGTATTCTTCTGTAGTAGAATAACAAAATGACAACTTTGTAAGTTCTTCTTCTTTTCGTTTGTTTGCCCAATTAAACAACTCTCTTGCAGTCTTTATCGAATGTTCTATAAACTCATCAGATCAAATAGAGATGAATACGAATCAAATACATTATCTCTTTCCTTTCTTGCATCTGATGCCATATTTCTACTGGTTTTAAATTCGTCTACAATTTTTTGTACTGACCATGATTTTGGTAACAATGATAAAATTGATAGTTTTTCTTGCCTTGTGGCTGAATTTAAAAATTTAATTTTCATATTTTCTATGACTTCATCAAACTCGTTTGCTTTTTCTGTTTTAGCGTCTAATTTAAAAAGATTTCTTCGTACACCTTCGACGATTTCAGCGCACTTTTTTTCAGGATAGTGAACATTTTTAACCTTACCTAAATCTATAGGCGAAACACGAATAGCTGCTATTCCTCGGTTGAATATTTCGACGTCTACAGGCATCGTGAAGTCTTCATTTGATTGAATTGTGCTTAGCGTTGACGCTGATGGTATCGTGACCAAACTTTCATAGCTTTGCGAATCAGGTACATCAGGTATGGTCTGAACAGTTGGCATCCTTGAGCCGCCGGCTACGCTTTGTTCTTCGTTTTGGGTGAGGTGAGCTCTTGAATCAATATGTAGACGGCAAGACGAACAAATACGAAAATCCTTGGTGTTCAGTGTGGATACCTTGGAAAATCCAATTGATTTTAGTTTTTGGATGATACCATCCGTGAGATATCGCAGCTCTTTCGAACACTGAATGTCTTTGAATGGGCGAATACATCTTATTTTACTCATTTTGTAATCTGTAACATAGAAAATATTTTCCAATTGTTAGTTTTGTACGAAAATATCACAAAACATATAATTAAAATGTGTATTTAAAACTTACCTTTGCACCAAAACGTGTTACACTTTCCTTTACAATTATTATGTTATCAAACAACACTGGATCTCGTTCAAAAACACAGGATTATGAGCTGAAATTACTATAATCACTATGCTACTAGCAACCTTTCTGCATTTACTGTTTGGTAGATACTGGATGAATTCAGAACCGAGTCAGACATTATTATACAGCTCACGGGTAGAAATCATAGAATGCTGGGTAAAGACTGTTGGAAGATAGGTAGAGTTGAACGCTCAGGTATCGTCGAACCTTCAGGTACGAGTTTGGAGAGTTGGAGCGAGGTAGATTTGCTGGCGTAGGTATATTGTTATTGAAGAAGATTGTAAATTGTATATACCTGGAATGAATAAAGAGTGCGGCGGTTGTTGATTGAGGTATCAGTCGGCAGCCGTCTAGTTTGATGGAAGGTGACTAAGACTGCGTTCTTTTTTATTTATTATTAAGAAACGGTCATCGACGGAGCTAGCCTCGTTATGGCCAGCGTGGCCATGGTGGACTAGTTCCAACAAAGACCATGTTTACAATCACCAACTGTACGTAGTACAGCTAACTGGTATCTAATTACCTGTATCTAATACTTGTTAGCACGTTTTCAGCACAACGCACCAAAAATCACTTGAAGAAATCATTGTTCCTGATAGTGGGATTTTGTAACTTGTTTTTCAAAATACTTTTAAGGCAGAGAATGTCAGAGCTATCAGTGTCATTTTAACTCAAAATTTTCCAATCTTTCCGAAAAAAATACTTTTGAAACTGGAAAAACACGGAGTACATCCGAAAAGGGCCAAAACTTATTAAGTTATCAAAAAAAATCAATATTAAATCAGTAATATCTTCTAAACGGTGCATCTTAGAAAAATGTTACCGAAGTACTTTTTGCTTGAAAATTTGATGTTCTTTCATAAAATTAGGGTGACAAACTTTTTTGACTTTTCTTAATAGCTTTTTTGAAAATTGTAATTTTTTTTTTAAAAAAAAATTTTTTTTCATTGTAACCTATTTTTCTCCAGAACAACCCACTGTGCACTAGATAGCATTTTCAGTCAGCTATAACATAAGGATAATTAAAAAATTATTGACATGTAACTTTTAAGGGAAAATCTATATTTTAGTTCAAAACACAAAAACCAAACTTTTTTTTACCGTGCATATTTTCTCCATATAGCACCAACAATTGTCTAAAACTTCGCCGAAGACACCAAACCAATCGGACAAACCGTTTCCGAGATACAATTTTTTGAAGATATCATGTGCATTTTTCATAGGCCCTTCTCATAAGTAAGGCTAGATTCAAAATGGCGAACCAAGTATGCAAAACGGCGTTTTTCTTCCCCAAAAACTTGTATGCAAGGTTTCATGCAAATCAAAAAATACAAAAAATAAAAACTGGAAAAATTTCCCACTTGTTCGTGGAATCGCTCCATGAACACTTTATAAATAATTTCGTTGATTTATTTTGCCGTAGAAGTATTGTATAAAAAAAAACTCTTGATGACGAAAAAAGATTCTCAGGAGAGATCTTCTCACAAAGATTCAAATTTGTTCTCCGGTAATTTACAAATCTTATCGTAAGAATCACAGCTGACATTTTCCAATTGCTATGTTCGCATGAATCTCGTTCTTATATAATCAATTATTTCCAGAATATTCATTATATTCTGATCATAGTACAACAAAATACCTTATATTATTATATAGTTTTGTTCAAGTACGTGAACCCAGCAGTTTTTATTATTATTCCAGCAGAAATGGATAGAAAAATATACATAAGTATAGGAATATAAATCACATTCTCATAGACTCAATAGAATAGAATAATTTCGATTATTCTCCATTCGTAGCAAGCAAAATAAAAGCTGAATATTAACAAATTAGAAACAATCAAACGGCATAATGGCTGCATTCATCCCTTGGCATCCGTTTATATGTAGAAGTGCGCATGAAAAACATGATGCTCTTGCACCCGTGATTACTCGAAATTTATGTATAAAACTGTGTAACATTCTTACATCAAAAGATTGCTAAGCAAATTTGAAATCTTATGGTACCAATAAAAGTACATACAATAAAAGTTCATAGCATACTTTTTCGATTTCCAAAACATCCTACAACGTTCCACGCTATATGAGCTGCGAGCCGTGGGAGGTGCAAGGACGAAAAAATAAAATTACCAACAGCACAAACCGTGTGTTCATTTCGCATATGAAGAATTGTACATCGAAGAGAGTTATTTTGAAACGCCAACAACGTGGCATCTGTATTTTTTCAGAATTAGGTTATTCATGGAAGATGTTTGTTCAATTGATACAGATTTTTTTTTCTTTTCTTCAAATGATTAGCCTAACGGCTAACAAAATACCTGATTATATCGAAGCTGGCTAATATTTAAGGTAAAATCGTTTGAACTTTATGCATCGTTCTATATTCCATAAAACAACGAGTTATTTGTTGAATTCAAATGGATGTTTTATATGTTGGAAAAATCATCACAAATTTCGTCTTCAGGAAAACAACTCAGCCCCTGCAAAAAAAATTAAAACCTGAAACCAAAATTATAGATTTTTATTGGCCAGATATTGGCCTCAATTTCAGGAAAAAATTGTGCAGACTATTTTTATCGACATCTAACTTGAAATTAATTAATCCATATTAGAACCGTTTCACCAATATTTCAAATAAAGAACAGAATGTTCTAGTGTTTTTAAGAAAACTTATCTAACTTTTAAGAATATTTTAAGAACATTAAAACAAATCATCTGACGATATTTTCATGTGCCTTGCGAATTTTCAAAATAATAAACCAAATAAGTTTGGCATTTAAGGTAAGTATATTGCGAGAAATATATCATTTAAAGGCATGTTGCAGTGCCTCAAAATATTCTGAAATACGTGAATAAATTTTAAATAATTTTGAAAATAGCTGCATTAGTTATATGTTCGTCAAAATGTTTAAGTATTTTAATGACTAATATTCTGAAAAAATATATAAAATCCTCCTACGACATATTGATGTGCATTTTTTTTAATATATAAAAACCTTTAGCAAAATTTTGTTAAAAGCTACGTTTTTTTTCACGTATATATTTTTTATGTTAAAATTTTCAATCATTTATAAGAAAAGTCTTCTAAGTATTTCATTATATTTTGAGATGTCAAAAAAAAAAATTCAAATGCATATTGCTAAACAATTTGTACTAACATACATCATGCAATCACAAGAAGTATAAGGCTTTGGTAAAATGACATGCACATAACAGTCAATTAGAAGAACACTTCGCTTAGTCATTTAAAGTTGATATAATGTAAGTCAATAGATCAATATATTTTTATGAGCGATTTTCGGTGATTTTGGAACGAAATGTTTTTAAAAATTATTTGACGGCACATTAACCTGGCGATTTAATAGAATAAACATAAACTTTTGACATAACTTTTAAATTATCTGGGTGAGGTATATCAGGTAGACATAATATATGAAAGTAATACTGAGTATTTTAATGAAAAGTTTAAAAAAGAAAATCCAATGCGAAATGTTTGGCTTGCAATTTTCTAAACAAATTGGATGTGTTTTTTTTAATGCTTGAGCTGTTCGTGTTCTTAAGTTTTTTAATGATTTCCATTGTATTTTGGAACATTCTGAAATATATAAACAAATCATATGGCGATAGGAGAAATAAAAAAAAAAAAGGACATAAATGCCTTCCAAAATTTAGACTCTATTTGACAATGATCTTTTATTTAAGTATTATGATAAGGGTTTTTTGAGTTTTTTGTAATATCCTGAAAAAAAACATCCGAGGATATTTTAGTGTACCAATAAATATTTCAAAGAGTTATGCACATTTCATATAATTTGAAAAATACATAACATAGTCATTTTACGTAAATGTATTATTTCAAGTTATTATATTTGAAGTTCAAATGAATTTTCAAACGAATTATTCAAAGCAATTATGTTCATACTGTAATTGTTATGTTTGTATTCTCCGTGCGTGGAGTAACGATTATGATGTAGAAGGAGATGTTTCGCTCATCACCACGAGGCACCAAGAGTGGACAGTAATGTTTGCTAGAATGAAAGATATGAAGAGAAAGTGTTGAAAGTACCGTCAGTGTACGGTCGGTTGGAAATAGAATAAAAGTATTGAAAATTGAGCGAAAGAGCATGGGTAAAGTAGTACTCGAACCAAGGACGTTATCATTGCCTAACATCCCATTGCGGGATAGATCAAGGCACGGAGGTGGCGGATTCGTCCCTGGTGATGAGTGGTGATGAGCGAAACATCTCCTTCTACATCATGTTTTTTGCTCATTTTACAAATCGGGCTATATTATTTCAGGGAATCTTAAGCCGTTTTGAAATAACTTTGAACCATTTGCGTTACAATCATTCAAATCAATCATCATCAAACACTTCAACGTTTTTTTTCCAAAACTGAATTTTCCAGATATGTTTTTCTTTTTTCTTTGAACATAACAAATAAATTCACCAGACTTTGGCCAGAATTTTCTTGCGTAATATATTAGCAAAATTTTCTAAATTTAAGAATATCGTAGTTAAATTTAAAAAAATCTTTTGACGGTATTTTGATACGCCTGCTTATTTTCCAAAATAATCAAATTTATTTAACATGATTTGAAAATAGCAGCCTTGGATATTTCTTGTAAATGTATTGTCAATCAGAAAGTTCTAGTATCCTTACGAATAAATTTCTAAATTGTCGGCATTTTCTACGGAAACTTTTACAAATCATCTGACGACATTTTAATATACCCGGCGAATTTATAAAACAATCAAAAACATATAAATAAGGATGACTAAAAGAGCTTTATAAAATGTTTCTTCTCATTTGTAGTCAAACAATTCTTGTATTTTTATGAATGATTTTCTAAGTTTTTTGGAATAATCTAAGTAGACATCACGGAATCATATTAAGGCAATTTGATGACCAAAATTGGTACTGTCAAACATAATGCAATTCCAAGAAACATAAAAGCTTGGTAAAATACAAGCAAATTGAATTCAATTTTCTGAATATTTTTTGTGAGAATATCCCGGGAAAATGTAAAAAAGAGTTTTATCAAAGAATAATGGAGAGTAATCAAATAAATTTTAAATTATTTGAAAATAGCTGTCTTAGTTATTTGTAGTTGTAGAAATCATCTGAGGACATTTTAGTTTGCCTGAAGATTTTCTGAAATAATTTAGTTTAGTTGACATAACTGTAATAGTTATTTCTTGTGAATATATTGTTGAATAAAACGTCAAAGTGTTTTAAAAAATAGTTTCTTGAATAATCCCGCCCATTTTGTAATTGTTTTAAAATATCTTACTTTTCCGACTCAGGTTCAATTTATATTGGTTCAATAGTTCGAATGCAAGATTTATCTGTGTAAGATTTGGTAAAAATTCATACAAACGATTCGAAGTCATTTTATTGTGGCTGGGGATTTTCTGTAATAATGACGCACATTTGAAATGATTTGAAAAAGATATGTGAAGTCATTTTAGATAAATATTCTTGAGATAAAAATTCTAGTATTTGTATGCATGATTCAACATTTTGTTTTGGATATGTTTGCAGGAAGTTTCATTATGATGTGGGTTAAAGGTTTCTGAAATAATGAAGTTTTGTAAAATTTTAAGAGCACCTGACCAATTGAGTCCCGGTAAATGTAGTTGGCAAAACTTTCAAGTTTATCAATTATTCATTTTGTTATTTTTTTTTATTTTTCGGAGAATTTTTATACACATGAATCAGAGTTTTTTTTTTTGCTGAAACCGGGGATTTTAGATAAAAAATGATGCCCATTTTGAACAATTTATAAAATGTGTTATTGAGTCACATCAGAGAAATAAATTTCAAATTAAACCACCACTTTTGAATGATTTGAAAGGGATCTGATTGAGTTTCGTCTGATATATATTCTTGATATTAAAATATTTCGTTTAAATTCATATAAATATTCGCAGAAAATTAACATTTCGCTGCGGCTTAAGATTTTCTTGTATCATTATTCCTATTTGAATAATAAGAAGAAGAAAAACTGTTCAAGTCGTGAAAATAATTAAGTTGCAAACGTTTATATATGTAGATGAATGATTTGATTTTACTTATTTGGACAATACCTGTCTTAGCCATTTCAAATACATTCAGGGTTAAAGCGTTCAAGTATTCGTATGAAATCTTTTTCTCTTTTTTTTTTAGAATAACAATACAAATGATTTTAAGTCCATTGATGTGGCATGAACAAAATTCTAAATTATTAATCCCACCTTATACATTTTTGAAATTACCTAACGTACTCATTTCAGGTAAATTTAGTTTTGGTCAAATCCTTCCAGTATTACTTTGAGTGATATTATATATTTTGTTAATATTTGGAGAATATTTAAACAAATGATTCACAGTCATTTTGATGTGGCTGGGTATTTTATTTAGTCCGTTTTGAAAAAATTGGAAAATATCTGACAAACTCATTTAGTAAATAAATGTGAGGTCGAAGGTACTCCTTTGAACTAATTTATACCGAAAATTTCATTTGAAATTTCAAAGCCCATTTTTTGACGAAATAATTATATCAATAATATAAACTTTTAAAGAAAACAGTCCAAGAGCTAAAATGTTTTTTTTTTTAATATATATTCGGAGTATAGTAACATCAATTCATAGTCATTCTAATATGGCAGAAAATAATCTATAATAATGAAGCCCATCATGCAAATTATTAAAAGATCTGACATGTTCATTTCTGGTTCATATAGTTTTGACCAAAACATGTCAACGTTACTATGAATGATTTAAATCTAGTTTATGAAATATTTACAGTTATAATGACGATTTATATATTTACAGTCTAGTTTAGGAAATATAACGAATAGATGCAAAGTCTTTTCGATGTGGCAAAGGCTTTTCTAAAATATTTAAGTCCATTTTGTACAATTTGGAAAATACATACTGATCGCGCACGGTTAGAATGTTCCCTACACCACAGAAAGGGTAGCTGGTTGACTCGTAGGGTAGGATAATTATAATGGACGTTTGCACAAACAAAACAACACAATGTTTTTTACACAAGATATTCAAACATAAAATCTCACTCTCAAAATTGTATAAAAGAATGCTGCACTTGTCGCAATTATACTAGGGTATTTTCAATAAATGAGACATGAAACACATGTACTGCAAACTGCGAGATGAAATGACTTCTACTGTGGATGAATGCTGTTGTTGGTTCGATGTATTGTCCTCCGTAAAATTAGAAGGTAACATAATAGCGATCACGAAAATTGCTCCAAATCCTGATAAACGCACTCGCCGTACTTATGAACATGCTTCTTGATCAAGGCTCTTGAAGCCCACGGTGAATCAAGAACCAAACATGCTCTGCCAGATGGTGGCCACACCATCGTAGCTGGAAGGATCGCAGGATTTTTGGAGTTCCTACTGATGCACTAAACATTTTATCGAAAGGCATAGAAGTGGACTAGACAATCACATCATAATTCTGATAAAACGTTGCCCGCGGTTATCGAACGATTGGTCACGGCACCATTATGTTCGCACACGGGCAGAATGTTCCCTACGTTGTGTTGTTAAATAGAATAAAAAACCACGATTTGTTGGCCGTCCTGCCATGACGGAGGCATAGAAACTACTGCTTTATTGTCTGTAATATAAGTACACCACAGAAAGAGTAGCTGGTTGACTAGGGTAGGATTATTATAATGGACGTTTGCACAAACATATACAAATTAGGGGTTTCGAATTAGTTTGACTTCTATTATTATATCTAGATATAATATTTATGCTTGATATGACTATGTTATGTAATTTTCAAATTATATGAAATGCAACTAACTATTTCAGAGAATAAACAGGCTCATTATAAAATATCCTTGGATTATTCGTTTAATGTTTTCAGGATATTCAAAAATAATATGACTATCGCTCATTATAATGAATAATTATAATTGGACATTTTGATTCTCAGAAGCATATATTTTTTCGAAATTTTTTTTATCGTCATTTAATTTGTTTATATGTTTCAGAATGTTCTAATACACTATGAAAACCATTCAAATAATATAAATGAACATTTGACAATTATAGTTACTTGTAAAAGCTAAGCAAACCATTTTAAAAATCATCAAAAACATATTCAATTTTTATTGGAAAACCTCCATTTCATCAGATGATCAGTTGTACATCTCTCAATTTTTAAAAGTTGGAAAACTTTTCTTTAAAATACTTCTACATTGTGACATACATTGATATATACAAGTGGCTGCCTACATTTTCAATATGTTGTTTCATGATTTTGTTAAATTTTCCCAAATAACTAAGTGCAGCTTTTATCAAAATTATGTAAAATCTATTGTGTAGGTCCTACAGAAATCTGTATGCACTATAATATGCCTGTTAATGATTTATTTTAATATTTAAGAATATTCTTAAACACTTGAAAATCATTTGTAATCATTTATAATATTAATAATGATACTTGAAGATTTTAGCTCACCTTAATTATCAAAGACAGCTATTTTCCATACTGAATTATATATGATTTAATTTCCAAAAATTTCTCTAGAATGTATAAAAATGGATTTCTGTCTGTCTGTCTGTCTGTCTGTCTGTCTGTCTGTCTGTCTGTCTGTCTGTCTGTCTGTCTGTCTGTCTGTCTGTCTGTCTGTCTGTCTGTCTGTCTGTCTGTCTGTCTGTCTGTCTGTCTGTCTGTCTGTCTGTCTGTCTGTCTGTCTGTCTGTCTGTCTGTCTGTCTGTCTGTCTGTCTGTCTGTCTGTCTGTCTGTCTGTCTGTCTGTCTGTCTGTCTGTCTGTCTGTCTGTCTGTCTGTCTGTCTGTCTGTCTGTCTGTCTGTCTGTCTGTCTGTCTGTCTGTCTGTCTGTCTGTCTGTCTGTCTGTCTGTCTGTCTGTCTGTCTGTCTGTCTGTCTGTCTGTCTGTCTGTCTGTCTGTCTGTCTGTCTGTCTGTCTGTCTGTCTGTCTGTCTGTCTGTCTGTCTGTCTGTCTGTCTGTCTGTCTGTCTGTCTGTCTGTCTGTCTGTCTGTCTGTCTGTCTGTCTGTCTGTCTGTCTGTCTGTCTGTCTGTCTGTCTGTCTGTCTGTCTGTCTGTCTGTCTGTCTGTCTGTCTGTCTGTCTGTCTGTCTGTCTGTCTGTCTGTCTGTCTGTCTGTCTGTCTGTCTGTCTGTCTGTCTGTCTGTCTGTCTGTCTGTCTGTCTGTCTGTCTGTCTGTCTGTCTGTCTGTCTGTCTGTCTGTCTGTCTGTCTGTCTTTTTGTCTGTCTGTCTGTCTGTCTGTCTGTCTGTCTGTCTGTCTGTCTGTCTGTCTGTCTGTCTGTCTGTCTGTCTGTCTGTCTGTCTGTCTGTCTGTCTGTCTGTCTGTCTGTCTGTAGACCCTTTCCCTCTCTAGAAAGGGAGGCTCCCATACAGATGAAACAGAGTTTCTGCATATCTCAAGAACTAATCAAGCAAATGGGACCAAATTTGGCATGTGGGGTTTTCTGGAGTCGAAAAATGTTTTTATGGTGGTTTGAGACCCCTCCCCTCTCTTAGAAGTGGTGCTGTCATACAAATGAAACTGAAATTTCTTCATAACTCTAGATCTAATGAAGCAAATGGAACCAAATTTGGCCTGCGGGGATTTTAAAGGCAATAAAGGTTTCTACGGTAGTTCGAGACCCCTCCTCTCTCTCTGGTAGGGGGCGGGGCTCCCATACCAATGAAACACAAGTTTCTGCATAACTCGAGAAATAATCAAGTAAATGGAACCAAATTTGGCAGGTAGAGGTTTTTGAAGGCAAAAAATGTTTCTAAGTTAACTCGAGACCCCTCTGCCCTCTGTAAGAGGGGGGCTCTCATTCAAATGAAACACAAATTAGTGCATAACTTGAGAACTAATGAAGCATATGGAACCAAATTTGGCATGTGGAGGTTTTTGGAGGAGAGAAATGTTTTTATGGAAGTTTGAGACTCCCCCGCCATCTGGAAGGGGGCGGGAGGGGGGTTTCCATACAAATACAACACAAATTTCTGCATAACTCGAGAACTAATCAAGTAAATGGAACCACATTTGGCAGGTGGAGGTTTTTGAAGGCAAGAAATGTTTCTTTTGTGGTTTGAGACTCCTCCGCTCACTGAAAGAGGGGTCTCTCATACAAATGAAACACGAATTTCTGCATAACTCGAGAACAACTCAAGCAAATGTAACCAAAATTGGCATGTGGAGGTTTTTGAAGGAAATAAATGTTTCTAAGATGCTTTGAGACCCCTCCGCCTTCTGGAAGGGGAGACTCCCATAAAAATGAAACATAATTTTTAGCATAACTTTAGAGCCAATGAAGCAAATGAAACCAAATTTGGCATGTGAGGATTTTGGAGGCAAGAAATGTTTATAGAGCAGTTCAATAGCCCTCCCCATTTTGAAGCGGGGGGGGGGGCTACCATACAAATAAAAAGCATATTTCTGCATAACTCGAGAATTAATGAAGTAAATGAAACCACTTTAAGCAAATGGATGTTTTTGAAGGCAAGCTTTCTATATACATAAAAATGAATTTCTGTCTGTCTGTCTGTCAGACCCTTATAGACTCGGACAGTTCTGAACCGACCAACGTTAAAATTTATATGAAGGGGTTTTTGGGGCTGGGGAAGGTTCTTATGATTGTTTGAGAACCCTACTCTCTCAGAAAGGGGGGCTCACATACAAATGAGACACAAATCTCTTCACAACTCGAGAACTAATCAAGCAAATCGAATCAAATTTGGCATGTGGGGGGTTTTGAAGGCAAGAATGTTTCTATGGTGGTTCAAGACCCCTCCGCTTTCTGAAAGGAGGGGGGGGGGGGGTTGAAACAAATGAAACTCAATTTTTTGTTAAAATCGAAGAGCCCAGTGTGATGGTTCGAGAACTAATCAAGCAAATGGAACCAAATTTGGCATGTGAGGGGTTTTGAAGGCAATGATTGTATGGTGGTTTGAGAAACCACCCCCTCTGTAAGGGAGGGCTCCCATACAAATGAAACACAAATTTCTACCAAAAATGAGAATTATCCAGGTTACTTAAACACAAAACGTGTATATCTCGGGTAAGAAGCATATTTTGATAGAAGTTTGAACCCCTGCTTATTCAAGAAAAAAAAACTCATTCCGAAAAAAAAACCACAAACGTGCCAGTTATATTAAATTTTCCTTCATTTAGTTGCAAGCGTAGCAGCGCACGTACCGGGTTCAGCTAGTAAACATATAAAAATATCGTCAGATGATTTATTTCAATTTCCCGTTTAGTTGATATTCTTCGAATATTCCAAAAATAAAATGTGAAATCATTACTACGAATACTTGAACGCAATTGCCTGTTGTAACGGCTCCAATACCCACATGTTGATAACAAAATAGTATAAGAGCATTTTCCCCAACATTTCAAATAATAGAAATAGTTGCAAATATGCTGAGGATCAGAAAGTTCAAGTGTTTTTATGAAAATTTGTCAAACTTTCAAGAATACTTTCAAGAATACAAATCAAATCGTGTCTTATGATGGCATTTTGATTTAAAAAAATATCAGACTTACTCATAAAATATGGTGTTAGAAAAAAAAAAATATTGTCTTCAATAACTTTAAAAAATGGTTTGCTTATTATTTTGAAATATTTAGAAAAAACTGAAACAAATCCATTTGGAAAAAAGCTGGTTTATCAATTTCAGGTAAATATATTGGAAGTCATAATAGTCAAGTATTTTTATGAACAGTTTTTTTTAGCTCTAAGTACATTCCAAAAAAGTTTAAGCAATACATCTGTCAACTTTTAATGAGCATGGCAGTTTTCCTGAATAACGAAATATTTTTTAATTATTTTTTAAATCACTAACCTTTTTATTTCAGGTACATGTATCAGGAATGAAAAATTAAAAGAGAATAATAGAGAAATTGAAAATTCAATAATAATTCAAGAAATCAAATAGAGGCATTTATATGAACAAAAACTGGACTGGCAATTATAATGGACTCATAAAAAATATCAAGGTTCAGTAAAATTATAAGCCTTTATTATTAATTTTGGAAACACATGACATAGTCATTTCAAATATATATCAATATATATATATTTATGTATGTGGTTAACATTTTTTTTTTTGGATTAATATTTCTCTTAGATTATTGGAATATTACGAAAAAGTTTAAATAAATCATATAAAAATCTGATGATTTTTTTAAATAAAAAATATGCCATAATTTTGAAAATAACTGCTTGCTAAAAATAGGCAGTATTTCATAAGCTTTAAGATAAAACCAAGTGTTTTCCAACTGAGGCATCTTGTCAGGTTAATACATTATAAGTCAAAACATTCAAATATTTATGAATAATTATCTAAGTTTAAAGCCCCTTTAAAAAAAACTCTAGAAAACCATTTTTTGACAAATTTTATATATTTGACATTGATTTGAATGTTATTCCAGACACATGTATTGCAAGTCTAAGAATTCATTTTCTTTTAATTTTATTTGTTATAGAATATCCTAATTAAATTTGAAAGAATCATCTGAGGTTATTTTGATACACCTGGTGATTTACGAAAATAATCAAACACATTTGACATAATTGCCTTAGTTACAGCTGGTGAATATATTCTAAATAAATATGATCAAGCATTTTCAAGAATTATTTTTTAAGTTTCATGAATATTCTACGGAAGCTGAAACTAATTATCGGACGACCTTTTGAGGTTCCTGGAGATTTTATGCGATGATTAAACACATAAGGCTTGACGAAATTTATCAGAAGCAGATAATTTCCCATCAACATGAGAGGCTTTACGAGTGGACAGTAATTTATTGTTAGAACTAAGAGAAATGAAGAGAAAATATTGATAGTTCCGTATAGCGTAACGGCAGGTTTTGAAAATTGAAAGATACAAGTTGAAAACGAGCGTATGGCATATGAATGTAACATACGATCGGGCGCATAATCTTTTACCAAGCTGCCCCAGATGCTGGGTAGGCAAAGGGGAGGATACCTCCTTGACTGGTAAAAAGAGTATGCGACCGATCATGCTCTTATACTACTGCTTTGTTCTGATTCTAGCGATTTGTGTGTTTCCCTCTCCCAATGCCTAACATGGGTGAGAAATTATCTCTTGCTGTTGGGTTTATTTTTGGCATGCACCGACTATTCACATATTTTATTACATATTATATGCCATCCGCTCGTTTTCAACTTGTATTTTTAAATTTTCACAGCTTGCCGTTACGCTAAACGGAACAATCAATATTTTCTCATCATTTCTCTTAGTTCTAACAATAAATTACTATCCACTGCTAAAACCTCTCATGTTGATGGGAAATTATCTGCTTCTGATAAATTTCGTCATACGTAGATCATTTCGTAGATCGTTACTCCACGCATTGGGAGAATACAACAAACAACAATCAAAGCGTACATAAGGATTGTTCGTGAAAAAATCTGGACAGGTTAAATTTGAAATAAAACAAATTTGCTGTTAGTTCAATCCAAGATGCATTTTTTATTCAATTAATTGTGCATTATTAGTCATCTTAAAACTAATAACAGCTACTTAACTAGGCTGCATGAAAAAACTACGAACTTTTAAGTTTACTCCAGCCACTGCAACCGATTTAGCTGCTTTTGTCCAAGATTTTCGAAATGTTTCTATAGTTGTAGCTTGTTGTTTATATTGAGAGAGTTCTCTCTTCACGAGAGCCCAATACCGCTCGATAGGTCGCAACTCCGGGCAGTTAGTTAGATTCGCCTCTTTCGGTACAGCATGGACTCCATTCGCTTTATACCACTCCAAAACATCTTTGGCGTAGTGACAAGATGCCAAATCAGGCCAGAATAGCGAGGTAGCGTCATGGCTGCGTAGGAATGGTAACCATCACTTCTTTAGGCATTCTTCACGGTATATTTCCTGCCAAACAATTTTTTTTGGGAAACTTGGCCCTTTTCTTCGTTCTGAAATGCTCCTCGACGCCGTTACGTTGCATGGCAGTATAGTAAGACATTCCGGAAGCTGCTTAAAGTCTTCCAGCACATAAGTTTCATCGTCCATTATCACGCAGGAAAACATCGTCAAATATTCGCGATACAACTTGCGAGCCCAGGTCATTATGTTTATCATTACGGTTTGCTATAGTTTTCACCTTGAATGACTTCATGCCTTGCCGGTGCTTGGAAGTGTGCACGAAAGTTGATGACATTTTTATTTTTCTAGTCACAGTACGTACCGAAAGATCTAGTCTTTTCTGCAATATTTGCTTCACCTTCGCGTCCTTTTGGTGGTTCCTGAGATCCGTTTTTGTTCCGCTCCCAGCCTTCCTGGCTGCTGTCAAACGTGTATCGAAAGATTTAAGAACTTTATAGACATTACTTGCAGGAAAACCAATCTTTTTTGCAAGTTTTATTACTGACAGATCTGGATTTACATTGCGACCGCACACAATTAGATTTCGCACTTGCTCTTCTTTCGACGAAATCTTCGATCGTAAAGCTTGTAGTATCACCAAAAATTGATTTTACACAATGAACAGACAAACGTTCATAAATTTGCGAAATATTTCACGCGATGATGAAGTATTTCCAAAGATATACGTATTTAGGGGTGTCCATATTTTGTCGCGATCAAGCCTTATGAAATAAGTTTGAGTAAAAGAGCTAATGAAGCTTTCTTCTTAACAATTCTTATTATTTTGGAATGACCTGAAAAGATTTCACTAATTTATGTCAAGGCATTTTGATGAAAAATAAATAAAGTAGCAAACATTATTCAATTCAAATAAATATGGAAGTCCAGTGAAATACAAGCTAATTACATTCCAATTGGAAAACACTTGACTAATATTTTCCACATTTTTTTTTTTGATGAATATAATTCTAATGTTCAAGTATTTTAATAAATTGTTTTCTAAGATTTTCATAATATTCTAAGAAAGTTCAAACAATAATTTTGAATACGTTAATATATTGTAAGATTCAGGTATATCTACTTTAGTTATATCTGGTTAATATATTGTGTGTCAAAACATTCAAGTATTTTTATGAATATTTTTTGAGTTATCAAATATCCTACGAAAATTTAAGGAAATCATCTGAGGACATTTTGATACGCCTGGTAATTCTCTAAAATAATGAAATGAATTTGACATAATTTGAAAATAGTTTTCTTAATTATTTCTTGTTTAAGTCAAAACATTTATAGCTTTTGAAGTTTACAGAATGATCTAAGAAGATTAAAAGAAATCATTCGGTGACATTTTGATGTGCCTGGCGATTTTCCAAAATAATTTTATAAGAAGCGTGTGCAGATATAGTTTCTTAATAAATAAAGCCCATTTCGTGATTATTTTAATGTATCATATTTTGGTCGAATTGGTCAAATTAAATCCTGAATTACTTTTTTTTTTTGTAATACTTGCAGAATATTAACACAACTAATTCAAAGTGATTAAATCGTACCTGGGGCTTTTATTAAATAATCACGGTGATTTTGGATGACTTGGAAAAGATTTTATATGGTCATTGTAGATAAATATTTATTTTGGATATGTATACAGTAAATTTTATTTTAATATGGCTTAGAAATTTCTGATATAATGAAGTTTAAGAAACTTTTAAAAATACCTGACTTACCCATTTCCAATAAATTTAGTTTTGATCGAAATGATTAAGTGTATCAATAAATAATTTGTTTCATTATTATTCAGAGAAAATTTACACAAATTAATCAGAGTCATTTTACTATGGCTGGGAATTCAAAAAAAAAAAATACTCCCATTTTGAAGAATTCATAAAACATATCTCGTGTATTGTTTTTCAGGACATGGGACGCTTATAATGATATGGAAGCTGATTGTTTTGCTTTTGCTGCGTTGTTTTCGTGAAAAAAAAATTATTTATTCATCCAGAATAAAGTTACATTGTAAATATCCGAGTGCTATGCGTGGAAGTTGTCAATTTAATCGATTCCCACTAAAAGGGTATTGTGAACGTGTTTCGTCAGATAGATTGTGCACCGGTAGTTTTTTTTCCCCCATTTTTTGTTTATTAGTGCTGCGCCTCGCACCCGGACGATCATTTCTGCATAAGGAACTTGGTGAAGACGTTTTGTATAATAGAAAATATACCTTAGCTATATACCCGCCAGGATCAAGAATGTTTATTTTGGATTCTGGAAATGTGAAAATTCTTCACATGTCCATTTGATATGTGAACATTTTCATGCGGGGCTTATTGTTTATGATGATGACCTCAGAATGTACGTGTATGAACAGACATTCTTGAAATGGGTCGTTGGATTTTCAATAGAGCTGTTACCTTCAATCACCAGGACTAAAAATGTTTGCACATCGTGATTACATATAAATTAACGAAGAAATGCAGACAAGTTTGTTCCATAAAAGCACTGCCGGTCAGTGAGAGATTGATTGCATGTACATACACATACACACACACACATAGGACGCTTAAAATGATACTTGAATAGAGTCTAGAGTATCATTGAGTCAAAATTATCAAGAGCATTTTTATGGTTTGCTTATATTATGCAGAGTGTTCTGAAATACTATAAAAATCATTCGAAAAGAATCAGCCAACAGGATATTACAAAATAAATTTATAAAAACATATTTTATTCCTTCATGAAATCACTAGGAGCATAATAATATCATAAGATGATTAATTTTCATAAGAAACTTATTTTCTTACAAATACATAAACATTAACTTCCAATATATGTATCTAATATAGCTCAGGCAGATATTTTCAAAATATGGTCAAATGTATTTATTTATGGGTAAAATTCTACCCAAAAGTAAGTAATGTGTACCCAACGGTAGGTAAACATAACTGTACCCAAAGTAGGCTTCCCACATCTTACTGCTCCGCTGGGTACTTTTTTCTAAGCGGGTATACTTTGAATATTCACACAACATAAAGATAGATTATCTTTGAAAAAACGTAGATTTCATCACTGTGTCAGGAATGCACCAGTTCGTCGAAATGTAAGACTCTCGTTCATTAGCCATTAGACAATGTTCGACTGTTTTCATCCCGTAGTCTCTCAATATCTCCAACGTAATGGACGACAGCGATTCTTCCAGTCTCAAGTTTGGCTTATTAAAGGGCGATACGGTCAAAATTTGATCAATATCAACTTGACGTATTTCTTTCAATTTTGCATTTAAAAAACCTGAACACCCCTCATTTTGAAGGTGTGTGTGTGTGTAGAATGTTGTTCCTATTTTGATTTTGGAATTCACTCTTCAGTTGTCAAAATGCCGTCCAAGCAAGAAGAGCAGCGTATCAAAATTTTGCTCGCGCATCGCGAAAATCCGAGCTACTCGCACGCAAAGTTGGCAAAATCGCTAAAAGTTGCCAAATCAACCGTTACAAATGTAATTAAAGTGTTTGGGGAACGTTTGTCGACAGCCAGGAAGTCTGGATCGGGGGGAAATCGAAAACCGGAAGCCGCTGAGACGACAAAGAGAGTTGCCGGTAGTTTCAAGCGAAACCCTAACCTATCTCTCCGAGATGCCGCAAATAAGCTGGGTGTATCGTCTACAACCGTGCATCGAGCCAAAAAACGAGCCGGACTATCGACTTACAAGAAGGTAGTGACTCCAAATCGCGTTGATAAACAAAATACGACGGCCAAAGCGCGATCCCGGAGGCTGTACACGACGATGCTGACGAAGTTTGACTGCGTGGTAATGGACGACGAAACCTACGTCAAAGCCGACTACAAGCAGCTTCCGGGACAGGAGTTTTATACGGCAAAAGGAAGGGGAAAGGTAGCAGATATTTTCAAGCACACGAAACTGTCAAAGTTCGCAAAGAAATATCTGGTTTGGCAAGCCATCTGTACCTGTGGCTTGAAAAGCAGCATTTTCATAACTTCCGGGACTGTCAACCAAGAAATTTACGTGAAAGAGTGTTTGAATAAACGTCTGCTGCCTTTCCTGAAGAAACACGGTTGTTCCGTACTGTTTTGGCCGGATTTGGCATCTTGCCATTACGGTAAAAAGGCCATGGAGTGGTACGCCGCCAACAACGTGCAGGTGGTTCCCAAGGACAAGAACCCTCCCAACACGCCAGAGCTCCGCCCAATTGAGAAATACTGGGCTATTGTCAAGCGGAACCTAAAGAAGACCAAAAAAACTGCTAAGGACGAGCAGCAGTTCAAGGCTGGCTTTCTGCGGTGAAGAAGGTGGACAAGGTGGCTGTACAAAATCTGATGGCAGGGGTCAAGCGTAAGGCCCGGCAATTCAGATTTGGAAAAGCGGAAGCCTAACTGAATATTTTTCCTGAATTTTATACTAATTGAACTTGAAAAAGAAATTTAATTTGATTTTTTAAATAAACGATTTCACCGATTTACACGCGTTTTCCCTTGACCAAATTTTGACCGTATCACCCTTTGTTATGTAATTCTCGAGAACAAATAATCCTACTGGGAGATTACACCCAACCCTACGGATCTAATTCCATGCTTAAATGAGAAAACTCTCGCATCAAGTAAGTGAATGAACTCTGAATTCAGTAAACTGTATTGAAGCAATAGTTTACTGTGTGTGCAAGTTCATCTGATGTATGCAAGCCAATCGGAATAATACGTATCGCTTCGATGGTAATTGTTGTTCATAAACTTCATACAAAGATAGTAATAATCAAAATGGCGCTAAATTGCATTTTTCAAAATGAATAATTAATGAAAGAATTGTGATAAAAGCCATCAGTTATCTTCAAAACCAACTATTTTTTTGGAACTTTTGCTAGCTTGAGCCATTTAAACTACGTCGTTAATGTTCCAGATGATCTAACTAGATGGTTGTCCGTTCACGGGCGGCTTTTCGTTGAATTTGTTGCACAGATATTCCATCACTGCAGTCAGGGAGACAGGGACACCGGTACCAACGCTCTCTTCGTTGTTACTCCCCGGAGAAGCCGGTGAATGGGACCGGTGGGAAATTACTATGGTTCGGACGGAACTCTACCATCCCTTATTGCGAACGGCCCGCCGGTTGTGGCATAGGAGCAATGTAGCTCCATCCACCGAGTAATAGACTAGCGTAGAGAAGCATAGTAGGTAAAGAAAAAAGACACACGAAAGCAGAGTTAATCAATATTCTTAAAAAGGGACGGGCGAAGTTTATAAAATTAGCCGTCAAAACTGAAATATTTCACAGCTGAGCAATCTCGTTTAGTAGCTCGAGGAGGTCTACAAATAATAGATCATTTTGCTATTACTACTCTATAGCTTTTCTATGTACAGCTCTACAATTTACTAGTTTAGCTACCAGGTAAAATACATTATTATTTACAAAATGCCACGCTTATTATATGTTACCCACATTATCAAAGATGAGGGCCATGTAACACTGAACACAGCACCAAAACTATGCAGTTTATTTGCGAAAAATCATCGAGCTGAATTTAAATGCAATTTTCTGGCACACAGGCATTGTACCACTCTCAACTGAATACCTCAAACAATCCCGAGTGTGCAAATAGTACTTTAGGTTCGATCATGAAACTTTCTGTTAAACAAACTCGTTATTTGGAAACTTAAATTGGTAGGACACCATCATGTTCCTTATTTACTCTGGAAATAGCGTGTTCAATCTCTCGTCGATGCGAATGGCAGACTTTTATCTATGACGGACAGCGTTTCCTATCCTCGTGAATTTCAGTGGCCTTATCTTCAATCACCGCAGCCAGATAGACAGGAACACCGACATCAAGGAGCTTGTCGGAGTTGCCCCTGAGAATATATGTACTACGCCTCAGACAGGAGATTTTCTTCCCTTATTGAGAACGGTTGCTCGCCCGGTAGAAAACGACGCTGACGAAGATAATGCTTCTCGTCGTCCAGCTAAGGCTATGTGCAGCATCGGTACGTGCGCTGCTGATACGAATCTGGTCGTGTCTGATACTGCCGAACAAGATTCCGACAAATTCTGGTTGTACTTGTCGTTAATTGTACCATTCATATCCTCAATGTTATCAGTGGGCAAGATGTCGGGAGCGATTTAAATCAAATTTATGACAGGCTGGAATATGGGATGAAAGTATACATACTTTTATTATCGTATCTTCCCCGGCTTCTGTGGAACATATGCCACTTTTCACTTTACCTGGAGGAACAGGGAGTGTAGCCCACAAGTGGTTGATGGCCTTGGCTGATGAGATGGTTTTGTTTTCGTTACTAGGTGCGTGGCAGCAAATGTTGAGAATGTTCATTCAAATTTGGTGCAGCATCTTGTCCAACTTCGGTGTAACATATACCGTTCATAAGTTTACCTGATGAAACAGGAAGTTTAACCGTAATGGGTGTACTACTATAGGATGGATTGCAAGCTAGAGTAATTGATCCTCAGTTTTGCATTCTTCAACTTTTTCTGGTAGATTGGACAGGATGAGCTCCAGGACGCGTGAAAGATTTCTTACGACTCGTCAGGTGGCAGCCGTTGACGCCTATTAAATTTATCGCAATGAATACATTTTTCGTGATCCGTGGTTTGTTTGTTTGTTTGTTTATTTAAGACCGTTTAACCAATTGGTCATTCGGGTCGTTTTTGTAATTAAAAAGAACTTAAGAGCTAATTGGATATTGCGACTTCTTAATACCTATAACACGTCATGTTGAAAGATTCCGGTTGTCTTCTTGGGTGGCGGCTGGGACTTCCTGGCTTGACGTCAAAGGCCGCCACGGATTTGGCAGCTTTGAGCGCTGCTTTATTCCATTGCTTTCTCAGCATGTTGAGGACTCCGATGATCAGTAAAATAGCCACGATGATGAGGATCAGGTTCAGTTTCCAATCATGGTCTTCCAGTATTCCGGTGTGGACTTCTTGGTTTTCAATTATGGTGACATCCTGGTCACCGTTTTGTGAGGTCTCTTTGGTGTTATCGTTGCCCATTTCAAACGTACTTTGAGTCAAGGTGGTTACTCCACTGGTGGTGATTTAAAATATGACTGCTACTTGATTGCCATTTGTCGTCAGTATAAGTAGTGAAATTTTGCTGACGCCCCAAAGGAGGTAGAAATTTTTCGGTATTTTCTGGTGGATCAGCATGGGCTCGGTTTTTATTTGAGTTGGTTATATTTGTTGGCACACTGCCAACATGGATGACGACGGATTCGAGCTTGCAGTAATTCAGCTCACTGCGAACCACCACTTGCCCACGCACACAAAGAATAAGATTCGGTCAGCCCAATGCCGACGACGATGACGATGACACTGACGCTATTATGGCTCACTGCCATCATACGTGCATACAATGGGGTCAGCGACTCACTGCCGACGACGACATTGCGATTGTGCTGCGCTACTACAAGCACAAGGCTTTCGGATTACTTACCGAAGACGAAATTAACGACGCTCTGCATGGTTTGGCCCACTGCCAACGAACACACACACACACACGATGAGAGCGATCACACATTGAAGACTCTGGATGGTCGATGAGAAAGTTGCGAGGTGGCCGGTACCACAAGAGTACCACCACGCGCACACATGAAGTGGATTAAGCTTGCAGCCTGCTGTCGACTACGCAGTTACCTCTCACACACACACTAGTCTCAATAACGTCGCTGTTGTGTTACATTAATGCCAACACCGATGACGCCCGGGTGCTTGGTGCCGATAGGTGACTGTCTATTTCCCTTCATCCAGTGAAAGGCCTCGTCCACCAAATCAAATCCTTCAACTCTTTTGGAAACGGTGGCGAGGCAATGCACTGGTTTTTTCTAGTGAAATCGACACTAAGGCACTTCGGTTCAACGCTGGAGCAGAAGAAGAACTTAGACTGATTTTACTTTCTGTTTTTCTTCTTTATTCGTTGAGGTACAAAATACTTATGAGCTAGAACTGTTGCTTACGGCTATTTTTATATGCTTGGCAAAGACAAAAAGGTTACATCTGTGATACTTTTTCTTCTCTGATTGGTCGATAGAAGCTTATTGCTGAATGGTTCAGCGTACCATCGACGTAGTGACTCGGTTGACTGTACCATTTTGTTCACGGAATGTGAAGCATGCCGTCAGTTTGATTTTGAGCTGGTACGCTGGGATCGCACGCGAATGATGCTGCTAGCGAGAGCGCATGGATCCATCGGTGTGCACGCACTAGGAACTTTCGCTGTTGCAAACATCATCCCCCAAGCGATGATCGCCAGAATCCAAAGGCCCCTCTTTTTGACGGTTGTCCTCTATTGGAAAAATAGAAAGCTTAGTTATCGATCGTCTAAAGATAGTATTCCCCACTTTGACATCAACCACCCTTACTAGATTATCTTCCCCGGGATAGATAGTTGTGATTATACCCAATTTCCATAGTTGCGGAGGGAGAGTCTTGTCCTCTAGAAGAACCACTGTGCCAGTCCGAACGTTTGAAAGGCGAACAAAGTTTTTCTCTCTTGGCTGAAGACTAACGAGATAATCGTGTGACCATGATCTCCAGAAGTGTACCGCATCTGCTGTAAGTGCTGCCATCGCGACAAACGGTTTTTATTGAGACCTTCATAAGAGGGTTCGGGAACGGCAGTCATTGGGTGACCAATGAGATAATGAGCAGGAGTGATAACCTCGCAATCGGTAGGATCATCCGAATGTGGAAAGAGCGGCCTCGAGTTAAGTATAGCTTCTACCTGTGTCAGTAAAGTGTAAAATTCTTCAAACGTCAACGACATACCCTTCAGAATGCGCTTTAGATGATATTTTGTGTTCTTCACAGAGGCTTCCCAAATCCCTCCGAACTCAGGGGCGTCTGGCGGTATAAAGTGCCACCTGATTTCCATTGTCTGGCAAAATGACTCGATTTGATTCAATGCGACATTCTCACGAAACATTAGATACAACTCATGAAGCTCAGTAGGACCACGGAAATTGCTGCCGTTGTCAGAGTGAAGTTCACGAATCAATCCCCTACGGCTAATGAACCTCTGCAACGCGGCAATGAAAGCTGCAGCTGTCATATCAGAGACAAGCTCCAGATGAAGGGATTTAGTCACCAAGCATACAAACACACACAAATATGCCTTGACAACCAAAGACTTACGACCACCTTGCTTTATTTGAAACGGTCCCGCGTAGTCAACTCCAGTGACCTCGAATGGCGCGGATGGAGTAACGCGACTTTTTGGCAAATTGTCCATGTACTGTGCCACACCTCGTGGCTTCACCCGAAAACACTGAACACATCCCCTTGTAATTTTTCTTACGGCGGATCGTGAGCCCAACAACCAGAAACGTTGACGAAGAGCTGACAAAAGACCAGATGGGATGGGAGCTTTAAGCGGTGCCTGCTGAATAATTATTCTGGAAGAATCACTTTGTTGCAACACACCGCCAGAAACATGGGGTTTCTGCAAAGACTCCATCAAACTTTCTAATCTTACGAGAGCTTCAGTGTGAAGCGTATCAAACTCATTTAACTTCTCGTCTTGTTCCTCGACTTTTCCAACAGGAACGAGCGTCAACACTTCCTTATGCAAAGCGGTATATTCCTCATAGTGTGTTTCCAATTTCTTGGAGAAAACTTTTAGTAAAGGGAGACTCACCTGAGAAAGGTCGTCCTCCGCTTTCTCCAACGCATTGAAGATTGCGGTGACTTTAGCCTTTACCTGTCCACGCTGATGGATGATGGCCTTTGCTTCTTCCATGTTCGGTTGCTTCTTCGGCGTATGACTCAACGTCATGTCGGAATGTTTGCTACGGTGGAGCTAGATCGATGCATTTGTATTGTCTTTCGTTCTTGTATTTTATTACTTTTTTTTTTTGTTTTTTGCCTTAGCGCTCACTAATTTTACGGCGGATTGTGAGCCCAACAACCAGAAACGTTAACGAAGAGCTGACAAAAGACCAGAAGGGCCAATGTACAAATGCTCCAAGTGGTATTCACGAATAATCAAATCAGTGAGTGGATGTTTGGGCAAGACATATTGGTGTTTCGTATCGAATGGTATTGAGGATTTCTGAATTCGACCACCTACTCGCAGAGCCCCTTCATGCAAAAACGGTCCAAGTGCCTTCAATTTTTTGGATGGCTCTCCATTTTCAACCCTTTGGATTTCATCAGGCAGAGACTCACGTTGAATAACTAGCACGATTGTATGGAGTGCTGATCGAAGTTCTGGTATAGAAAGACATTTTCTTTTTATACGATCCTCCGAATTCTTAGTACGACAGTTTTTGAGGAAACGCTGAATATAGGCCAGAACGTTGTAATTTACGCAAAGATCCAAATTTTTTGAAGAGCGGAAGATCATCACCGTTTATCACGGACATTGCCGTGACCGTAGTAGAGTTCATTTCGGGCATCAATACATCAGGAATCTGATCGAGAACTGTGGGCTCGTAAACCCTTGATTGAAGGAACGGTGATCCGTCCCACCATAATGAGTTGGTTTTCAAACCACCTGGTAGCTGCCCACGGGAAATTACATCCACAGGGTTCTCTTTCAATCAAACGTAACACCATTGGTAGTGACCACTGTCTTTTGTTATTTCGACAACTCGGTACTGAACGAAAAGCTGTAGTTTAGCAGGTGCTTTTTGCAGCCACGAGAGGACGATCGAAAACTGAATTTTTAAAGTCGAACTGATTTTCTTCACCAATCTCGATAGCAATGCTGCCGCACACAGTTCTTTGCGAGGAATTGTTAGTTTATCAAGCGAAGCAATCCTAGATTTGCTGTACATGAGCCTAACGATACATCTGCCGTCTGAGTGAATGCTACGAACTTACAAACAAGCACCGTACGCGTATCCTGACACGTCGGCAAATCCATGCAACTCCAGCGATTCGAAATCCAAACCGATAACCGGTCTTGGAATTCTAAAGTCACTAACGTGTTCAAGCGATTTACGAAGGGTCAACCAATCTGTCAAAAGATCTTCTGCCAGTGGGTCATCCCAACCTATTGTAGCAATCCAAGCTTTCTGCATTAGACGCTTAGCTAGCACGGTAATCGGGGCGAGTAATCCTAGTGGGTCAAACATTTTAGCGATTTCGGAAAACAACTGACGCTTTGTCACAACTATATCCTTGGATGCAGCAGGCTGGCTGAACAGGAACTCGTCATTTTTGGGATTCCACGCCAATCCGAGTGACTTCATTACTTCGTTAGCAGAGAGATCATCGAGACGTACAAGTTTTTCGCGCTCAAGCTCCGGAACATCGTGTAACATGGCCTCTTCTGAGGCACATCACTTATGAACCGGAAAACCACTCTTGACCAATATAGCCTGGAGTTGCTTACGACATTCAATGGCTTCTTGAATCGTATTCGCACCCGATAACACGTCATCGACATAACAGTCCTCTTGTATTACGCGAGCTGCGAGGGGGAAATTTTCGCCTTCATCGACACTGAGCTGAACTAGTGACCTTGTTGCCAGAAACGGTGCAGCGGAAGTACCGTACGTGACGGTCACTAATTCAAGGACTTTAATGGGTTCAGTTGGTTTGGAGCGCCAGAAAATTCTTTGGAGAGCAGTTCTGATCAGGGTTTACAAGAATCTGCCGATACATTTTTTTAATATCAGCTGTAAAAACGAACGGATGTTTACGAAACCTCAAAAGAATTGACATGAAGTCGCTCTGGACTACCTTTCAATACCTCATTTAGCGAAACGCCGGACGGAGGCTTTGCCGATGCGTCAAACACAACTCTTAGTTTAGTGCTTGAGCTCATTGGTCTACAAACGGCATGATGTGGCATGTAATATTTAACCTTTCCAGGGGGATCATTCGATTCCATAACTTCCTTGCAGTGACCCAAAGATTTGTATTCTTCAATGAAATTTGTGTACTGTAGATGGAGCTCAGGATCTTTTAGCAAGAGCCTCTCGAGAAAGAAAAACCGACGCAAGGCTAACGTTCGATTGTCAGAAAGTTGAAGGACATTTTCACGGATAGGAAGTTTTACTATATACCTGCCGGTGGAATTACGCTGATGCGTGGTACGAAATAATTCCTCACACTCTTCCTCTTCACTGGTGTGAATCGGGCTATTGATAATCTCTTCGATTTGCCAGAACTGCTTAATTGTCTCATTTAGCGACTCAATGGCAACACAATTCACCTGTTGAACGTTCACAATAGCTAGCACCTCGTCACGGATTTCCCCAGCAATCACCCATCCTAGTTCCGTCTCACGCAACTCGGGAAGACCCTCAGCAAGAACGATGTGTCCGACTTTCAACAACTGGAAGAAGTGGGATAATCCGATAAGCAGATCCACAGCCGCAGGAACATGGAAATTAGGATCGGCGAGCTGCAAGTTAGAAGGGATGTTCCACTGAGAAATATCAACTGACTTACACGGTAGTGGATTCGTAATCGTTGCGGTAACTAAACACTTCAGAATCGTTTCAAAGTCACTACATAGAGAGCGAAGGTTAACATCGGCAAGAAATTTGGACTTGCTGCGAGCGGAACTGACACCAACGATATCAATGTTGACAGGAACACCGTCAAATCCCAACTTCCTGAACATGGAAGTGGAGAGCAGGTTTGTTTGAGCCCCGCAGTCTAGAAAGGCTCGACATGGCACAGGACGACCAGACTTATCGAGCAGATTAACCATCGCAGTCAGCAACAGTACGTTAGGAAGCAGAGGTTCTCCTGGTGCACGATGCAATGGTACTGGGAGAATTGCTCTGACACTTCTGGTAATTTTCGAAGATGGGCAATTGCACCTTCATGTTTTCCTATGAATAAACATTTTTTTTCAGTAATAAAATGATTAAGCACAGAGAACAGACAAACAAGATCAAACATAATTCATAAATAAATAAATAAATTTAAACATACATAAATGTATGAAGAAAAATACCTAAAATTTAACACCATCCTTGGTACTAAATTTTCCAAGGCTGTAAATCTGATAAAGCTGAATATTCTGCATCAATTTGTATGCAACCCTTCAAGTAAGAAGTAAATAAGCCAAATACATCAAATGTCCATAATAAATGTGATAATGCCAGTACTGTCAAAAGGCGACGTTCAAAATAGCACAACATTTTAGGCAAGAATTTTAAGGAGCTTGCACGTCTTTACACTGCGGTATAAGCTTGAATAATTTAAATAAGATGGAAAACAAAATACATACCACACATAGCGGGAGCTCCATCGGTAACAACTCCGGACATTTTCTTCAGCGGTAGATCAAACTTTTCTAGAACAGCGCACAGAGCATTAAAGATATCAATGCCCTTCGTCGTTCCTTTCATGGGGAAAAGGCTTGCCAATTCCTCAGTCACCTCAAATTTCATAGATATGCCGCGGATAAAAACTGCCAATTGAGCTGTGTCAGATATATCCGTGCTCTCATCCAGCGCCACTGAATAAAATTCAAAGCTGGCAACTTTTTCCTTCAAACTCAACACAAGATTTTCAGCAATTTCTTCAACCCGCCTGGTGATGGTCGCCCGCGACAAACTCACTTGCGCAAAGATGCGACTTTTTTCGGGACAAATCATTTGAACCACAGCTTCCATACATTCCTTAACAAACTCGCCATCAGAAAATGGCTTCGAATGGGAAGCGAGTTTATCTGCGATAATGAAACTTGCCTTTGTGCACAACTCGTTTTCTTGCTTTCTTCTCACAAAAAAGTTTTGCTGGCTACTCAAATTTTCCCTGAACTCAGCACATTTTTCAGCCCGCGCCACACCGACATATTTATCCACGCTTCACATTAAATTCCTTCATAACTGCAACAGCTTCGTTGCAAATCATACACACCGGTTTTTGATTAATGCACGTAAAGAAAAACATTTCAGACCACTTCTCCTGGAAAACACGTCCTTCATCAGCCACTTTCCGTTTTTTGCTAGTGCTGGCTTCCATTTTCACTGAATAATTGCTCGAAACTTCTCAGAACTATGCACGCGACTACAGAACGGAACCAATTGACAACAGACACTGAATGGTGAAAGTGAATGAACCTGTGGTTGCGGGAGCGAAAATATGACTGCATTCTCTCTTTCTTTCTATCCCGCCTTTTTGGTCATTCATCATCTGTGTAACAAGCACGGTAAAAATTGTTCACATAAAACTATGAGAATCACAATTATTGAACAGTAACTCAAATCGAACAGCAAATAGCTACATATTCAATGAAGTTCTCATATTTCTCAAATGCTATCGCGGGCCGCATTTGCCGCCTCGGTGGGCCGCAAGCGGCCCGCGGGCCGCAGGATGAGCACCACTGCCTTAAACCGTGACCAACTTGCATATTTCCCATCGAATGTTGGGATGGGAGCTTTAAGCGGTGCCTGCTGAATAATTATTCTGGAAGAATCACTTTGTTGCAACACACCGCCAGAAACATGGGGTTTCTGCAAAGACTCCATCAAACTTTCTAATCTTACGAGAGCTTCAGTGTGAAGCGTATCAAACTCATTTAACTTCTCGTCTTGTTCCTCGACTTTTCCAACAGGAACGAGCGCCAACACTTCCTTATGCAAAGCGGTATTCCTCATAGTGTGTTTCCAATTTCTTGGAGAAAACTTTTAGTAAAGGGAGACTCACCTGAGAAAGGTCGTCCTCCGCTTTCTCCAACGCATTGAAGATTGCGGTTACTTTAGCCTTTACCTGTCCACGCTGATGGATGATGGCCTTTGCTTCTTCCATGTTCGGTTGCTTCTTCGGCGTATGACTCAACGTCATATCGGAATGTTTGCTACGGTGGAGCTAGATCGATGCATTTGTATTTTCTTTCGTTCTTGTATTTTTTTTTTTTTTTTGCCTTAGCGTTCACTTATTTAAAGTTGAGTTCACTTCCGTTCTCAATTGGACTGTATGCTTTTCTCACTAACTTCAGGTTCCGATTAGAATGTATGTTTTACTCACTCACTTCCGGTAAATCCGGTTTCAATTGATCTGTATGTTTTTCTTATTCACTTCCAGTTATTCTGGTCTCAATTTGACTGTATATTTTTCTCACTCACTTTATCCTGTTCGAAGGACCACAATATGTTGGCACACTGCCAACATGGATGACGGATTCGAGCTTGCAGTAATTCAGCTCACTGCGAACCACCACTTGCCCACGCACACAAATGCCAACGACGATGACGATGACACTGACGCTATTATGGCTCACTGCCATCATACGTGCATACAATGGCACAAGGCTTTCGGATTACTTACCGAAGACGAAATTAACGACGCTCTGCATGGTTTGGCCCACTGCCAACGAACACACACACACACACGATGAGAGCGATCACACATTGAAGACGCTGGATGGTCGATGAGAAAGTTGCGAGGCGGCCGGTACCACAAGAGTACCACCACGCGCACACATGAAGTGGATTAAGCTTGCAGCCTGCTGTTGACGCCGAGTGGTTGACTACGCAGTTACCTCTCACACACACACTAGTCTCAATAACGTCGCTGTTGTGTTACATTAATGCCAACACCGATGACGCCCGGGTGCTTGGTGCCGATAGGTGACTGTCTATTTCCCTTCATCCAGTGAAAGGCCTCGTCCACCAAATCAAATCCTTCAACTATTTTGGAAACGGTGGCGAGGCAATGCCTTTTTTTTCTAGTGAAATCGACACTATGGCACTTCGGTACAACGCTGGAGCAGAAGAAGAACTTAGACTGATTTTACTTTCTGTTTTTCTTCTTTATTCGTTGAGGTACAAAATACTTATGAGCTAGAACTGTTGCTTACGGCTATTTTTATATGCTTGGCAAAGACAAAAAGGTTACATCTGTGATACTTTTTCTTCTCTGATTGGTCGATAGAAGCTTATTGCTGAATGGTTCAGCGTACCATCGACGTAGTGACTCGGTTGACTGTACCATTTTGTTCACGGAATGTGAAGCATGCCGTCAGTTTGATTTTGAGCTGGTACGCTGGGATCGCACGCGAATGATGCTGCAAACGAGAGCGCACGGATCCATCGGTGTGCAAGCACTAGGAATTTTCGCTGTTGCGAACAATATTAGCGTAAGGATTTTGCTGTCTTTCAAGAATTGTATAGTTTTATCTAGTGAGGAAACATTGTCACCTAATATTTCATGCAAAGAGCTACCCAGGTGATTGTTTTTCCTTTCCGTGTCATAACGGCGGCAATCGATTAATATGTGCTGAGCAATGATCGGTACTCCGCAAGTAGTGCATGTTCCGAGTCTTCCTTTTTGGCAAGATGGACATGAGTTAGTTTGGTGTGTCCAATTCTTAGTCGTGTTATGATTCTACTTGTGTATCGGTCGTTGTTATACGATGTAGCCCACTATGTGGTGGTGTTTTTGATTTGCCTGAGTTTGCTTTACAGAGCCATGTTTTCATATTTTTATACATCATTTATCTTTAAACTCAAGTCAGGAGGATAGAACCGATTACTCGCAGCCGTCTCGAGGTTAATAGGAATTACAAAATACGGATGGGAAGATGGGTGGGAATTTAAAGTATGGTTTACATAACACATTAATTTTAAATTCTAAATTGTCTTAACACTTATAACTATACAATGTATGAATTTCTTTTAACTTGAACATTTTTTGAAAAAGAAAAGAAACACACAAACCGAGATAAAAAAAAAGAAAAAAAACTTAAAGTAAACATACAGGTTAAACTAACTACAATCTAAGGCTAATGTAAGTCAAAAACACATAAATTAATTTCATTTACTCCAAATCACGCAAAGCCAAAATATCTCGAATTGGCACATTGGGTTGTCTACCTCGAGCCCGAAGGGAATCATTAAGCTCCGATCTGACTCCACGATGCTCAACACAAGACCAAATAACGTGATCTGCGTCCTGATAGCCTTGTCCACACTCACAGAGATTGCTGTCGCTTATCCCAACCCGGTATAAATGAGCGTTCAAAGAATAATGATTGGACATGAGGCGAGACATGACACGAATGAAATCTCACCTCACATCCATCCCCCTAAACCAAGATTTCTTTGACACCTTAGGGATGATAGAATGTTGCCATCGCCCTATATCTCCTTTACTCCATTTATACTGCCAGCTGACAATGTGGCTGTTGACGAAAAATAGTAAAAATTCATTGAAGGTGATTTGTCGATCATAAATATCGCCTTCTATAGCGCCCACCTTTGCAAGCGAGTCCGCTTCCTCATTGCCCAGAATTGAACAATGAGAAGGGACCCATACAAAGGTGATGATAAAATAACGCGAAGATAAAGCACTTAGAAGCTCCTGTATTTTCATGAGAAAATACTAGGAGTGCTTTACCGGCCTTAACGAGCGAATAGCCTCTATAGAACTGAGACTATCCGTGAAAATGAAGTACTGATCCTATGTTAGTGAGGCAAAAATTTCTAGCGTAAAGTGTATTGCCGCTAATTCGGTGACATATACGGAACAAGGACCTTGAAGTTTACGATTGGCGCTATAAATTTCATTGTATATACCAAAGCCTGCTGACTCCTCTATCAATGATCCGTCAGTGAAGAACGATTTAGCGGAATTAACTTGGCCAAATTTTGCAGAAAATATCACAGGAGCAATCATAGGACGATGATGCTCTGGAATTCCACGAAGCTCTTGCTTCATGGATAAATCAAAATGAACCGAACTGCCGAAGTCGGAGAAGCAAACACGATTGGGAATATTCGGCGAAGGGCTGACATCCTGTGTTATGTACCAATGGTACAAAGTCATGAAGCGAGTTTGAGGATTCAACTCGAGAAGCTTCTCAAAGTTTTCGATTACCTGGGGGCTCATAACTTCACACCTGGTGGGGAGCCGGAGAGACAATTCTGAAAACCGATCCGAGAGTGGCAACATGCCAGCCAGCACTTCCAGTCTCATCGTATGAGTCGAGTGCATGCAACCTAACGCGATACGAAGACACCGATACTGAATACGTTCCAGTTTAATGATATGTGACCGAGACGCCGACTGAAAACAAAAACTACCGTATTCCATAACCGACAAAATCGTTTTCCGGTACAACGTTAGAAGATCTTGCGGATCTGCTCCCCACCAGGTTCCAGTTATTGTGCAGAAAAAGTTGATCCTTTGCTGGCACTTTTGCTTCAGATACTCAATGTGGGATCTCCAGGTGCACTTTGAATGGAACCAGACCCCAAGATATTTAAAGGACATGGAATGAGTTATCGGTGTACCCCAAATTTGAAGCTTCGGTTGTGCTGGGTTATGCTTCCTTGAAAAAACTACCAACTCAGTTTTCTCCGTAGAGAATTCGATACCTAGCTCTAGAGCCCAAGTAGAAAAATTGTGTAAGGTATCCTGTAAGGGTCCTTGCATATCGACCCCATTGGGTCCCGTGACAGACACTACGCCGTCATCTGCAAGTTGTCTCAACGTACAGTTGTCACTTAGACAACCGTCAATGTCTTTGACATAAAAATTATACAAAAGGGGGCTTAAACATGATCCCTGGGGGAGACCCATGTAGCGAAATCGAGAAGCTGTAGAGGTTCCATGAGTAAAGCTGATATGTTTCTTTGACAGCAAATTGTACAAAAAATTATTCATTAATGGAGAATAGCCACAACCGTGGAGTTTATCTGAAAGAACTTCAACAGATACTGAATCAAAAGCCCCCTTGATATCCAAGAATACAGAAGTCATTTGCTCTTTTTTAGCAAAAGCTAACTGAATATCTGTGGAAAGCAACGCGAGACAGTCGTTCGTTCCCTTACCCCTACGAAAACCATATTGAGTATCTGAAAGCAGGTTGTTCGTCTCAACCCATTTTTCCAGACGGAAGACGATCATTTTCTCCAATAACTTTCGAATGCAGGATAACATTGCGATGGGTCGATAGGAGTTGTGGTCGGACGCGGGCTTACCAGGTTTTTGAATGGCAATAACTCTCACCCTTCTCCAATCATCCGGTACAATAATGAGTTCCAGAAACTGATTAAACAAGTTCAACATGCGCCTCTTAAGCAAGTTGAACTTGATCCTATCAGCCCCTGGAGCCATATTGCCACACGAAAGGAGTGCGAGCGAGTTTTCCCACAAAAAAGGTTGGCTGATCTCATCTATCGAATTTTCGGTTTCGCGAGGTATCATCCGTGCCGGCACCGAATCTGGACAAACTTTTCGCGCGAACTTGAGGATCCATTGGTCCGAGTACTCCTCGCTCTCATTGTACGTAGTTCTGTTACGCAATCTTCGCGCCGTATTCCAAAGAGTACACATCGACGTCTCCATCCTCTCTGATGGTGATGGTGCGGGTCCACTTGGCTGATCTCGTAGCTACTGCAATAGTGATGTCATCTACGTACATTTTTATTAAGGTGTTCTTTGGTAGGAAGTTTTTGATGCTATCGACTGCTAATAGAAAGAAAGTGACAGCTACTACTGAACCTTGTCGGTCACCGTTTTCTTGAACTTTTGAAGATGATTACTGGCCCTCATATTGAACTTCGAATTCCCGCCGGTCCAGGAACGAACTGTAAAAGTTTATCATGAGGCCTACTACGCCTGCCTTAGCAAGCCTCATCATAATCAATCTTCGCCATGTTCTATCGTAAGCTTTTTGTAGGTCCAGTAAAATTATCTCTGCCTGTTGCTTGTTATGAGTTGCTAGCCTTCCGAAGTTGTCAATGAAGGCTATAACATCATTAGTCTGATGACCTTTACGGAAGCCGAATTGGTCTTTACTCAATGTATTATTCTTTTCAAGGTGATTCATAAGACGTCTGCTTACCATTCGTTCAAAGGGTTTGTGAATGCAACTTAATAGGCAGATTGGTCTTAAGTTGTCTGGAGTGTTTGGGCATTTCCCGGGTTTTGGGATTGGAACCAGAATGTATTTTCTCCAAGTTTCTGGGAAGGATCCGTTTTTCCATATATTGTTATAAGCTTCTAGTAGTTTACGCTTGATATAGAACGGTAGGTGCTGTAGCATTGAGTTATGGATTTCATCAGGACCAGGCGATGTTTCCGTAAGTTTTTCTAGTTGAAATAGTAATTCGGTCATAGAAAAATCGTTGTCCATCTTAGGGTTTTTTTTTTATTTGATTGGATTTTTCTCTTCTATCTGCTTTTTTAGTAGGAATTGGTGTGGATAAGCCTCATTGGATGATTCTTTATGAAAGTGTTCTGCTAAATGATTAGCGATGGCAGCCCTAAGTTTGCACCTTTAAATTGAAGGAATGATCCATGAAAAATTGAAAAACGTATTTCTGACCAATAAAGCTCTGATGAAAATCCATAACAAAATAAAAATGATCCGTAAAATACAGCAATGTGATCCATACTTTATGTAAGTTTTAACAATGAAATGTCAAAAGTGTACCGTTTTATATCTAGGCTATGATCCATAAAATTGTTCCGATTACCCATAAAAATATTGCAAATTATCCATAAAAGGTTCAATAACATTCCTTAAACTTGTAAAACTGAACCTTAGAATGTAACTTTTGTGAACTAAAATATATGCACATGATCAATAAATTATTGAAAATGGGCTTCAAATGGTGAGTTGACAGCATTAAAGAAGGATACGACAGACCTTTAGTCCTCACAAGTTCCTACCTCACGCCTCCACGAGTCATTGATCACAAGACACTGCTAGCTGAAACATGGAGACGCCAAGTTGGGGTAGCTTGCGCAAAGTTGTCAAAAAAGCAAAAAATAGTGAGGATTTTTGATCCTCCATATTAAGTACAAAATTCAAAACGGAAAAAGACCATACTGCCCGATTTAAAATGGATTACTCTTACGAGAAAAGGAGGAACACCACCAAAGCATCAAAGGCTCAATTTGTTTTTCATTATTTCAGCATAACGTTCACATTAGATGTGCTTGGATCGTTGGATGTCAGATATTTTTTGTACATTAATAAATTATATTCTCTTATTATTATTATGGATACAAATATGAATCTTACTTGACATTAATGCTAGCTGAAAAAGGTGAAGTCTATCGACGAGAGGATGAACAGCTTAGTCACAGATATACATTCTATTATCGATAACTGTCGTGCTCATGTTATCATTTTGTTACGTCATTGTTATGATATGAAAGTATATTATTACATTTAAATTAATTTGATCATATAAAATCACTGTAGTACCTATGAGATCCTCTACAAATGATTATTGCGATGCAAGGAAACGGAACAAGATGCCGAAATTTAAGTTATACTATTATATAAAAATTATTTCAGGTCATCCATGGAACTACTAAGTTATGTAAAATAATTTTTAATTCATTTTTTTTCTCATGAAGCAGAGGGTTGTTGAATCGGCCAATCACCTGCCTCTCCAAAATTTCAGGGCACAGACTCGCCTCTGTGACCACTCCTACAATCTCCACATCACGAGCTGGAATATAAACTCTATATTCCAGTGTAAAATGCTGGGAGGAAGCAATCTCATTAGCCTGCTTCATGTTAGAGACGATAACACGGAGTTTATTAAATTTAACTTTCGTGATCTCTGTCACGGCTGAGAATCGTTTCGTCAGATCAGTTGTAATTTGGTACACATTCAAAGGTTTCTTTTTGGGCTGAAAGTAGACAACCCATGGACCGACCGAGTCAACTGGACACGATCGCGATCGGAATTTTGTTTGTGCCTCCCCATCATCAGGTGGCAAAGGCACTTTTCAGCCAAACCGTCCATGTCGAAGAAACCTCTTCAACATGCACGATTTGCCTTATTCGTGGGAGCGTTGAACGCCCCCAAAAATTTAAATCACACACAAACACAAAATAGGAACACACACAAATTACGCTAAAGTCTAGTGGGATGAGAGACAGAGGAAAAAAATTAACTATTATTATACTGCTGCTGCTGCTGCTGCTGCTCCTCCTGCCCCCCCGTATCCCCGCCGCCCATCTTCTGCCCGCGCAGGGGGCGGCGCCGTGGGGGTGGTGTACGGGTGAATCCGATCGCCTTCGGGTGCACTCGCTCGACGATGTCGGATGACCGTTGGCGATGTAGTGGTGTATCGCTGGTTAGCGTCACCACGCGGGGATGAAGCGAAAATGAGCGGGATGATAATTCGCCAGCAAGCACTACTTGATTTTCTTATTTCGCTGGAAAACCACACTGCCTTCTTAGAAAAAAAAAAACTCACTTTCACTCCTTTCACTGAAGTGAATAGTTTTTGAGAAAAAAAACTAATTATTTCCAAGGATCGCACTCGAATTAATCTTCCAAAATAACGGAGCGCTGGATCGAACGAACTTTCTTCTTTCGCTGAACGAAGTGGAATCAGGAGAAACAAGAAATTGTCCGTGAGAAAATTGTGTGCACTCACAATCAAAATCCAGGGGCGTCCCACCGGTGGATTGCTAAAAGGCTTGGAATTGCAAATACAACTGTGTCTCGTGTAATAAGAACCTTCAAGGAGCGTCTGAGTGTCCAAATGAAGGAAGGGAGTGGTCGTAAAAGTGGTCCAATGGACAGTAAAATGGCCAGGAAAGTCGTACAACAATTCAAGAACCGTCCAAACATGTCAATTCGAGATGTCGCTAAAAGTCTAAGGTGTCAGTCGGTTTTGTGAAGAAAACCATGAAGCGTGCTGGGTTACATGTTTACAAAGTGCAAAAAGCCCCAAACCGGAATGAAAAACAAAACATCACTGCGAAAAACCGCGCCCGGAAACTTTACACGAAGCTGCTCACCATATCCGATTGCATCGTGATGGATGACGAAACATACGTCAAGACCGACTTCCGTCAACTTCCTGGGCAAGAATATTTCGTTGCCAAGTCGAAGTTCGATGTTCCGGAGGATGTTTGAAAGAAGAAACTATCGAAATTTGCAAAGAAGTTTCTAATCTGGCAGGCGATTTGCGGATGTGGTAAAATAAGTGCTCCCTTCATCACTTCCGGAACAATAAACGGTGCGATTTACACGGAAGAGTGCCTTAAGAAGCGTCTCTTGCCATTCATTAAGAAGCACAAAGGATCAACTCTGTTTTGGCCTGATCTAGCATCCTGCCACTACGCTCGAAACGTATTGGAGTGGTACCGAGCCAACGGAGTCAATTTTGTGCCAAAGGATATGAACCCACCAAATTCACCGGAACTTCGTCCAATTGAAAAATTCTGGGCAATTATGAAAACGGAACTTCGCAAACATCCCAAAACTATAAAAACAGAGCTAGAATTGAAGAAAATTTGGGTAAAAACAACAAAATCGGTTGTACAAAATTTGATGGGTGGAGTGAAAAGGAAGGTGCGGGCATTCGGGATGGGAGACGAAATTGAATAAAACAAATGTTGTAAATCAAAACTCATTAGTAGTTCTTCATTCCCTGAAAATTTCAAGAAAATCCCATAATCAGTTTAATTTTGATGAGTATATATGTGTGTGCCATTTTTATCGAATACACCCTTTACAACCAACACAGTTTCGCTGCAGCTGGGTGGAGGTTCTTTCTTTAATAGAAACGTGTGCGTTAGCCGCTTATGACCAATCCTCTGCCTCGTTAATACTCGCTGATGCTCCAACGATCTATCTACTTGTGTGTGTCGCATTTTATCTCCCTCAGTTTCGCTTCCCTGGACTCATACCACTGACTGATCCATCGTTGCCTTATCGCTTGTTTTACCGCTTTCAGTGCGTATTCGCTTGGGATTGGGACGACAAATGGCAGCTGTTCTCTCGCCTCATTTGCCAGCCGGTCTGTTTCCGTTGATGCCGGAGTGTCCAGGGATCCAACAGAAACGGATTGGTGTATTTTGTGCAGCTTGCTCCACTTCTTGGATCCATGGGGGTTCGGAAGTCTCGATTTGCAAAGGTTGATTTGAGGCTTCTGTTCAGCTATTTCCCGTGGACGGATACGTCTTCGTTTGCGTGAAGCACCTTCCGGAAAGCTGCTCCCTCCTCAGCCAAGTCAAAATCCGACTCGTCATCTCGCCATCACTCGTCATCAAACGCATTTGTATTGGCATTGGGTGATGGAGAGGCTGTTTTTCTATTTCTGCCCATTTCTTTGTACGCCGGGTACGACGAGAGAGCATGAGGAAGAGTTGCTTTGCAGAAAGCGCATTTTAGTGTACTTGTTTCTCCCTGCAAGTAGAGCACGCTGCATTATTGCCGCAATGAGAGGTCGTATGTCCCATTTGCTTTTTTTTGGGTCCTCCCTTAGCTCAGTCGGTTAAGACGCAGCTACAAAGCAATGCTGGAGGTGACTGGGTTCGATTCCCGGTCTGATCTAGGAATTTTTCGTTAAGGAAAATTTCTCGACTCCGTTGGCATAGGGTATGATTGTACTTGCCACACATTCATACTTATGCAAAAATGGTACGTGGCATTGAATGCTCCCAATTAATAACTGTGGAAGTGCGTTTCGAACACTTAGTTGAGAGCAAGCAATAACCGAATTGTGAAAACAATAATCTTGAAATGCTAAAAGAGTAAGAAGAAGAAGAAGATGTCCCATTTGCTTGCATTTTTGGCAGATCATGAGGTAGGCGAAGTTGTCCCAACTCAACGTATTGAGTGAGGGCTGAACCAGAGAAGGTAACACGAAATGAGTCCGAATTGGTAAATTTCTTTTTACACCCTTGATCGCTAGTCTTTGCAGTACTTTAACTGGAGAAAGTAGAGAGTTCTTGAAACGCCTGCTTCTGCCCGATCTCGGGGGTCAAACTCGTTTTGGTAACCACAGCTTCTATCTCGATACCTAGAGCTAGGATATACACTCTATACTGGAATGCAAAGAACTGAGGGACAGCAAATTTGTTAGCCTGCTTAAGGTTGGGTACAACGACCCGAAATGTATTGGCTCTCACCTTCATAGTTTCCGACCCGGCCGAGAATCACTTTGTAAGATCATTGATTTTCTGGTATATCTTTAAAGCTTTCGTATTGGGCTGAAAACAGACAACTCATGGACCAGTGGAATCAGCTGAATAGGTTCGTGATCGTGGAACCTTATGAGAATCATCATCATTGGTTGACAACGATGAATCTTCTTCCGACAAATCATCCATATTTCAACCGTTGGAGTCTGAAGCATCTAACCACTAATCTAATCATTAACGTTTGCAGACACAATACACAGCATAAAGCTAAACACAGAAACACAAAAGGCGATTTCTTAACGAGAGAGAGAGAAACACAATCACTTATCTAGAAAATATTTTTTCGTAAATCAGCTTTCACTCGTTTCGTAAATCGTCGTTTCCATGTGATTTTGTATATTGAACTAATGTCTCGTAAATTTAATGAAACATTTACATTGTTTGTAATCTGGTGAAATGTTATCATTACACCTTTTTGTAGAATGCATGAAATGAATATCGTGAAGCCAAGCCAATCGTTACTCCTACTCGCTAATAGTAATCGGATGTTCAATAAAAAATGAGAATTTTTTCAATCATACAGTAAAAAAAAATTTTTTTTCAACGAATTCCGTATTTTTTATTAAAAACATAATGTTTGTTCTTCAAAAAAAACGTCAATGAATATTGGAGAAGGGGCCCTGGTCAGCCGTACGACGCAACTAAGTCGCGATGCTCTTACAAGAGCGCTGGACGGCACTGACCATAAGACGTACTTCCCATCCGGATGATGATCCTTTAAGAACGGCAGAAGAATTTTCTCAAGACACTCCTCCTAGTACACTTGTTGATTGATGGCCAGACCGCTCAGCTTGAACCACGGCTTTGAAATCCCTCTGTCCGATATGGCGATGTACAGCATAACTTTTTTCAAATTTATGCTTAAAGTTATATTTTACTTCGTGGGGTGTGGCCGACCTGTCGCTGGAATAGTAGCTGTCATTTCCTGGAATGTGGGTCCTCGAGAGCGGAAAGTAACTTTCGACGTCCAGCACGAACGACGTCCCGCGGTAGTTCTTCGTCATCCACCGGCACTGCGATTTCACGGTCGCTAGCTGCTCGTCCGTGTACCGTGTACTCGGGGGACCGAGTCTTCTTCCGACAGATGATGTCCTCCATCTTGAGGGTTCGGTGAATCAAGGTATGGGGGCAGTGATATTTTCGGCCAGCGTCACGCAAACTCCGTCCGTTCCGTCCTTGTTGTCGAACAGCTTTTTCAAAACTTCCTTCTTCTTATGAGGGATGCCAGGATCCGGTAAACTGTACTCACGGGCAAGTTTTCACCTCAAAAGTGGTCTACCGTAAACTTGTTTCCACGATGACCATGCGTTTCGTAAAACCGTACAACATGCTCGCGGAGTGCTTGCTATTTCGACGCCATCTTCGATTGAACTGACAGCACTCGAGTGAAAATAAACATGCCACCCATTTCTAGGGAATCCAGAGAGCAATTCTCTTGGAGAGAAAAAAAATTTACGCTCTTTACTTTAATTACAGAAAGGTATTGAAATCAATCATAATTGAATTTGAACAGCTCTTCCCAATACAACTAGATTAAACCCCATTTCGGAAACATTAAAAACGATGAAGAACTCCTCGTGGTTGCGCTTTTCCCCAGTTACTTTTCGAGTCTACACTGATAAAAAAGCAATGATACAATCGATGTGACCCATCTATAATTTTTTGTAATATAATCAACAAACCATATCTATTTTTAACCGCACATACTTCCTATGTGTACACATCACCTATGTGTGGCCACACATACTTTTCATTAGCTAAATAAACTGCATTTGAGTTTCCCAAAAGGTTCTGTTTATGTGTGAATAAATGAATATTATGTGGAATTTGACATGGATTTTTGCCAATAAACATGTGTGGATTATTTGCCGTGTATAGAACAGATCCCTTAGTTATTCATGTAACCACTAGAGAGACATTTCATGTTTATATGTTACAATATATTCGTAGCTATTTGTATTGTTTTCTACAATGCACGAATGTTCTGTGTCTGTCAACATATGGTTCGTACTTTTGGCAGTTGCGCGTGTAGCATTGAATACGAAGGTAGCTTCATAGATAGTACACATCGTTGCAGAAAACTAAAAATAGATTCGTGGGTCCTTCCTCCAATTTCGTAAAACAAACTAAATTTAATTTTCAGTGTACTACTGCTGCTACCGAGCGACGTACGGGTGTGTTCGTCAAAAATAAGTAGAGCACAGCGAGGGTGATGCGGTCAGCCGAGCTCACGGTGGTAGCAGGCCAATTGAACGGATGAATTTCTCGATGGGCTAAGATTTTCACAATTTTAAAACATGACTCTACCTTTCGCTTATTTTCCAAACTATATTGCTAAATACTAAAAAAAAATGAATAATCTAATTAAAGGGTGTCCACGATGAAATTGCCACACTATGAAATTGCTCTAACTTTTTAACCGTTGGGTAGAATTTAATGAAAATTTGGGTGGATTTAGTTCATAGTGTATTATTTACATACAGTTTTTAAGTCCTGTGATCAAAACTCGCGGAAATGGAGTCGAAAGAACAGCTCGTGCGTGATAAAATCATGCGCATTCATCACGAGAACAAGGATCTGTCGCATCGTTCCATCGCTAAAACGTTGGGAATCGCGAATTCCACGGTGTCGCGAGTGATTAAGCGGTTCGAGGAACGGTTGACCACCGATCGGAAGCCCAGAAGTGAAGGAAAAAGTATTCCGTACAACACCAAAAATCACAACCGCGTAGTTGGGGCCTTCAACCGAAATCCGAACGCCTCCGTTCGGGATGTGGCTAAGAAGCTGCACCTAAGCCGAAGTTTTGTCCAGAAGGCCAAAACTAAGGCTGGGCTTCGAACGTTCAAGGTACAAAAGGCACCTAATCGCGACGAGAAGCAGAACAAGTCCGCCAAAACCCGTGCCAGGAAGTTGTACCTCAACATGCTGACGAAAGTTGAATGCTGCATCATGGACGACGAAACATATGTGAAGGCCGACTTCAAACAGATCCCCGGCAACCTGTTTTTCACGGCCAAGGATAAGTTCAGCGTTCCGGAGCATGTCCGCACTCAGAAGATGTCCAAATTTGCGAAGAAATTCCTGGTTTGGAAAGCCATCTGCACGTGCGGGAAGCGGAGTGCACCTTTCGTGACCCAGGACACGATGAACGGACAGGTGTACATAAAAGAGTGCCTCCAGAAGCGGCTGCTTCCTCTCCTGAAGGCCCACAACGTCCCAACAATCTTCTGGCCGGATTTGGCCTCATGCCACTACTCCAAGGACGTGCTGAAGTGGTATGCGGACAATAAGGTCAATTTCGTGCCGAAAATGTTCAACCCTCCCAACACTCCGGAGCTCCGCCCCATCGAGAAGTACTGGGCGATTATGAAGCAGCACCTTCTTAAACGACCTAAGGTAGTGAAGACAGTCGAGGAACTGAAGAAAGTATGGGTTTACATGCAAAAAACGGTTGATTCACAGGTTGTGCAGAATCTTATGGCCGGGGTTAAGGCCAAGGTGCGGGCATTTGCGTATGGACTGTAAATAAAATACGAGTAAAATGGTAAAATGAAGTTTAATAGTTATTTCTGAATCCCTGAAAATTTGATGGCAATCGGATGAAAACTCGAATTTTGCGAATCAATTTTGTGTGTGGCAATTTCATCGTGGACATTCTTTAACTTCTCAAAAAGATGCATAGATTGATTCAGAACCTAAGAAAGTTTAATGAGGAATGAATGAGTGATTATCGTACAAAAGCTGTCCACTTGTCGTGACGCTCCATATTTTCCAATTTGCACCCTCATATGTTTCCAAAGGATGTTATCCAACATCAAAAAACAGGTTGTCAGGTAATCCTTCAGGATTATAGTTGCCTAACACACGCATCAAACGAAGTAACAACTTGAACCAATTTGGCGATGCTCTGTGTGAGTTTCAGATCTAGAACCAATGATAAGTTTCCTACTGTGACCGTTGACCACCAGCTGACATTTCGTAATCATACCGACCGATGAAAAATGATGCAATTTTCTTGACCTGCTGATCCTTCTCCCCCACTTGCTCTTTGACCAACAAAATGATTATCACGTCAATCAAACTGTCTCCATGCTGGTGTGAGAAATATTGCCTGCCGATGATAGCGTGTGAACAATTAACTTCGGGTTGTCTTGTCCGATCCTCGTCAGTTACAAGAAAATAGATTAAATGGTGATAGAGGAACTTAGAATGTGCCGTTAATTGATTCTCCGGTTCGGTCAGGGAAATCGTACAGGATGAAAATGTCTTGAATTTTCTGAGCATGAAATTTGAGAGTTTTCGAAGCGAATTCTGGATATTTGTGGAGCGTGAACTGAGTGAAATGCTTTTGAATACATACAACATTTTAGTTTTTGGCTACTTTCACTGAACGTTCAATCCTTATCTTATTTATGGTTCTTAAATAACATTGATAAATAATTGATTAGTACAATATTAATGCCAATTTCCTCAAAGTTTCCTAGTTCAAACATGATATTTGTTCTTTATAACTTTTGGAGCTAACTTTTAATTTCTTCTCGAATAAAGGGTGTTCCGATCAAAATTTGGTCAAACTGTAATGTGTGTGAGTCGATCAATGTTTTTATTAATATGTCAAATTCTTTTTCTTTTTCAAGTTCAGTTAATACCGAATACAGGAGAAATATTCAGCTAAGCTTCCTTTTTACCGAATGCGAATTGCCGGGTCTTTCGTTTAAAACCTGCCATAAGATTTTGTCCAGTCCCTTGTCCACTTTATTCGCCGCAGAACGCCAGTTTGCCTTGAACTGTTTCTCGCTCACAACAGGTTTTTGAATCTTCTTAAGGATCCACTTGACGATGGCCCAATATTGTTCGATTGGGTGGAGCTCTGGCGTGTTGGGAGGGTTCTTGTCCTTGGGCACCATTTGAACGCTGTTGGCAGTATACCACTCCATTACCTTCACCCCAAAAACCAGCACCAATAAACGACAAAAGACAGAACTCCTCAAACCCTGGTCCCGTCGCTCGCCCCCCCCCCACCCCCCCCCCCCACTTCCGCTCACACTTTAATTTCACCCTCGCCTCTCCCCCCTCCTCCTCACCCACGCATGCATTAGTTCCCTCCTTCCCCCCCCCCACCACCCCCCCCCCCCCTCCTCACCGTTTGCGTCGCGCTTTGTTTTTTTTTTTTTGTTGTCGCCCCCTTTCACTCAATCTCCCTTTTTTTTTTTTTTTCAAAATAAAAACAAAACAATTTTTCTCCCACACAAACTTTTTTAAAAAATGACAAAAATTAAATATCTGTACGTCGCAGCTACACTGAAAATTTATTTTCGTAAATAAGCTTTCACTCGTTTCGTAAACATGGATTTTGTACATAGAACAAATGTCTCGTGTATTGTATGAAACATTCATATTGCTTTTTATCTGGTGAAATGCTATCATTACACCTTTTTGTAGAATGCACGAAATGGATTTCGTGAAGACCAGCCAATCGCTGCTTCTCTGTTGGTGTTGCTGCTGGGATGGGCGAGAATAATTTATTTATCCCAACAACAAAATTAAAGCGCTGCTGAGAGTTATAACTTCATACCCATTAATCAAGCATCTTCTCATGTGTCACCATGGGGTGAGATCAACCACGGATTCAATAACAGCTCTTTTTTAAAAATATGGGATCAAATGCCGTGACAGAAACATTATAAAAAACGCTGGACTTGCGTTTTTTTTTTAAATTCTATATCGACTCGATAAAGATCTGTCTGTCATTCTTGCACCCAACAGAGAGACGTTTCTTTTTAATTTGTAGTGAAATATTCGTAGCTCTTTGTATTGTTTTTGTGCAATGAACGAAAGTTCTTTCTGTTTTAACAAATGCTTCGTGCTTTTGACAGTAGCGCGTGCGGCATTAATTACGAAGGTAGCTTCATAGAACATACAAATCAGTTTCGTTGCAGAAAACAACGAGTGAATTCGTAAGTGCTACCTTTGATTTCATAATATAAACTAAAATTAATTTTCAGTGTAGTCTCCCCCCCCCCCCCCCCCCCCCCCCCCCCCCAAACCCCCCCCCCCCCCCGCCCTTTCCCCCCCCCCATCCCCCCCCCCCCCCGCTCCCCCTCCGCCCGCTATTCGTTTCTCCGTTTCCCGATTGCCACCCCCAACCCGCACGCTCCACCCACCTCTTGGCCAACATACTTTTTCCACCTCTCAACCACTAATCATCAATTTTGTTTCTATTCACAACTGGATTGCTACGATTGGCGAAACATACACTACCAGTCATAAAGAACGGACTCGCTTGAAAAAGTATTGCTACACTCAGTTGAATAAAGGGTGTACGGAATCAAATTGCGACACACACAAATATTTGGCAAAATTCGCCCTTTCAACCAATCATCTTCAAACTTTCAGGGAATAAAATAAAACCTGTTATGAATATTTTCCCATGTTTGTTTTATTCAATTTCAATTCTTTATCCAAATGCACGAACCTTCTTCTTTACACTACTCATAAGGTCCTGTAAAACATTTGGACCAACTTTTTATTGCGTGGCAATCCATTTTTTCTTCATATCTTCCTCCGATTTTACTTCCTTAGGATGCTTCCGAAGTGCCTGCTTCATGATGGCCCAAAACTTTTCAATTGGCCGCAGTTCCGGTGCGTGGGAGGGGTTGAGATGCCTCTTTCGAGTAATGGCACGAGGCTAAATCCGGCCAGAAAATCGTAGGACCATCGTGTGACATCAGAACACTGATAAAAAAGCAATGATAATATCTATGTGTCCCATCCATGATTTTTTGCAATATAATCAACAAATCATATCTATTTTTAACCGTACATACTTTCTATGTGTACACATAACCACTATGTGTGGCCACACGTACTTTTTATTTGCTAAATAAACTTCATTTGAGTTTCCCAAAAGGTTCAGTTTATGTGTGAATAAATGAATATTATGTAGAATTAGAGATGGATTTTTGCCAATAAATATGTGTGGATTATTTGCCGTGAAGAGGAAGTAGACGCCTTTGAAGGCATTCCTTTAGGTACTCCTGCCCATTGACCGTTCCAGTTGTCACGAATGGGGTGCTCCGCATTCCACACGAGCAAATTACTTGCCAAATCATATATTTTTTTGGCAAACTTTGACATCATCTGCTTTCTAACGCCCTCAGGGACATCGAATTTATGATGAGCAGAGAAAAACTGGAGCCCCGGAAGCTGCAGGAAGTCTGCTTTTAAATGCGTCTCATCATCCATAACGAGGCAATGTGGTTTCGTCGACATCTGGATGTAGCGTGAAGCGTGCACATGTTTAACCTACCGTATTCTGCCGTCCTTCGCGATTAGGCGCCTTTTGGACTTTGTACGTGTGTAGTCTTTCACGTTTTTTCGCATCTTGCACGAAAGTTTTGGTAAAATTTAGTTTTGCCGCCACACCCCGAACTGACGTTGAGATTCCGCTGAAAGCGTGCCCCCCCTTGTGCCCCACACCACACTACGGGGACCCTTTTTCCCACCTTTTTCTTCCCAACCAAAGCCAAACGTCCGTGGTACCGATATAAAACACGAGACACCGTAGAATCATAGACTAACTCTAAGACCAGTAGGTTCCGAACAACCCAAGTAGCACAACTTGTTTCAATAAAGGGTGATACGGTCAAAATTTGGTCAAGGGAAAACGCGTGTAAATCGGTGAAATCGTTTATTTAAAAAATCAAACTAAATTTCTTTTTCAAGTTCAAATAGTATAAAATTCAGGAAAAATATTCAGTTAGACTTCCGCTTTTCCAAATCCGAATTGCCGGGCCTTACGCTTGACCCCTGCTATCAGATTTTGTACAGCCACCTTGTCCACCTTCTTCGCCGCAGAAAGCCAGTTTGCCTTGAACTGCTGCTCGTCCTTAGCAGTTTTTTTGGTCTTCTTTAGGTTCCGCTTGACAATAGCCCAGTATTTCTCAATTGGGCGGAGCTCTGGCGTGTTGGGAGTGTTCTTGTCCTTGGGAACCACCTGCACGTTGTTGGCGGCGTACCACTCCATGGCCTTTTTACCGTAATGGCGAGATGCCAAATCCGGCCAAAACAGTACGGAACAACCGTGTTTCTTCAGGAAAGGCAGCAGACGTTTATTCAAACACTCTTTCACGTAAATTTCATGGTTGACAGTCCCGGAAGCTATGAAAATGCTGCTTTTCAAGCCACAGGTACAGATGGCTTGCCAAACCAGATATTTCTTTGCGAACTTTGACAGTTTCGTGTGCTTGAAAATATCTGCTACCTTTCCCCCTTCCTTTTGCCGTATAAAACTCCTGTCCCGGAAGCTGCTTGTAGTCGGCTTTGACGTAGGTTTCGTCGTCCATTACCACGCAGTCAAACTTCGTCAGCATCGTCGTGTACAGCCTCCGGGATCACGCTTTGGCCGCCGTATTTTGTTTATCATCGCGATTTGGAGTCACTACCTTCTTGTAAGTCGATAGTCTGGCTCGTTTTTTGGCTCGATGCACGGTTGTAGACGATACACCCAGCTTATTTGCGGCATCTCGGAGAGATAGGTTAGGGTTTCGCTTGAAACTACCGGCAACTCTCTTTGTCGTCTCAGCGGCTTCCGGTTTTCGACTTCCCCCCGATCCAGACTTCCTGGCTGTCGACAAACGTTCCCCAAACACTTTAATTACATTTGTAACGGTTGATTTGGCAACTTTTAGCGATTTTGCCAACTTTGCGTGCGAGTAGCTCGGATTTTCGCGATGCGCGAGCAAAATTTTGATACGCTGCTCTTCTTGCTTGGACGGCATTTTGACAACTGAAGAGTGAATTCCAAAATCAAAATAAGAGCAACATTCTACACACACACACCTTCAAAATGAGGGGTGTTCAGGTTTTTTAAATGCAAAATTGAAAGAAATACGTCAAGTTGATATTGACCAAATTTTGACCGTATCGCCCTTTAGACAAAAAACGCGCCTAAACAAAATAGGATTTTTTTGCCCCCAAAACCCACACCACACACAAACAAAAAACCCCAAGGGTTGCTTTTTCACCTGACATTGTTTTTACACATATTTTAACTCAATATCATCGCAAAAGAAATGATACCGACGCGAAAAGAATACAAGGCTAACTTTTTTTTAAGATCTTCCACCCAACCATTCGTATCAAAATACAGAGAACTAAAATGATCTAAAAACCGTGTGGAAATAAATTTATTTTTTAAACGCTTTCAGATTCATGGACCATTTAGGTATTTCTGTTCTACTTCGAAAAATATAAACGCCCTTGAATAAATCCTCGAGAATATAGCATTCCTTTAGAACTTGAAAAGCAAAATTAGTGAAAAATTATGTTTACATTTGAAAAAATCAGATTTCTGATTAATTTTAACAATAATAAATCGTCATACGTTCATGTTAGGTTAAAACTGTCGAAAAATGAGTGATATTTTAAAATCTCATTTTGTATTGCAAGATTTTGGCATATGGCTTCTACGAACAAACCAAATACACTACCGGCTAAAATAATTATAAACCCATTCCTAACACGTTAAGGTCGGTATCGTGTTTGAAAGAAAAATTTTTTTTGTATCTCAATCCCATGTTAAATTCCGTTCACTGAAACGGAAAAATAAAGAATCGAAAAGAAATTTCTGCAGCAGTATCCACCTGAGAAGAACTAAAAATAAAATTGGAATTTGTAAGGTTTTCACACAAACTAATGGGAGCTGTCACTTTTACTTTCGGAAAAATATCCTGCTCAATTATTCCGTAAGTGAAGGTGACATTTCGTTGCACATCAATTGTCAAAATTCCGCTTGGTAATATTGAACACAATTCCGTAACCTCTTTACTTTTTAAGTCCATACTGGCCTTTAAGTGCTTCTTTGATAATCTTTAAATTATTCATATCTGGACAATAGCGACTGTAGTAGTCTGATAGTGGGGATTTTCTTTTATTTACGTATCATTAAAATCTACTGAATTCCACATAATTAAATATTAATAAATTTAATATTAAATTAAACTAATAGCTGCCTATTTGTTCAAAGCATATACATAACGTATTGAAAAGAGGATATTTGATTGGCATTACAAGTTAAACAACAATGTATGGGTCGCCTTCAACAAAAGTTTACAATCCATTGGAACAAAGAAGAGGAATAATTCAGATACTACGCCATGATTCTTACTTAAACAAACTGAAGAACAATTGAGTGAGGATTTCGTTTAGAGGTTCAAACGGAATAATAAAATAAAATCCTAGTATTACTAACCTTCCATACATTCGAAGTCTGGATTGCTCGCAATTTGATTATCCTTAATTTTGGTTTAATTCATAAAAAAAATTCAATTGTTCCTATTATAAAATAATATAAAATGTGTTACTTCAATAGCTTCAGGCACACATGTTTCAAAGTGAAGTTATCTTAGCATAAGTGGAAGATATCCAACTGTTCTTAATATGTTTTTGTGTAGAATTGTTTATGACGAACAATTACTAGCCAGAAAAATTCAATCTTATGTTTGCTTAAAGAAGCTTGATAAGTCATTTTCTGTTATGAACCACTAGAAGTTAAATAACTTACTTTTAAAAGATAGAAACATCGTCTCATAATTTTAGTTGGTCGTTGAAACCAATCTTGATACGTTTATTTTCATTGTTTGGTACTTTAGGTATTTCATTTGAAGCTATATTCGCTTAACTCAACACAAGTTTCATATAACAAATTGATATTGAACAGCTTTTAAACAACTTTAATTTAATTATTTTCCCATATGATCAATCGATTATTCCACATTAATAACATTAGAATCCTTTTCCATACAGATATTGTTGCTTGGGTTTTTTTTTAAATAAGCCATTTGAAAAATATACAATCAAGTACTGATATATTGGAAATTTAACCAATACCATAATTTTACTATGTAAATAGGTAAAATTAGGTATAGTTGGGAACAAAGAAAAAATTATGTCCTTAAAATTCGGTCTACGGGTTTCTTGTAAAATCATTGATTTTGTTTCTATTTAAACATTTGACAGAATAAATTCAAAAACATAACAGCTTATGTCATCACGCGGAACTAGTAATCTCCCAACTGTTTATTTTGTTTGAGAAGATAATTTATTTCAGTTTACAAAGAAAAACAGGTCTCAACTAACTCTGCTGTAACAAAATATGCTCTTTGTTACTGCAGAATTACTAAAATGAAACATGAAAACTAAGTGTTGAATGTAAAAGATGTTTCGTGTGCTACTTAGGAAATACGATTTTTTTCTTGGCTCAGTCAGTACTAGCACATCTGTCCCATGCTCGGTCCTAAGCTTAATAATACGCCCCTAATAATGAACTCACACGAACACACTCTCAAATATTCTGTCAAAATAACACAGCAAATCAAAACAAAGGCGCAAATATGTAAAGTTAGGTGCTGGCTTCAAGGTGCACTTTGGACCAAGGGATTCTACAACAGTGAACTCATTTCAAATCGCTAGTTACATATTGATTGTTGGTAGAATGTACTATTCCCAGCTTCCTGCTGATGGCACGATGAGAAAGATCCGGATTTTCGAGGTACGTGCGCAAAATTTCTTTGCGCCGCTGCTGTTCTTCCGACTCCATCTTTGCAACGATTGCACATCTGCTAGTTAAACTTACACAGCGTAAACAAATACACATTGAACTAATTCTACCCAAAATTTCAAAAGAAAATACCCAACGGGTAAAAAGTTCCAGCAATTTAAAAGTGGTACAATTTTATTCCGTACAACCTTTACAGGTACATTCATGATAATATATCTCGGTATTCTGATTATCTGCAAAGGTGCGGTCTTTAGCAAAGTTGTTCAAAAGGTCAAAGACATTCGAAAGGTATACCGTTGTATTTGGAATTCTACCGTTACGTGGCGGTAGTGAGCATGCAAAATTGAGCATTTTAAACAAGTTCTATCTCGTGATTCTGATAAGATAGAAAGTTCTAATCTTCGGCAAAGTTGTTCAGAAGGTCAAGGGAATTCAAAAGATGGACCATTTTGTTCGGAATTCCATCGCTACGTGGTGCTAATGAGCATGCAAAATTGAACATTTTCAAGTTGTTCTATTTCGTGATTCTGATAAGAAAGAAAATTCTAGTCTTTGGCAAAATTGTCCAGAAGGTCAAGGGCATTCGAGAGGTGGGCAGTTTTTTTTTTCTGAATTCCACCGCAACATGGCGCTAGTGAGCATGAAAAATTGAGCATTTTCAACTTGTTCTATCTCGTCATTCTGATAAAATAGAAAGTTCTAGTTTCGGCAAAGTTGTTCAGGAGGGATACAGTTGTTCAAGGATGCCCGGATGGTCGAGAAGGTGAGTGGAAAAAATTGAGTGTGCTTAGTTTTTGTTCCATCAGAAGTTGTTTATTACAAACACCAAAAGAAATGATCAAGCTCAAAGGTAAGACATTTTGTGTAGCAAAATGTGCCGTAGGAAAATTTGAAGTTTGTTGTAATTATCATATAATTAATTTTCAATTCCTCGAAATACCCACCGTTTGCTCTAATAACAGCCGTACTAATTCTCGACATTCGTGCGATGTGTTTCCGCAATGTATCGTCCGAGATTTCCTTCCAAGCGGTTTTGTAGACACAAGTGGTTATGATTCTGGGGAAGCATTTTTTTTCGTGTACCGGTCCCGCTCATCCCATAGCAGTTCGATTGGATTAAGATCCGGTGATTGCGCCAGCTGAAACCATGTCAGATAACGTTCCGTTTTGGTCAAAGTCTTGAACGCTTCCTGACTAAAATATGAAGTATGCCTGCCTTGATTCACTTGAATATAAAGGGAATTAGACCTGAATCACTTAACTATGAAATGAACCAGTCTTCGAAAGTGTGGTGAATCAGTCCTGAATCACTTAAATTTAAGGTGAGTCCGACCTGAATTACTTGTATATGAATAAATCAGGCCTGAATCATTTGAATACGCAGTATATGAAGTACATCAGCCTTGATTCACATGAATATGAAATTAATAAGACCTTAGTCACAGGAATATGAGGTGAATCAAACCTAAATAACTTGAATGTGTGGTGAGTCAGTCCTAAATCACTTGAATTTGAGATGAGTCAGTTCTATATCACTTGAATATTTAATGAATAAGACTTTTATCACATGAATAAGAAGTGAGTCAGGCCGGAATCATTTTTTGTCATGCCTAAATCACTTGAATATGGAATGGATCACATGAATATTAAATGAATAAGACTTTAAACACATGAATAAGAAGTAAATCAAACCTAAATCACTTGAATATGTGGTGAGTCTTGCCTAAATAACTTTATTTTGAGGTGATTCAGTCCTGCATCACTTGAATATGAAGTGAATCAGGGCCTACATAACTTGAATATGAAGTGAATAAGCCTTGAATCACATGAATATGAAATGAATAAGACCTTAATCACAATAATATGAAGTGAACCAGACCTGAATCACTTGAATATGTGGTAAGTCTTGCCTAAATCACTTGAATATGAAGTAAATCGACCAAAATCACTTGAATGTGTGGTGATTCAGTCCTAAATCACTTGAATTTGAGTTGAGTCTGTTCTGCATCAGTAAATATGAAGTGAATCAGGCCTGAATCACTTAAATATGATGTGAATAAGGCCTAAATAACTTGAATATGAAATGAATCAGCATTGAATCACATGAATATGAAATTAATAAGACCGTAATCACATTAATATGAAGTGAACCAGACCTGAATCACTTGAATATGTGGTGAGTCTTGCCTAAATCACTTGAATTTGAAGTGAGTCAGTCCTGCGTTACTTGAATATGAAGTGATTCAGGCCTGAATCAATTAAATGTGAAGTGAATCAGGCCTGAATCACCTGAATATGAAGTGAATCAGCTTCGAATCACATGAATATGAAATGAATAAGATCATAATCACATTAATATGAAGTGAATTAGACCTGAATTACTTGATTGTATTGTGATCGAGTCCTGAATCACTAGAATATGAGGTGAGTCCTTCCTGAATCAATTGAATATGAATAAAATCAGACCTGAATCACATGAATGTGATGTCAATCAGGCCTGAATCACTTAAATATGATGTGAATCACGCCTGAATTAATTGAATATGAAATGAATAAGACATCAATCACATGAATATGTGGTGAGTCTTTTCTAAATCACTTAAATTTGAGATGGGTCAGTTCTGTATCACTTGAATATGAAGTGGACTTGAATCAGACCTAAATCACTTTAATGTGTGGTGAGTCTTTTCTAAATAACTTGAATCTAAATATATTGAATTTGAGATGAGTTTGTTCTGCATTACTTTAATATGAAGTGGATCTGACTTGAATCACTTGAATATGAAGTTAACCAGACCAGAGTAGTCTTGAATTACTTGAAATTGAGGTGAGTTTATCCTGAATCATTAATATTAAGTAAATCATATCTGAATCACTTAAAAACCAAATGAATCAGATCTAAAAAATGTGTATTCACTTAAATGAGAAATCAGCCAGTCTTAACACAATTGAATCAGGCCCAAATAACCCCTTTTAAAAAACTTTCCCGAAGACTCGAACTTTCTATCTTATCAGAATTACGAGAAAGAACCAGTTCAAAATGCTCTTTTTTGCATGCTCACTAGCGCCACTAGCGCGGTGGAATTGCAAACAAAACGGTCCATGTTTCTAATGCCGTCGACTTTCAGAACAACTTTGCTGAAGACCGCAACTTTCCGGATATTAAGGGTCTCAAGATATAGTATCATGAATGTACCTGTAAAATCAAATCCTTAGATCTAGAAGAATTAAAATTTCCCCTACGCAAGCTCAAAATGTGAGTGGCGTCCATAAATCGGGCAAAGCTAGGAAAGATTCTTCGATGTATTTCTTGCCTAAATAGAAAGAAACTCAACAACTATTGACACAGTGAAAGTGTTGAAACTTGAAGCATACGGTACTTGTTTTGTTGAAATGGAGTAATGATTATTTGCGGACTTTGCATTCATTTGGATTTTAAATCGGATGAGCTAAAATTATTTCACAGTTATCACAAACTTCTCAAGACTCTTCATTCCAATCTGCCGTAATATTTTCCACACAAATCTGTTTCAAAAATTTCACTCGGAGAAAGTTTTTCCTTCACTATTTATAAGCTTCTTCAGTCGATCCATCCAGCCCAGGTGATTGCCTTGGGAGTGAACAACACCTGTGCAAATTAAATTTAACCATGCTGGAAAGTTTCGACCACCCACACTCTGCCGCCCTCGGATTATTCAATCTTCTTGGGAGCGCTGCACCTTACATTGTACTAATTTATATTTGCAAACAAGTTTTCGACCGCTTCTCAGCAACTGTATGGTGCTCGTTGGATATATCCGTTCAAATCAGTTGTAAATTTTGAAACCAACTGGATCAAGTGGCATCCCACAGACAGAGAATTGGTGGTGGCACTCAACGTAGCCGAGATTCGTGATTCGAAATCTACGAAATAGAAACATCCGAAGCAAACATATTTTTGTTGAACTTTCCAACCATCTAAACAAGCTAATCAGAGCAGCGAATATTGCCCGACCCACTTGTTCAAGTTGAAATCGGGCAGTTTTTTTTATATCATTTATTTGTACAGGCTCAATCGAATCAACTTTACAGAGCCAAGTTTTCGGGCAGTTTTATTGGCACACGTTCATCGTTGTTGTCGTCTTTTCGTTCAAATTAGTTCAAACGATGAAAAATGATGAATTTTTCCGGTGCGCCTCACCACACCAAACTCTCCGAGACGGGCAGGATCGAAAAAGCGAGAGAAGCACTAACCGATTGAGAGCAGCGATGCCAGATAGTTTTTCAAAATGTCGGAACGGAACTTTAAAAATTTAAATTTCTTATTAAATTATTCACTTAGAGAGCAATTTGCGTTTTATGGTTATTTCGCCAGAAAAGTAAACTCTTACTCTCGTATGTTATTGGATTCGAATGCCTTGGATTAACCATTTTGATTAACCAACCTGAAAAGTTCGTATCTTTTACAAAAGGTAATAAAGGTCGAAATGTCTTCGTCTTTTAAAATTGGCACAGTTTTTAAAGTCCTTGATATTTGATTGGGAAGCAATCCTCTTTCATTCTTAAAAAGTACTGGAGTTAAAGTATTATGTTAAAGCCTATCCACGATAAATTTCGGACACTTTTCTTTCGGCGTAGATTTTGAACTATTACACGGATCACTAAAACGTTTCACTAATATGACAGCTGAAACTCTCCACTTTACAACATCTTTACATTCTTGTTACATTCAGTAGAATGGCGTCGAATCAAGTTGAAGTGCGCAAACGCATTTTGTACGAACGGCAGCAAGCAAAAATTTATCGGCACGCGATCTTGCCAAGAAACTAAAACTACCGAAAAGTACCATGTTTTGTATTTGCAAATCATTTGACCAGCGCTCGATTGTGAATCGGAAGGTTGGAAGTAGAACAAATCGAAAAGTATGCTCCCGACAAATGGACAAGAAGGTGGTAGCCATTATTGAGAAAAATCCCAATCTTTCTGTGCGAAATGTGGCTCGCAAAGTTGGGAAGTCAAAATCATACGTACAAAAAGTGAAGCAGAGACAAGGACTGAAGGCGTACAAAGTGAAAAAGGTGCCCAGCCGTGATGACAACCAAAATTTCACTGCAAAAAGTCGTGCTTAGGAGCTTTACACCAACTTTTTGCAAACATTTTCTTGTGCCATAATGGGCGATGAAACATACGTACTCGAATACTTTAAACAGATTCCGGGTCCGGATTTTTACACCGCAAAGCAAAGGAATGCCGCTGCTGAGCATTTCCGGACAAAATATGTGTCCTTTCCTGAAAAAATTCCTGAAGTACTATTTGATTTGGCAGGCCGTTTGTAGTTGTGGTCGAAAATCCAAAAGGTTCGTCTCAATCGGCACTATCAACAAGGATGTGTACGAAAAAGAATGTCTGCAAAAGCGGTTGCTGCCATTTATCAAAAGCCACGACTCTCCAGCTCTGTTTTGACCTGATTTGGCCTATTGTCACTATGTGAAATCCGTACTGGAATGGTATAAGGTACAAGAGGTCAAATACGTGCCAAAAACAGCCAATCCACCAAACAGTCCAGAACTTCGCCAAATAGAGAAGTACTGGGCTCTAGTTAAGCGGAAACTCTTCGATAGCAAGAAGACAGTAAATAGTACCGATTATTTGAAGATGGAAGATGGAGAATCATCACGGCGGGCGTATCTGAGGATATCGTACGGAACCTGATGGCGGGTGTGCCACAGAAAGTTCGAGAATTTCAAAGAAAGAAGGATTAACATCTTAATCAACTGTTTCTAATACTTATATCACTTTATTATTGTGTAATAAACAAGCAGTATTGTTGAATTGTGTAAATTTGTTTTGCTGCTATTCTTTTGGTATCCGAAATTTAACGTGGACAGGCTTTATATACTTTTGTCTTAAAAAAAACTCACCAAATTGAGTCTCAAAATGGTATGGAAAACTACTGAAAAGAGTTTTTAACACAATTCGATGCTTAATTTTAGCTCATTTGTAAAAACCTTGTTTTACACACGTATTTTTTTACAATATACTGTTATTTTTTACCGAGTACGAACCGGTGAACATGCCGTAGTATTTTTAGTTTAGTACGTTCAGCAAATTTAACTCTACTACTTAGCTGTCAAAATTTACCAAAACGTTCATGAAATTTGGTAACGCGCGCTGTCACATCTGCAAAAATAACAAATTCGTTTGTAAACGCTTTTTTTGCTTTTTACATTAAGGATAATTGATGAGATAAACTCATTCGCATTCATTCTTTATTTGGATCATTTGCTTAAAACGAAAATTTCGTTCATATTTCTGTTTAAAAATCACATATTTCTTCGATCAATTGAGGCTTCTCAAAAAAATTCCACCGTAATTTTAAGGTTTCCTACACTTCGAAAAATCATGGAAACAAATAAGATTCTTGCTTCATCTATATCTAATGAAACATCAAATAGATTTTAATTTTACCTGCGAAAAATATTTCCTGCTTTTTCATCAAGGACTCCAATTTTGTCCAATATCTCCTCCATTTTTGACACTTACTTTTGGCTGCACTGTCAAACTCAACAGAACTGACCAACATTCAACTTTGAAATGGTGGGCAAAAGTCGAGTTTGACAACTTGGAATAAATTTACAATCTGTTCGGTACTTTTTTAACCGTTCATTTTGCAAAGATTAAATTTATTCATTCGTAATACTTTTTAGAATGTTGCAGAACTGCAGTGATTTGCAGTTTCGATTGGAGGTAAATTTTTATAATTTCCGGTAGTTTTCTCTTAATTTCATGAATTCAGTGTTTTTGATTTCATATTTGATATTTGATATCATATTTTACAAAATGTTCAGTAAAATTTTTATTTTGTGGACCCCCCAAAAAAAAAAAAACAAAACAAAATTATGAATTTGGAGTTTGTACCGGGCTTTGTTTTTGACTTTGATATATTTCGTTTCAAAAGATGGTGTTATTTTTTTCCCTAGATTTGAAATCAATTTCCAAAAAAGCCTGCTTTTTAAGCAAATGTTTTTTATTTTTTTTTATTTTCCGTCGGTCCATTTCCTCACATGGTGACAATCACCGACGCCAGAAAGACGACTCCATCCACAACCTGGACCCTACCTATTGACTCATGAATATGAGCAGAGACCAACGGCTTTACTTCCCTTCCGAAGGGAGATGTGGCCAGATTTTTTCGCCTCAGAAAAACCACCGATGTCGACTGGGTTTGAACCCAGACCCACTGGAGTGCCAAGTAGCAGTCACACTTACCACTACACTACGTCCTGCCGCCACCGATAACATTTTTTCGGCGCACTGGTCTAATAAATATCTCCAGCGCAAATATCGGAAATTGACCTATCTGGGCGAAAGTTTATTCAATCAACAACCGATACAGCTCTTTCCTGTGCACAGGTGGGCGGGTGTTCTGAAGGAGGAATCGGAAGGTCCGTTTTTCAAATCAGTTTTTCGATCGATAATAGCTAACGTTTCATGGTCTCGCTGTGAAAAATATGTTTTCTGTGGGAAAGACGAAAGATGCTTGAGCTGACAAGATTGGCGTGATTGAAATTATCTCATAAGACATGTTTACAAACTATTGAAAATATAAGCTTTGGAGTAAGGGGCACAACGTCGTTGCACGTTGCCTAGCGCGACAATGGATTCGATTAAATATTTTTCAATCATGGCCGGAAAGCCAAAATCACAATTTTCGTTTTATTGCATTAACTGGAGGCATATTACTTTAGTATTTGGCTTATATTGTTATGAGTTGGACGAAGTCTACGCTCCATACAAAACGTGGTTTATGAACAGGCCCTCATCGTGATTGCGCTTTTTTTTCAATTATATAACGCCGATAAAGTAGATCTCTCAGTCGTTCATGCAACCACCATAGAGACGTTTCTTTTTATTGGTAACAAATTAATCGTTGCACTTTGTATTGTTATCGTACAATAAACGAATGTTCTTCCTGTGTGAACAAATGCGTAGTGCTTTTGACAGTTGCGCGTGTGGCATTAACTACGAAAGTAGCTTCGTAAAAAGTACAAATCAGTTTCGTTGCAGAAAACAACTAATAGATTTGTTAGTCCTACCTTCGATTTCGTAATATTAAAGAAAATTAATTTTCAGTGTAGATTAACTTCAGGCACTAATTTAAACATGCACTGCTTTTGAATTGACTCTATACGCTCATCGTGCTTTTTTATATGAGGTGACCAAACCACACTGCGGTATTCTAATATTGACCTCACAAAAGAAATATATAATGATTTGATTGTGTAAGGGTCTTAGAAGTTGTGGCCAAAACGTTTTATGAAATTAAACATATTGCTTGCTCTATGAAATCATGTGTTATAATGATCCACAAATGTCAATTTGGTATCTAAAATTATTCGTAAATCTCTTATTTTATCACATTTTTTAATATTTTGATTTCCTAAAGATACTGCAATACTTGGTGTGCTACGTTTTCGACTATAAGTTATAAGATTACATTTTTTTACATTTAGTTCTAACAAGCTATTACAACACCATACACAAAAGACCTAGATTTCATTCTGAAATACATTTATATCATCATCAATTCTTATTTCAAAAAACAGTTTCATATCGTCAGCATACATAAGAACTCTTAGATTTTTTAAAATCAAAGATGTATCGTTAACATATAAGATAAAAAGAAGTGGACCTAAGTGTGAACCTTGAGGAACACCAGATGTGACTATAATAGGATTTGATTTTTTTTTATCGTTGAATCTAACTATTTGCTGGCGATCAGTTAAATACGACTTAATCCAATTGAGGAGTCTTAACTCAATTCCTATTTTTTTCAAGCTTGAATATTAACATAGAAATGTCAAGTTTATCAAGCGCTTTGCTGAAGTCTGTTTAAAAAAAATAATCATCTCGATTTCGAAGAAATTTGCGGACTTTTCCCGGAATACGTTTCATCAACCGGCGCACATTATTCTCATCCATCGTTATGGCAATCTTATTCCACTTGCTTCTCAATTCATTGATATTTTGACGACACTGCCATTCACCTTCAGCTTCCTTTTCATAATAGCCCAAAATCTCTCTATCGGTCTGAGCTGGGGACAGTTTGGTGGGTTGTGAATTAAATATCTTATCAGTGATGAAAACCTTGGTCTTCCTACCGCAGCTACAGATGCCTTGCCAAATCATGTCTTAACGTGCAAATTAATCTGCCACACGGTATTTCGGGGAAAACCCAACACTTTAGCAAGTTTTGGCTCAGACCACGAAGGGTTCTCCAAATGATTATATTTCTCTGCAACACGTTCGAACTGCACCGCGAAAAAAATCTTCTGATGTTGTTGTTGTTGCGCATAAGATTTCAAGTTTACAAATCCGCCCACTAGGGTCGCTGTGAAAATCAAAAATGTGTGTTCCAATGCTAAATGGGCCACAACTTACAACGAGAAAAATGAGTACCTTGTTGAGTTCTGGCGCCAAGCGTAAATCGTCAGCACAACGAACTTTACCGTATGCGAGTCTCAGCTATCAACCTAGGATCAAATATCGTTGGCCCCACTTGCTTTTGTAAATCTTCGGGTGGGATCAGTTCAAAGGACCGTTTCCACAAAAGTAAATGGGGCGCTTTCTTCCAACAAATAGAGAACTGCTGTGCGTAAAGACGATTAGTCACCACTTCGTGGATTTGCGTAAATTTTCGGTGACGGAGATAAAGAGATTTCGCAGTTTATCTAGTGAGCTTAGAACTTGACTTTTTCACTTCGGTCTAGTTTGGAGACGAGATCGTGTGATAAGTAGTGTTACCACGCTGTGGTGTGAAAGTTCAGTTATCGAGTCAGATAAGTAGGCTATAGGTAAAGTGTTTTTTCTCTCCCCCGCCCCCCTCCCCCCCCAAACCCCCCCCACCCCCACCCCCCCCCCCCTCCCCCGCTCCACACCCTCTCCCCCCCACCTCCAGTCCCCCTCCCCCCCTCTCCCACATCCACTAACATACATTCATTTCTTTCCCTCCTAAAAAAAACTACATTATAAAAACGTTAGTTTCTAGAGAGTAGGTTTTCGTTGTCTTGAAAACTAGTGAAACGTATAACTACACGGTGTTCAATAAGTTCGGATACACTTTCAAAATTTGTTAAAAAAATGAAAACATGTTTTTTTATTTTTTGGATTTATGTTATTGAAAGCTATGTTTACAAGGAACGTTTACAACATTTCTCTTGGAATGACCCCCCCTTTGTACTCCTTAACGAGCTTCAAACGTTTCTCGAACGCGTCGCAGGCGGCACGCACGGACTGCATGGGCATTTCGTCCCAGATTTTGAGAATTACCGTCTTGAAATGATCCAAAGTGCTGACCTTGTATTCGTTCAGCTTCGCCATCATATAGGACCAAACAAAAAAGTCGAGAGGATTCAAGTCCGGGAGCTGGGAGGCCACAAAGTTTTGTCCAGAAAGTCGGTTAAATTGTCCCGACACCAGGCTTGAACCACATTTGCCGTATGGGCTGGTGCACCGTCCTGCTGGAACACGTAGTGCTCATCGCCGTAGAGGCTTCGGAGACTGGGGGCAACAACCTTTTCCAAAACCTCAGTTTTGTAGTACGCCGCGTTGATTTTGACGTTTTTTTTCAATAAACACCAAGGGTAGCTTACCACGTTTGCATACTGCCCCCCAAACCATCACCGACGCGGCACTTTGGAACCGAGGGATGTTTATATTGGATTCAGGAATGCTGTCCCTCGATGGCGCCCACACCCGGTCATTTTGCACATTGTGCGGCTGCTGCAGCACGAACAGTTTCTCGTCCGAAAAAACAAACTCCTGACCAGCGTGCCGAGAGAGGATCCTCTTAGCTCGATCCAACCGCTTTTTGCTGGTAGCCTCCGAAACGCCATGGACCTTACGTTTTTTGTAAGGCCTGAAACCAAGGTCCTTGGTGAGTATGGTGTGAGCGGTTCCAATGGAAACGTTGAGATCTGCAGCCGTTTTCCGGATTGAGCGGTTCTTTTTGCGCCGAATTCGCTCCCTCACGATCTTGATGACCCGTGGCGTCCTCGCTGAACGCGGCCGACCGGATCTCGCACGGTCATTGGTCGAGGACGTCTCCCGGTATCGCCTGATGGTCGTGTAGACAAAGTTCCGCTTGACCCCATGCGATTTCAGCAGCCGGAATATATCGCCGGGTCGCTCACCGTTCAAAAAACGCTTAATTACGAAGTCCCGATACTCTTTCATCGCGCGTAACAAACAAACAACAACTAACAGAATGTCAACACCGCGCACATTCGGTAGCGTATGAATGAAGCTAAAGCTGACACCAATACCAATGCAGAATATGTACATGGCGCATACCTACGCAATGATGAAAACTTGTATTCGAACTTATTGAACACCGTGTAGATGTACCCAGCAACTGCAGCATTTTTTTTCTCTGTCCATAGCTGCCGAATGTGCCCATAACTACTTCCGGAATTTATACTATACTATATCATAGCTCATATTTTTGAAAAACCGTTTCTCGAATATCATATAACTATGACATAGATATCTATAACGGCTATATGATAGTGAACTATAACATAGATTTCAACCGCCGTGTGGCGGCACCTTCACTGTGTATTTGATAGAAAATCATTCAATTCGACCCAGTGATCGAGCCTTCGAAGGATCATTGTTTCCAACAATGTGCTATAGGCTTACTAAAAGCTAATTTGTACGCCCCTTGCGCGTCACTAGGACGCCTCTAGTGTTGGGAATCTCCTTGGAATCTCCTTCATTGGCTGTAGGTGGCCAGGATCCAATGGGATGGTAGACGGCTTCGCATTTTCCAGACCAAATCTTGTCAGCAGTTTCTGGATATAGGTTCTCCGGTTAAGTGCAACATGTTTTTCAGAGCGTTTTAAAGCCTGTCCACGTTAAATTTCGGACACCAGAATAATGGCAGCAAAAAGTAATAAACATAATTCAACAAAACCGATTGTTTGTTTCACATGATGAGTTATATATACATAAGAAACAGTTGATTAAGATGTTAATCCATCTTTCAGTAAAATTCTCGAACTTTCTGTGGAACACCCGCCATCAGGTTCCGTACGGTATCCTCAGATACGCCCGCCGTGACGATTCTCCATCTTCTCTTGAAATCATCGGTACCATTTACTGTCTTCATACTTTCGAAGAGTTTCCGCTTAACTAGAGCCCAGTACTTCTCTTTTGGGCGAGGCTCTGGCCATTTTGTTGGATTGGCTGTTTATAGCACGTATTTGACCTTTGTACCTTATACCATTCGAGGACGTATTTCGCATAGTGAAAAGAGGCAAATCAGGCCAAAGCAGAGCTGGAGAGGCGTGGCTTCTAATAAACAGTAGCAACCGCTTTTGCAGACATTATTTCTCGTACACATCCTTATTGATAGTGCTGGTAGAGACGAAACTTTTAGATTTTCGACCACAACTGGTTTTCTTACCAGCCGGTAACGTTGTAAGCTCCAATACGTTGTTCTCCTTAATTGATTGCTATTCCTCCAGCGTTGCTTGTTTCCACGAATCCTTCTCTGGACTATTCAAAGCTTCTTGTAGGTGCGAGATTCATCGTTGTCATGAGATACAAGTCTTCCGTTAGCACAGTAGCATTGAGGCGGAATTCCCTTCGTTGACTTGGTTGATTGTTGAGGTTCATGTACAGCTTGTTCTACGTAGGTTTGTACTAACTCCTCCTGTGCCGCAGCGCCACCGAGCGATTTCAATTCATCAGCATCTTTCACAGACTGTCATCCGAATGGTCTTCGAAATCATTGACATCTTCAATAGCTGCCTTAGTTCCTCCATTGCATCCGTTTCGCTACGGGTTTGGTCAAACAGTGATAAGGGATAAAATGACGTACCTTCTTCCTTGATAAAATGTTTCACGTCGTCACTCATTGTAGGGATAAAGCGAGCGTCTCGTCTAATCGTTACCTTTTTCGTCTTCATATTAATGAAACACCACGCTGTGAAATCTTCTTCGGTGGATTCTGCTTTTCTTGCTTTTGCCGGTTGCTTGGAAAACGTCTTGGTCTCCTTGATAACGGGTTTTTCACTTCGAGAAAATTCACTCTGGTTCTGTTTTTCCAACGTTTGGCAGTCTCGCTTCTTGTGACCAACCTTCTGACAGTGGTGGCACACAATGGATTTAATTTTCCCGTCCACCTTCAATACTGCTGAATCAGCCAAAGCCGTTCCTTTCCGCTTCTGCACCTCGTTAATGATTTTGTTCTTCACTACAGCCAGCATTAGCTCATCCTCCGATCGTTTCTGCAGGGTAGTCGTTAGCCCGTAAAAAAAAAATATGGTAGACTGTGGAACACCAGAATGACTTGTTAATCAATGGCAAGCTTCGTACCAGCTGTAGGCAGTTTCTCTGTTGCCTTTGCCTTGTACTCGTTGTCTTGGCTTCATAGGCTATAATTTCAACGAATCCCAGTAACTTATGAACCAAAGCAGGAGACCGGATTTTAAACACCGTGAACGACTTGAAAAAAAATGTCCAGAGCGTTAATTGAGTCGGTTCCACAGTTGATTACCTGTGACTCAATGTACAGGAAATAGTTCCGGCCATTAGAAATTAGGTGGGGTGCCACATCCGCTACACCATCCTCATTGAGTTTCCATGTGACATACTTAACAAGCTGTTCTTCCAGCGCATGCCTCGGTATCCTACAAATATAAAACTCAAATATGAAAAAAGAAGTAAATCTTGAGGTACATGTATGTTAAACTCGATCCACTTCGAAACAAAAACCTACCATCGTGAATCAAAGAAAATATGGTTTTGTCCACAGGCAAACCTCTAGCAAATATTTGCCTCAAATTTGCCTCTTTATTGTAAGAAGGTGTCAACCACTCATACGCTTTTTGAATCCAAGGTTGCTGATTATCACAACGAATGGTGTCTCGCTCTTTCTACTACTCACCACCGTTTTCCTGCTGCCACAGAAAAAAAAAAAACTACTCTCACCGTACACGAAAACTGTTGAGCAACGACTCACTCGGTCCTTTCTTGTTTACCGTTTCTTCTTGTGCCTACTTTCGTTCACTGAGTTATCACCATGTCCAACCAACCAAGCGACACTCACCAATTCTTCTCTTCTGCGCGAACATTTATTCCGAATATTCGCAGTGAAGTCTTCTGAACGAAGCAAACGAATCGTTTTATTAGAAAAAAGAAAAGAAAAGAAAAGCAGCGGATGGATGAGAAGCAGGCCCTGCAAATTCTCCATACTGTGAGTGTGTGTTTGTTTACACAAATGCATTATTGATTTATACATATCAAGCTGAACCACATTAGGTCCAAAGTAACATTGAGAAATTCTCTTCGTCAAGCTTGTCTATTAAACAATTTGTTGATGTTTTCTACGTATTCAATCCTTAATTACACTCTATATTTCCACACTGTGTGTTGAAAATTCTTGAACATGGTTTTAGTCGACGAAGAGAGTCTCCCAATGTTACTTAGGACATTGTTACATTGTTCAGCTTGATATGTTAAAGTGAGGCACTACTACGACAGCGGTCAAATTTCCGGCTTTCACAGCCAGTCGTTTAAAGAATAAATTGAATTAGATCTAACGTGATTTCTCATTTGTTTATTTATAACAAAGTAGTATCCATTTGGCTATATATATATAAATAAAAAGAGATTGATAAAGGCAAACATATTCTAGTTTGAATTGGGCACAAACATCGTATTAGTTTGATTTGACTACCTATGGTGGTTAAAACAAACTAAAATTCTGAGTAATTGTTTCGGGAATTTAGCAGTTAAGTTCAACTGTCGTCCGTTTGAATTTATCATTATGATGGTTGTTTCATTATGACAGCTACGAAAACAAACAGATTTGTTGGTTGATTCTACCAACGCTTATGATTTTTTTTCAAACAAATTTTAGTATGATATAAACTGAATTGCTGTTTGAAACAAACAAACGAAAACGGTTGAAACAACAAACATTTCCGTTTTCAATCAACTAAATTTCTTTTGTAATTTCAATTATTTGAAATTAATGCTAACAAACATAAGAAAAGTGCACATTTACATTTATAGACTAGACTTCTTTTAGTCTAAGAGAAATCTACAAATGATAATGCGAGCCTTTCTATTATTTTCAGGTTTTTTAAATAAAATATTAAATTTTCACCTGTTGTTGAGTGACAGCGCCAGAGCATGCAGCGGGACCGGATGACGGAAAATGAAATAAACCAACAAAATAGTTTGTTTCAAACTAAATTTTTAGTTATATTTTCGCCCAACAAAATATCAGTTTGGTTTAACCGCCGCTTGGGTTGAATCAATCTAAAATTTTAATTTGTTCCCCTCAGTCAACGCTACCTGTATTTTTGTAATAATAATCCCCTTTCAAGGTGGAAACAACAAAAATATTAGTTAAGAACAGCCATAATTTCTGTAGTATTGTTGTAATGTAGTTAGGTAGAAACAACCAAACTGGCTGTTTGTTTCAAAACAAAATCGGTGGTTTAAAACAACAAATCGGACTTCTGAAACAACTAGTTTTTTTTTTAGTTTAGATATCAACAAACAAGTTTGTTGTTTCAACCGGGACTGTATTTTCTCCGTGGTGATTTAGAGAATATTGATTTCAAATCCCATGCACATAATTTCTAGTGAAAACTAGATGTATGGATGCTGATATCAATATAGTCTATATCACGTGATATAAGTTGTAATGTGAGCGGGGTGTAAATCACTTCCAGCCGGACTAATAGGATCACTCCTCAGATGATGACCAAAGCAACTAATAATCAGCGTATTCATAAAGAAGGAACCAAAGTGATAAGCCAAAACGTTTTTTCATCACACTTTACTCGAGGCGAATCGAAAATACCATTCTTCGGCACAGCGTCAAGAGACCAAAAACGAATTCGAGTTTTCCACTTTTTTTTACTAAATTTACTCGCGGCGAATCTAAAACAACATTCGTCGACGAAGTTACTCACGTTCGAATAGCAAACAGTGAAGAACGACGATGAACGAATGAGAGGGAATGTAACATAGCGCGAATAGCACAAAACTTCCTCTCACACGAGTCAGTCACAAAGCCACCCATCAACGACAGCACTCCTTTCGTTCGCGAATGCTTGCTTAACTTCCCTTATTTCGGAAGTGTTCGGTGATGACAAACACATTCGAACCGAATGAGGAGAATATCAGTAACACTGACCAACAGGAAACCACCACATCACAGGTACCCACCACACGCACGAGTTTTCTCCAACGCACGTTTCACATTAATCTCCATACCCACTTCCAAAGTCGGCGTTCAACCCGCAAACCGGCACGTTTTCATTGCCACCTCCCCTTTTTTGGGTTTTTGGATGATATATAAAAAAAAAAAAAAAAAAAAATAAATGAATTTTTAACAAAAAAAAAATAAATTTAATTAATCTATTAACACCGAAAACTATATTATCAGTTTTGGTTTTTCAAAATAGAAAAAAAAAAAAATTCCAGTTGCAAACTAGAATAACCTTCTAACGAAAACGTTTGGACTATTGTGATTATTTTAGGAAAATAGGTCCGTGATTGTATATGCATCAGTTTGATGCATCAATCTGATACATACACAATCACGGATCTATTTTCCAGTAGTAATCGAAATTGTCACAATAGGTCACTTCAGGATAAATGCTCTTACTCTTTCTCTCTATAGGAAAATAATTGGCAAACAACAAGGCCAGTTAAAGTTAAAAGTCCCATACAAAATTTAAATAAAGATTCCATTGTGAAGTGACATATACTGCCGGTGGACGCATAAATGTCACATTGTGCTATGGAGTTCCATAGCACATGTGATATGTATGCGTCCACCGGCAGTGTACTGTCTATCTGTAATAACACGTTGTGTGAAAATGCCAGTAGAACATTGTGTCGGGGAAAACATATAATTTGAACGGTGAAATTTCTAAGAATTAAGAGCAAAGTCAAAATAAAGTGCCTAAAACATCATTGGAGGAAACTGTGATTTACGTTATTAAACTGACTTGTTTTAATCAGTAGGCCAGATACCATTTCTACGCACAAAATACGGACGATACCCAAATTTCCAATTTCCGAGATAAGACGGTTTCATTGAATACTTCGTGAGCTTGTAGGACTTGGCGAATCTGTACAACGAAAATTGAAGATATTTCTAAATGTTAGGAAAGCTAATAGAATAGAATTTACCGTTTTAGGCTGCGCTTGCAGCTCAGTCACCGGGCCATTCTTTATCATTAATGGTCCTCGTGATGATGATGCTGTTGGAGAAACAGATTTTTTTTAACCACATGAGACATACTCAACAGCCTCGGTCCCATCTCAGTGATCCCAATTTTTATGAGATCACTCTCCGAGACATATTCCAATGATTCATCGTTGAATTTGTGTTCTGAAAATATAAACTTTAGTCAGCATTTTTCTGTAAGGTATTTGTATTTATTGCTTGAGTTTTTTTTTTATATATTTTCATTAGCAGTATACTGCCGTGAAACGCATCTCAGCTGAACACAGGCTCCCCCCTTCTTTTATAATTAGAACATTGCATTAATAGACTAGACTAGTTAATTAGTAATACATTCAGTATTATTGGAAACTGGTCAGTAGCTAATGCAGAAGAACATTGAAATATCTAGTCGGTATATCTTAAACTGATGTACATGAAGTTGTACCCCGGTTCTCGGTTCACTGTGTTGCAGTTTCCACAGTTATAGATATTTTACCTACCCCTCCATGGTCCCGAGGTATGTTATTTAATAGTGATACCTTATTGCTATGTAGATCTCTTATCCCTTTCATTCTCCGTCTCTTATTATTATATGTACCTTTCCTCTTTCTCCCTTTTTCTCTATTAGTGCATTTAATATGCCAAAGCTACCCACCCCTTTCTTCCCTTCCCCTCCCACCAAATTTTCAAAATTATGTTCGGTACTTCTTTTGCTGCATTCGATCTGTAAATCAGAAATTTCACCGAACATTTTGTAATGTATGATATCTTACAAAATTCCGCCAATCAAAAATACAGAATTCCTGTAATTTACAGAAAACTACCGAAATTTGTAGAATCAAACTACCGATCGAAACGGTAAATCGCTGCGGTTCTGCAACACCGTAAAAACAAATGACGAATGTACTGTAAATTTAATCTTTTACATAATAAACTGTAAAAAAGTAGCGAACCGATTGTAAAATATTATGTCCTGCAAACGAATTATATTTAACAACTACGCCTGGTCTAAAGCTAGTACCATTAACAGTCAAGTGATTGATGTGAGAGATAATCTTAGGAAAATCAAACAGTAACAATGAATTTTTCAATGAATCCTTATCTATCTTGGTACTTGATTTAACCATTATTTTGTCAATTTCGTATTCATGGTTGATAATTGAGTTGACTTCTTTGAGATTGATTCGTTTTATCATGGTATTTGTCAAATTACGAAAATTTCGCCAAGTTTTTGCTTGCGATTTAGACACTTCAAACTAAGCTTCGAAATGTAAACAACTCATTTTTGCAATTGGGCCACCCCTTTCAATGACTGCTGGATAGTGCCCTATGTGATGCACTTTATTGATCGGATTTTTGTCTGGTAATGTCAAATTCAAATTTGCATAAAAAGTATGAATGGTTTCATTTAGCCTGTTGATCATTTCATTTGATAAGCATGTTGAAAAGGAGTAGTATGTAATAATGAGTAAATCTGTAATCAGGTTTGATACATTTGGGAATTTTGGCAATATATCTGATAGAATGAACGGAAAAATTCTCAGTAATGTCCAATTTTGTGAAGCAGATTCGTTTATCATATTACCCTTCTGTTTTGTAGTTTTTGATGAGAAGTTTCCAGATGGCTTATCATTAGCCTCCGCGACTCCATAATCAACATTTTTAATTCGCTCATCAAATTCCGTATCAGTAATAGCTTTTGAGACTTTTATAAGAATGTTCAATACGTTTTTAAAGACCATTCCCACCAACCCTTCCAGAATGTCTTGCATAGGATCGAAATATTTCCAACTCCACCTCTATACAAACATTTAAAAAACAAAATCCATTTTCGGTGAAGTGGAAATACTTCAAACGGTCCAATGCACATCTTCGCAGTACGCTGCATTTAGAGGATAAAGTAGAGTTATTCCTCACAGCTTCGATGTCCAAGTTGACACTCTTCCGGGATTTAGGTGGATATGCAGCTCCATATTCTAACAAGAGACAACAACAAAGCTCCATATTCTCCACTGTGAAACGATTCCCTGGTGACCTAGCAAGCTCGGCAAAATACATTGGATTGGGCAGGCATAAGCTCAAAAAGCTCATGTTTTGCTGCTGTATCACCCAGAATGTAAACTACCGTAGCACGTAAAACTAAATTTCAATTTTCACCTCCTAAGTTGAAGATCACACCGGTTTCCGATTGAAGGTTTAGTAAATCCTCCACCAGCGGCTGCAATATTCTCTCAAATCCGTATTTTTTGACCAACTGTGAGCGAATCATGAGAACGGTGTAAACTCTTTCAAGCCCCGAGTTGATTTTATCATCAAAAGTTTTGGATTTTAAATGAAATGACGGTAACTTTTTGCTTTCCTCTGAGAGATCCAAGTGGATTACAATACTCCATATCATCGATATGAATTGACAAACGGATTGCATGCGGCTATTTCCGGAAGTATTGAATTGCTTCGAACATGTTTCCGTCCAGAAAGTTACATATGGTGTTGGTGGACTTTCGTTCTCCTGCTATCATTTCTCTCGCTTTCTTGTTACTCATGATGAATATAAGGATATCTGTAATTGAAATGTAGTGCATCGTTTCCTTCAATGCAACTGTTTTCTGAACGCAGCCAAATGCCTTCCTTCGGCCTCGTTTGTACTGGATGGCCGTTTCGAGTAGAACGATGCACTTTACATTTTTTGATTACGATTTCCTGCTGTTTCGGGTTATTACACGATACCTTTCTTCTCAGGTATGTCAAGTTTCGTTCGGGGGTTTTCACATCGGCAAATATTCCGTCGACGTTCAAGTGGTTCATTGAAGCGGTCATCACATCGTTTTCATCCATAGCGATTCCTACATCGCCCAAACATTTCTTGATGACTTCTGTGGAATAAATCTGATAAGATTTGAATAATTTTGAAGTCATCTTGATGAAATCTTGGATTTTACGCTCCGGAAGTAACACATCACATCGAAAATTGGTTATAACTTCAGAAACACAATCAACTAGCTCCTGCCATTTACTAGATATCGAATCGGGCATTCCGGAATCAACCCCCGAACCGTCATCCTTGTCCATGACCTCATTCCGAGTAGAACCGGAAATGCAGGAATTAGGTTATTCCTCTTCCGGGTGATTCTGTATTATGTGACGTTTCAACTGCTTGAATGTAGTACACCATGCTCTACAAATACGGCATTTGAATGGAACAGCATTCTTTGAACTGGTGTTCAGTTTATGAAATTCCTTTACATGGAATTTCAGCTCAGAAACATAACCCTCAATGAAAATCCCGCATTTTGAAACCGAACACTGCAATCCTTTAAAGGTTTTTCGCCATTATAATCATTGGAAAATATACATAACATCAGAAAAATTGTGCTTCTCGTAAAAAAAATTCAAACTATGCGCCTAACAACCAACCAATTAAACTACCGGAAGCTCTGGTATGAACTGATCAATGTTTCGCGCAAAGATATTCGGAAGTACGATTCTACTGATGATATTGAAAGTTTATTTTAAATTATTAGCGTACCTCTCAATTTTTGGAAGCTTTCGCTATCCAATTTGACCTTTAGTTCTTCCATTTTCTTTCCTTTTTCCTGGACTGGATTCCATATACTATCACAAAATGGGTACATTTTTACCCATTAATGGGTACTGGCCGGTTACAGTGCGGTAAACTGACGACGTGAAGGGACACAGCACACTCAGTCCAGCTCTGCGCTCCATACGAAATGAATCTGTTCTTATACTACATATTTCTATCAATTATGTTATGCATAAATTAGCATTTTTGTTTTGGGTTTGCACCGTTTGGTAAATAACCTACAATTAATAAAAACAAAATCAAAGCAGTTATTTGAAGACTATTTTTGGAATATCTGCAGAAAACTAACTTTACATTTTTTTAATTGTTATGTGTGTATCATAATCTCCGTACGTGGAGTAACGATTATGATGTAGATTTCTAACTTCACATTGTTTAACATTTCTTAACACATTTTAGTTAAAGGTAAAACTGTGCATTTTTCTCGAAGAAAAAGAAACTAGAGGTGGGTTATATTAGGGATATAACCGCAAGGTTAATGTAGGACCGCGTTGGTGTGTCCATTCTTATGAAATTGTCTAAAGGGTGATACGGTCAAAATTTGGTCAAGGGAAAACGCGTGTAAATCGGTGAAATCGTTTATTTAAAAAATCAAATTAAATTTCTTTTTCAAGTTCAATTAGTATAAAATTCAGGAAAAATATTCAGTTAGGCTTCCGCTTTTCCAAATCCGAATTGCCGGGCCTTACGCTTGACCCCTGCCATCAGATTTTGTACAGCCACCTTGTCCACCTTCTTCGCCGCAGAAAGCCAGTTTGCCTTGAACTGCTGCTCGTCCTTAGCAGTTTTTTTAGTCTTCTTTAGGTTCCGCTTGACAATAGCCCAGTATTTCTCAATTGGGCGGAGCTCTGGCGTGTTGGGAGGGTTCTTGTCCTTGGGAACCACCTGCACGTTGTTGGCGGCGTACCACTCCATGGCCTTTTTACCGTAATGGCAAGATGCCAAATCCGGCCAAAACAGTACGGAACAACCGTGTTTCTTCAGGAAAGGCAGCAGACGTTTATTCAAACACTCTTTCACGTAAATTTCTTGGTTGACAGTCCCGGAAGCTATGAAAATGCTGCTTTTCAAGCCACAGGTACAGATGGCTTGCCAAACCAGATATTTCTTTGCGAACTTTGACAGTTTCGTGTGCTTGAAAATATCTGCTACCTTTCCCCTTCCTTTTGCCGTATAAAACTCCTGTCCCGGAAGCTGCTTGTAGTCGGCTTTGACGTAGGTTTCGTCGTCCATTACCACGCAGTCAAACTTCGTCAGCATCGTCGTGTACAGCCTCCGGGATCGCGCTTTGGCCGTCGTATTTTGTTTATCATCGCGATTTGGAGTCACTACCTTCTTGTAAGTCGATAGTCCGGCTCGTTTTTTGGCTCGATGCACGGTTGTAGACGATACACCCAGCTTATTTGCGGCATCTCGGAGAGATAGGTTAGGGTTTCGCTTGAAACTACCGGCAACTCTCTTTGTCGTCTCAGCGGCTTCCGGTTTTCGATTTCCCCCCGATCCAGACTTCCTGGCTGTCGACAAACGTTCCCCAAACACTTTAATTACATTTGTAACGGTTGATTTGGCAACTTTTAGCGATTTTGCCAACTTTCTTGCTTGGACGGCATTTTGACAACTGAAGAGTGAATTCCAAAATCAAAATAGGAGCAACATTCTACACACACACACCTTCAAAATGAGGGGTGTTCAGGTTTTTTAAATGCAAAATTGAAAGAAATACGTCAAGTTGATATTGACCAAATTTTGACCGTATCCCCCTTTACATACTGAGCCATTGCTTACGTTTGCCAGTTCAGGCTTAGTGAAAAATCTCTGCCGAATTTACCACTCACGACTTAATGCCTCAAACAATCCAAAATGAACTATTTTTGATCATATGCAATGGTTGTTTAGGATTAATCACAAACATTTCACTTAAATACGCTCTTTTATTGTAAAATTTAATTGGTCGTCCTGAAAAGGACGGTGGTTATGAGACGCGTTAGAAACTAATTTATATTTTCAGTTTATTTGACCAGCAGGATACCATCATGTGCTGTACTCAATACAGCATGGTAGTTTATTAAACTCCTCGTCGCAGTGAATGGCGGATGGCAAGATACTTGGGATGATTCTAGTAATCTAGTTGTCACAAATTTTGTTTTCCGCCGGGAGGTGCCCAGCTCCGGTATGGTTTCGGAAGCGGATGCCACCTGCGTGGATTATCGACGGCAATCGGTCGAGCGGGGAAACTTGCAAATCTTTGCAGCGCTTCTTTTTGGTTTGTAAATGAGCAAGCGCTGGCGATAATTTGCGAGCCAGACGCGTAATCGCGAGTAAAATGGAAGAAATAAAAAGAATCTTCGTAACAGGAGAGCGAAAACACAACCGTACGTGCCGCTCAATCAAACTTGAAAATCCCAATGAAATCATTTTGGTTCGAATCGTGTGCTTTATACTGGCGTTGATAGCATTGCCTACAGAGAAGAGAGGCATTAGAATGCAGTACGAAGCAAATTTCATAAGAGAGGACGGGCTTCAATTATAAAACCAGACAGCAGAATAAAGCTCCTTTACGACACCAAAGCAGAGCGTGTTTTCAAGGTTGTCTTGAAAGTACTGCCCAGTGGTGAATCTCAAGAAGAAATAAAAAAACGAGTTGATAAAATTACTTGGAATTAGCCCAGTCCAATTAATTAAAATGAAAATGAAATCCCGGCCTGGCGATTCTCGCAAAGGGATTTCAAACGATTTCTACTTAGTTCACTTCAAGTCAAGTGAACTTAATAACCTTAAGGCTTTAGAAAAAGCCTTTTACTCCAAACCTTTCTGGAAACTCTCTAAAATATTGAAAAAACCTCAAAAGCCTATACCAGCGCTTAAGGAAGGTGATAAAATTTTGCTCACAAATGCGGAAAAAGCTCACAAGAAAATATTTTCGATGATTCTTGGGGAGCTGATTTGGATGAAGTTAAAACTATAACTAAAAAATTTCAAAATATGAAAGAACCAGGTGATGATGGAATTTTCTATATCCTAATCAAAAAACTCCCCGAGAGTACTTTGTCTTTCTTGGTAAAACTATTTAACAGATGTTTTCATCTGGCATACTTTCCAGATAAATGGAAAAATGCAAAAGTCGTACCTATTTTGAAGCCAGACAAAAATCCGGCTGAAGCTTCTAGCTACTGACCAATCAGTTTGCTTTCTTCAATAAGTAAGCTTTTTGAAAAAAATAATTTTGAATAGAATGATGCTACACATCAAAACAAACTCAATTTTTGCTGATGAACAGTTTGGATTTCGCCATGGGCATTCAACTACGCATCAACTTTTGAGGGTTACAAATTTAATTCGTTCAAACAAAGCTGAAGGCTGCTCCACTGAAGTTGCTCTTCTAGACATAGAAAAAGCATTCGACAGTGTTTGGCATGAAGGTTTGATTGCGAAACTGAAAAAGTTCAATTTTCCGCTTTATATCATGAAATAAGTTCAAAACTACTTAACTGATAGAACTTTGCAAGTAAATTATCAGAATTCTAAATCCGATCAATTGCCTGTCAGAGCTGGTGTTCCTCAAGGTAGCATTCTTGGGCCAATACTTTATAACATTTTCACTTCAGATCTCCCTGATTTACCTCAGGGCTGTCAAAAATCTTGCTTTGCTGATGACACAGGCATTTCCGCTAAAGGAAAAGTGTTATATCCAGGAGGCTACAAAAAAGCTTGGACATTTTTACAGATTATTTTCAAAAATGGAAGATTTCTCCTAATGCTTCCAAAACTCAACTTATAATATTCCCACACAAGCCTAGAGAAAAAAAAAGAAAAAAACAAAAAAACAAAAAAAGAACACCAGCTCTGACAGGCAATTGATCAGATTTAGAATTCTGATAATTTACTTGCAAAAAGTTCTATCAGTTAAGTAGTTTTGAACTAATTTCATGATATAAAGCGGAAAATTGAACTTTTTCAGTTTCGCAATCAAACCTTCATGCCAAACACTGTCGAATGATTTTTCTATGTCTAGAAGAGCAACTTTAGTGGAGCAGCCTTCAACTTTGTTTGAACGAATTAAATTTGTAACTCTCAAAAAGTTGATGTGTAGTTGAAATCTTAATGGCGAAATCCAAACTATTCATCAGCAAAAATTGAGTTTGTTTCGATGTGTAGCATCATTCTATTCCAAAATTATTTTTTTCAAAAAGCTTACTTATTGAAGAAAGCAAACTGATTGGTCAGTAGCTAGAAGCTTCGAGCAGGATTTTTTGTCTGGCTTCAAAATAGGTACGACTTTTGCATTTTTTCAAAGATCTGGAAATATGCCGAGATGAAAAACATCTGTTAAATAGTTTTACCAAGAAAAACAGAAATTTTCCCGGAAGTAGTTTTTTTGATTGAGATATGTTTTTTTTCATCATCAGCCTGGTTCTTTCATATTTTGAAATTTTTGAGTTATAGTTTTAACTTCATCGAAATAAGCTCACGAAGAAACATCGAAAATATTTTCTTGTGAACTTTTTCAGCATTTGTGGTAAAAATTTTATCACCTTTCATAAGCAGCAATGATACGAAGAAAAGGTTTTTTCAATATTTCTTAGAGTTTCAAGAAAAGGTTTGGAGTAAAAGGTTTGCTATTTCTAAAGCCTTAAGGTGGTAAAGTTCCTTACTTGACCCGAAATTGAACTAAATAGAAATCGTTTGAAATCCCTTTGCCGAGAATCGCCGAATACAGAGACTACATTTTCATTTTTTTAAAATGAACTTTGGAGCTGAAGATTCCTAGTAATTTTATCAAAATCTTTTCTTTTTTCTTTCTTGAGATTCTGCAATGGGCGCACTTTTCAAAGACAACCTTTAAACACGCTCTCTTTTGGTGTCGTAAGTGAGCTATTTTAAAAAAATTTCTGCCTGTCTGGTTCTGGTGAAGCCCGTCCTCTCTTGTAGAATTTGCTTCGTACTACCTTTTTTTTTTTTTTTTTTTTTTTTTTTCTGCTATCAACGCCGGTATAAAGCACACGATTCGAACCAAAATAATTTCATTGGGATTTTCAGAGTTTGAAAAAAAAAAAAAAAAAAAAAAAAAAAAATCTCTCCTGATACGAAGATTTTTTCTATTTCTTCCATTTATAAAATTACGCGTCTGGCTCCCCCATTATCGCCAGCGGAAACTAACCATTTACAAACCAAAAACACGCACAAAAAAGGTTTGCGGGAATTTCCCCGCTCGATGAAATTGCCGTGGCAAAAAGGGTCGAGAAAATCGATGAGTCCACTTGGATAAAGGGTGTATTCGATAAAAATGGCACACAGAAAATCTTCTGTAACTTTTGAATCGTATGAGTAAAAAACCCGGATTCCAGTCTAGGAAAAGGAATAGAAAATGGAAGAACTGAAGGTCAAATTGGATAGTAAAAGCTTCCAAAAATTGAGAGGTACGTTAATAATTTAATATAATATAAAATATCATCAGTAGAATCGTACTTCCGAGTATCTCTGCGCGGAACATTGATAAGTTCAAACCAGAGCTTCCGGTAGTTTGATTGGTTGGTTGTTTGACGCATCGTTTGAACACATTTATTCGAGAAGCACAATTTTACTGATGTTATGTATATTTTCCAATGATTATAATGGAGACAAACTTTTAAAGGAATGCAGTGTCCGGTTTCAAAATGCGTGGTTTTCATTGAGGGTTATGTTTCCGAGCTGAAATTCCATGTAAAGGAATTTCATAAACTGAACACCAGTTCAGAGAATGCCGTTCCATTCAAATGACGTATTTGTAGAGCATGGTGTACTACATTCAAGCAGTTGAAACGTCACATAATACAGAATCACTCGGAATCGGAACAACCTAATTCCTGCATTTCCGGCTCTGCTCGGAATGAGGTCATGGACAAGGATGACGGTTCGGGGGTTGATTCCGGAATGCCCGATTCGATATCAAGTAAATGGCATGAGCTAGTTGATTGTGTTTCTGAAGCTATAAGCAATTTTCGATGTGATGTGTCACTTCCGGAGCGTAAAATCCAAGATTTCATCAAGTTGACGTCAAAATTATTTAAATCTAATCAGATTTATTCCACAGAGGTCGTCAAGAAATGTTTGGGCGATGTAGGAATCTCTATGGACGATGTGATGACCGCTTCAATGAACCAATTGAACGTCGACGGAATATTTGCCGATGTAAAAACCCCCGAACGAAACTTGACACACCTGAGAAGAAAGATATCGTGCAATATCTCGAAACCACAGGAAATCGTAATAAAAAAAATGTAAAGTGAATCGTTCTACTCGATATGGCCATCCAGTTCAAACGGGCCGAAGGAAGGCATTTGGCTGCGTTCAGAAAACAGTTGTATTGAAGGAAACGCTGCACTACATTTCAATTACAGATATCCTTATACTCATCATGCGTAACAAGAATGCGAGAGAAATGATAGCAGGAGAGCGAAAGTCCACCAACACCATTTGTAACTTCTTAGACGGAAACATATTCGAAGCAATTAAATACTTCCGGAAATACCCGCATGCAATCCGTTTTTCAATTAATATCGATGATGTGGAGTATTGAAATCCACTTGGATCTCCCAGAGGAAAGCAAAAAGTTACCGTCATTTCATTTAAAATCCAAAACTTTGATGATAAAATCAACTCGGGGCTTGAAAGAGTTTACACCGTTCTCATGATTCGCTCACAGTTGGTCAAAAAATACGGGGTTGGGAGGATATTGCAGCCGCTTGTGGAGGATTTACTAAATCTCCAATCCGGTGTGATCTTCAACTTAGGAGGTGAAAATGGAAATTTCGTTTTACGTTCTGGGTGATACAGCAGCAATACATGAGCTTTTTGAGCTTATGCCTACCCAATCCAATGTATTTGGCCAAGATTGCTACGTCACCAGGGAATCGTTTCACAGTGGAGAATATGGAGCCGCATATCCACCTAAATCCCGGGAGAGTATCAACTTGGACATTGAAGCTGTGAAGAAAAACTCTACGTCATCCTCTAAATGCAGCGTACTGCGGAGATGTGCATTGGACCGTTTGAAGTATTTCCACTTCACCGAAAATATGTGTTTCGATCTTATGCATGACATTCTGGAAGGGTAAATACAATCAATACAATACAATTAACTAAATAGTCCCTTTTTGTACTTTTCAGATTCAAAAAGCGTATGAGCGGTTGACACCTTACAATAAAGAGGCAAACTTGAAAGAAATATTTGCTAGAGGTTTGCTTGTGGACAAAACCATATTTTCTTCGGTTAACGATGATAGGTTTTTGTTTCGAAGTGTGACATTCGCTTAGAAGTAACTAATCTTGAAAATTACTTTCCATGTAGATAATATCAGAGGATGCCTACGAGTTCTTGTAAATCTCACCAGAAGAGGTATTCGGCTTTTAAGGAGGAGTCTCTTGACATAGAGCAGGTTTTGGCGGCTCCAATAATTCGATGGATCGAGGTTAACATACATGTACCTTAAGATTTACTTGTTTTTTTTTTTTAAATATTTGAGTTTTATATTTGTAGAATACCGATACTGCGCTGGAAGAACAGCTTGTTAAGTATGTCGCATGGAAACTTAATGAGGATGGTGTAGCGGATGTGGCACCCCATCTTATTTCTAATGGCCGGAACTATTTCATGTATATTGAGTCATAGGTAATCAATTGTGGAACGCTTTGGACATTTTTTTCAAGTCGTTCACGCTGTTTAAAAAACGGTTTCCTGCTTTGGTTCAGAAGTTACTGGAATTTTTTTGAAATTATATCGTATGAGGTCAAGACAACGAGTACAAGGCAAACTGTTAATCGTTTGGTTAAATCTATTAGAGAACCACTGCACGCTGAACAATGTGATTCAGATGGCTGAGTGTAAGTGTAAGAAGCATTGTATTTTTCTAATATAATATCGAATAAATATAGAAAAAGTAATAATAAGGTATTTGCTAAAATAAGTAGTAACAGTAATTGCGATCTATTATCTTTGTGCTGATGCTCATTATTTAATATCACTACTAAAAATAAATCACGAAAAATGGGTATTCATACCCATTTCGCAAATAACGAAAATTTTGAAAAATGGGTACTTCATACTCATTTCCCAAAAAAAAACAAACGTTTTGAAAAATGGATACTTCATACCCATTTCCCAAATAACAAGCATTTTGGAAAATGGGTAAAAAATACCCGATACCCTGACGTACAGGCTCTTTATCCATTAATTGGTAAAATCGTTTTACCCATCAAAGGAGTTAACCCACTTAAGTTCGAAATGGGTGATATTTTACCCATTAAAGGGTGATATTTTACCCATTAATGGGTACTGGCCGGTTACAGTGCACAGCAGATCTTGCTCTGCACAGCTCCATCACGCGGTCAGACGCCGAGAGAATCGAGCGTAGAGGGGCGCTAGTCGCCGCGAAGGCCGCACTAAAGAGGGAGATAAAGGCCAGCAAGCGAGCCTGCTTCGAGGGTCTGTGTCACAAGGCCAATACGAATCCGTGGGGTGACGCCTACCGGGTAGTAATGGCCAAAACCAGAGGATCAGTGGCTCCAACCGAGCGTTCATCAGAGCTGCTGCAGGTGATCGTTGAGAGACTCTTTCCGAGCCACGACCCAAGTCCATGGCCCCCCGCCGCCGTAGATTTGTCCCATGACCAGCGTTCCAGTATCCCAGACCTTAACGCTGTCATAGCGACGGAAGGGTGGACGGTTCAGCCGAACACCCGTGACCACGTGGGCATTGACAACGGCACAACGGACAACGGCGACGAGGTGACGGTTAAAAATGAGGAACTCATTGCGATAGCAAAGTCGCTAAAGGCGAACAAAGCGCCGGAACCGGATGGTATTCCGAACCTGGCCATCAAGACGGCTATCTTGCTGGATACGGCGATCCGGCATTGATCACCGCCTTGAGTACCAAGAGCTACGCAAGTAAGCTAGAGAGTACGCACAGACGTATGTGCCTAAGAGTGGTTAGTGCATACCGAACGGTATCACGCGGCGCGGTCTGCGTCCTAGCGGGGATGATGCCAATAGGCATCGTCATAAAAGAGGACGTAGAGTGCTTCGAGCAACATGGAACATGAGGTATTCGGGAGACCACTAGAGCCGGATCCATGGTTAAGTGGCAAAGGGAATGGAACAACTCCACCAAAGGTCGGTGGACCCACCGACTAATCCCGGAACTAACCGGGTGGGTCGGTAGGCGACACGGTGAAGTGAACTTCCACTTAACGCAGATATTGTCTGGCCACGGCTGTTTCAGACAATAGCTGCACAAATATGGGCATGCACAGTTCTCCGCATGCAGCGAGTGCGCGGGAGTCGAGGAAACTGCGGAACATGTGTTCTTCGCATATCCTCACTTCGACGGCGTGAGATCCGGCATGATTGCCGTAAGCAGTCACGACACGACTCCGGATAATTTGGTCCAGAGGATATTCCAGGACCGGGACGTCTGGGACGCGGTATGCGTAGCAGCCTCCCAGATCATCCTCGATCTTAAACAAAAATGGCGAAACGACCAAAGGCAGGTCGCAGGGACCACCTACTAAAGCCCTAAGTAGTTAGACATAGTGGGTGCTTAACAAGCACAATAGCCCCCTCCCCGAAGTAATACCGAAAGGTGGTCCCGTGGAGGGTCCAGGGCTTAAGGCACGGGTGGGTTTTTAGTGGGTCGAGGAGTTGGCACCCTCATCCCCACACCCTGACTTCTTCAGGTGTCTGGTTGCAGATTTTCCATCCCGTCTAAAAAAAAAAATCAGCTCCATGACTGCCGAAAAACTAAATCAAAAAGCGAAGGTGTACCCGTTTTATATCATACAAGGTTGTCAAGGACACGTTCTTTACTTAAATATGAAGTCTGTGCCAGGATTATACTGTGCTTTTGGTAAATTTACTCTAAAAAATTGACATTATAACACATCACCTTGTATTTACGTTATTTTCAACAGCTCAATGTAGAAAATCAATCAATTTTTAATATATGCACTGATGCGTAGAAATATTCCCGATAGATTGGTGCAAAGATTTTGAAAATCGGTAATGAACTGAATTAGTTATTAGCGTTCAAAACCTAAGCATATTTCGTGACGCTCCAAATTTTCGTACTCGCAACGTGTACCCCTGTATTGAAAACGAAGACGTAGTTCTACGTCAAAAACTGCTGATGTTTTCACGTAGTAGCATATTTGTACAGTGTCAGTCACTATTTATTTATGCTACCGGTTGCACAGGAGCTCAAATTGTGTTCTCTTCAATATCAAATACAAAACAAACTAAATACTCGAGTGTTCATTCGTCCCTTACAGTAAATTTCTGGCTCAGCCACGCTGATATTATTCGCTCTCTTCAGCCTATGCAAATAATTTCATATCAAGTTACTGCCGATTTCACACGCTATGTACTGTTTTGTAACCCATCAGCCACGCGAGCTCATAAGCATATCTTCTGCAGAAAATTTACATGATCAATCCTATTTATCGTTTTAATTTTTTCGTAACTTTCCATTCACAGCACAAAATGTATCTACTGCTATACAGTGGCAATGTGTTAAGGTTAAGACGCTAAACTGTCTTCATATGAATCTTACTCCCCCGGATCAAATTTACAGCCGCACGCATGGCCGAAAAATGTGTCTAACTTAATTAAATTTACTTCCTTTGTCGGCTTAAAATATTTCATACGTACACAATGTGATTCACTCCTACGGTGCTTCTGCTGCTGTTGCTGTTTTATTTTTCCTCATTGAACTAAATTGGTCAATCAGCTTCAGTACACGGGTTGCTACCTCCAAGTTGATGGGTCCAACTTCCAACGATTCATACATTTACACCGAGTGATGGTCTGTTATCAGCTGTTTGCGGTTAACCCATTGATTGCCTTCCACACACTGCACTGAGATACCTTGTGATCATGGTATGTTTTAAGCCACTGTTGCTCGATGCGATTTTATTAGCCAATCGAATTAAAGCACTATTTTCACTCTTCACTAGCAAACACCGCAAGAATAAGACACAGTAAACACACTATCATCAGACCGATTCAGCATGCGAAGGGAGCAAGTTGGTAAACATCAGTTTTAAAAATAAACACTTCCCGTCACACAAGCCACACGCTGTTCCGCCGTTTACCGTGGGTGCAAAACCATGAAATTACTGTCCACAAAAACAGACTAAGTTCTTCTATGATTCCTCTCTATATAAATCGATGCGAATGCGACGACGGCGGCCCGTTGAATAAGCATGTGGTTCGCTCGCGCAAGATAAGCAACTACAAACACACACCGATTTTCGGCTAGCCGCTTCCCGCATTTGTTGAACGAAGACTGATGATGATTGGTATAGTTGAGCGGCGTCGTCTGAGAGAATGACTCCCGCCGTCGGCGTCCGTACGGTCGTAGACACAGCGCAGTCGCTTGAGGCTCTTCTCAGATATCAGACTGTGCAGAACTGAAAGAGGGTGCGAGTTATTCCACGTCGATTGGGACAGGTGGTCATAAGTAGTTGTGATTGGAGGAGCTGGATCTTCTGCTCGAATTAGAATGGAACTAGTTATGCTGAAGACTGTCATGGTTACATCCTTGATTTCGTAACTTGCGGAAAGATATGAGTCTGTAGTAAACATATCAGAATCATACTCGTGCAAATTGTAAGTTATAACATAACACAGTAACAACAGCAATCTACTGAAGCGCCAATCGCCATGTAGAGTAGAGAAATCCTCGCGTGGCTTTAGACGGAATAGCAGAGCGCACGCAACCTAGGCACTGGATACCTACGAGCATCATCATAGCATTTGTTTGCCTATCTGTGGATCGTCCAGTCGGTCTAGAGTTTATCACGAATCGTTTCAGAATGCATTCAGCAGAGTACTCGCGTGTCTTAACAGTCACGCAGTCGCTACACATTCTTTTGTGAGATTGTTCGGTTGGTACGTGTTCCTTTTCCGTGCAGCTTCCGGATGGAATACTTTTGTCTGCATGATTTTATACTCACAGTGTATCGAAAGTCATTAAACTAGACAAGGGGAAGTGATACAGTTCAAAATATAGTGCACACGGTAAATCTGGAAAACTCATTTTATGACTATATTTTGCACATTTTCAAGATTATAGTTGATACGTCAAAAAGTGACTAATTTTCACACACGAATGAAGAGTACTTTTTACGCCTTTTCAAGTATGTCATCAGCGACAAAAAAAATGCGTTAAAAGTAGGCACCGCTGAGAAAAGAAAAATAACTCTGCTCGTGACTTGAAAGTGTCGCCATTTTCAAATAAGCCTTTATTTGTTAAGCAGTTTAAGTTCCGGAACTATTTGAGGCTGTCGAAGTTTAGAAAATGGAGCAATTATCTAATACGGTGAATTTAGACGCATCCATAAAACTGACAGGTGAGTTAAATATTTGCTGTTGTCAGAAATCACAAATATTTTATTCTGTATGAAACAAAACAGGTCTCCCATGCCCTGTGGCCGGATGCGGTTATTAAGGATACATTATTAGGGCCGAATCATTAAGCTCGGGACCGAGCTTGAGACCGATGTGCTGGTAGTTTCTGAGCCAAAAACTATATCCATTTTCTTCTCGACTATCCAGCCGCTGCAATAAGGTTAAAACAATAAGTTCCAGAACGTTTGTTAATAACTCTGTAACAAAATGCTTGAGTCAGTTTCTGCGCAAAACCTAGACAGGTTTTTAATATTTTTTTCTTCCAATTAATAAACATGGCTGTGTAATTTATTGATATCTATTTCACTTTCGAATTTAAATTACGGAATTGAACCGTTTTCAGCAATACACGAGCAAAATGGATATTCCGAAATGCGTAAAAAGTATACATCTTTTATGTTTGAAAAGGAGTAAAAAGTATGCATCTTTTACTTTTCAAAAGGAGTAAAAAGTATGCATGTTTTACTTTTCAAAAGGAGTAAAAAGTATGCATGTTTTACTTTTCAAAGGGAGTAAAAAGTATGCACATTTTGACGTTTATCGGTTTACGCAAAAGAGAGTAAAAGTAATATACTCCTTTCTGGCGTAGTCCCAGTTTCTCTCGAAAGAGCATACTTTATAGTCATAATAGCGTAAATTGAGATTACCGTGCAAAATAGCGTAAATAGAAAAATATGAGAAAAAAAAGAGAAAATTTTTATAAATTTTAAACACAAAAACCCCGCAACCTACCCTTTTGTTTAAAAAAAAACAAAAAATATTTTTTGCCCCAGGAAAAATAACAAAAAACACCGTTTTTTTCGCCCCCTCCTCTTTGGAATAAAACAAGAGCAAATTTTACGCGTTTGTTAAAATTAATTATTTTTTTCTGTGTACTGCAAAATTTAAGCGGGCACTTGAAAGCAGTCGGTTTGGAAAGACATTTGTCCAGGGTGGCCACAGACTCGGGAAAATCGGAAAATGCGAGAATCCTAAAGCATCGGGAAAAAGTCAGGAATTTCAAAATCCATCGGTAATTTTTGCCATAAAGGCCTTAAAAATTAGAGAGGTTACGGAATTTCGTTCAATATTACCAAGCGGAATTTTGACAATTGATCTGCATGGAACGAAATGTCACCTTCACTTACGGAATAATCGAGCAGAATATTTTTCCGAAAGTAAAAGTGACAGCCAGCCATGTACAAACACTACACTGCACGCCGAGCTACTTTTTACCACGCTAGCGCGTGTATTAAATTCACCACTTTGACTTCGTGCTTCCAGACTTACACGCAATGCGCTGGGTTCAACACCATTGCCAGTGCTCGTGTTTTGGCTTCGGACATCGTGTATGATGATTCGGCAAACACCACAGCCGAGTGTTTCCGATTGTGTCCGATTGCGGAATACACGCGTGGTTTTTTTTAATTTTATTTCTACCCATGCCGTGCTTGTTAAACTCAATAAACTTATGCGCCCGTCACCCAACAGCCAAGAAACCTAGCCTATAAGTGGTAACCAGTGTCATACTGGGTGTATGTTGGGAGCTTTTTGTGATCGTAGCCACTCGGCTCGGGTGTTTTCCCAAAAATCAAGACACGGTGTCTAAAGCAAAACACGAGCGTGTACACTCGTGTCGCGTCCATTGCGTTGCGGGTTCATCTATAAGCACGAAACAGAAGTGGTAAATTATAGCCTCATGGTGGTGTGTTTGCAGTCAAGTTCGGCTCTCGTGCAGAACGGTTTGGTGTTTTCACCAAGGCTGGTGACAGCTCCCATTAGTTTGTGTGGAAACCTTACATATTCCAATATTATTTTTCGTTCTTTTCAGGTGGATACTCCTGTAAAAATTTATTTTCGATTCTTTACTTTTCCGTTTCAGTAAACGGAATCTAACATGGGATTGAGATAGAAAAATAAATTTCATTCTATCACGATACCGACCTTAAAGAACGAAAAACTAAATTGGAATTTGTTTGGGTTCTACGCAAACTAATGGGAGCTGTCACTTTTACTTTCGGAAAAATATTCCGCTCGATTATTCCGTAAGTGATGGTGACATTTCGTTCCATGCAGATCAATTGTCAAAATTTCGCTTGGTAATATTGAACAAAATTCCGTAACCTCTCTACTTTTTAAGTCGATACTAACCTATGCGGAAGAAACCACAGAAGTTTTTTCAAATGATTTGAGTAACGTTATTGTCATCTACTCGGTCCAACGATCTCGCTAACGGAATGAATCAGTGTTTTTCTACAAATCCAGCATTGCTGAAGAAGATAGCTCAGTGCTCTATGGATGGCCCGATTGTCAACTGGAAGGCGTTCAAAGAAATGACTGGGAAAATCAGGGATCTACGAGCCAGCCATGGCTTTGAAGTCCTCATCATCGTTGGGTGCTGACCTTAGTTCGATGAACTTCGTATCGTTCAAGGTAGGCGTTCCTGTCGAACTTAAAGATGCGGCCTTAGATCCAGGCACCTGGCCAGCAGGAATTGTGTTTAGAGAATTTGAAGGTCAGCCAAAAAACGCTGTTTGGCTTCCTCCTGCTGTGTCGATTACCGTTGCTCAAACACATGTTGGCACTCCAGTCGGAACCCCCTTTGGAACACCAGCATCTGTCCGCACACCAGTCCCTTTTGTGACTCCAGCCTCACAAACCAATCCACCTCCCATCTCGGACGACATCTAATCACCACTCCTAGATCGAACGTATCTTCTTATGGATATCCAGGACGCATCATAGAAAGCAATATGGGAGTCCCCAGCTCCTCTAACTCAGTCGTGCCGATTGCAGCCAGCGTACATCATAGTCGTCCTGGCCCTGGGATTAGATGTAGACTGGGGGTCTCCAAACCTGCTCTGTCACCATTCACCTTCACTCGATCGTTCGCTGCCTTATGCTGGTTCGAATTTCAGCACACTATGGGCCGCCCATTCTCAACAAGTGACATCACCGACCTTACATCAGACAATATGGCTCGCTTCAAAATCGGACGATACTCTTTATGGACACCCAGGACGAACCGTAGAAAGCAATATGGGAGTCCCCAATTCCTCTAACTCAGTCGAGCCTGTTGCAGCCAGCGTTCTTCTTAGTCGTCTAGGCCATGAGCTTAGATGTGGACTGGGTGTCTCCCAACTTGCTACGTCAGGCAAGTTCAAACATAAACGCCTCTGCTACCTCATACGCAACTATAGTTCCGCCGTCTGCCATCCCTGATGTCACCGATTGTGTTGAAGCTGCCTCGCTCCAGAAGTTAGGAAGGAGAAACTCCGTTCAGCCCAATTCGTCCGTCTGCCGTATACAGGACCTCATAATTTTCTACCGAAACGTCGGCGGAATTAATTCTAATGTCCTTGACTACCGTTTGGCTACCGCTGCTCGCTGCTATGATGTTATCGTCCTGATCGAGACTTGGCTCGATGCACACTTTCCAAGCAAGTATTTGGACCCGATTAGGAGGTTTTCCGAAACGATAGAAATCCCAACAACAGCAGGCAATCTACTGGAGGTGGTGTTCTAATAGCGGTTCGGACACGTGATACCGAATTCATTGAGGCGCATTGCCGCTCCGATTTCTCTATAGTTGAAAACTCGGCTTCAACGGATGAGTTTATGGTGCTAGGTGACTTCAATTTTGCCAGTATTTCGTGGAAATCGTCTCGCAGTGGCTTTCTCCATCCTGACTGCGAAAGATGCATGCTTCATTCAGAAGCTTTACATCTTCTCCATTGCTATAGCGTAGCAACACTCTCCCAAATTAACCACGTAGTGAACGAAAATCACCGCAGCTTGGACCTTTGTTTTGTAAGTGCTCGAGACACGGCTCCGTTCATCTCTACGGCCCCCGCCCCTTTGGTTAAGCATGTCCCACATCATTCACATCTAGTCGTTTCCATTCCTGAAAGCCTGGACAACGACTATGCTGACTTTCCAGCGCCTGTATCGTATGATTTCCGGAAAGCCGAACATCGTAGCATAACCGAGGTGCTGGCCAACATAGACTGGGATACAATTCTGGACGCTGACGACGTTAACAATGCCGCTCTCACATTTTCTCATGTCTTGGCATACGTCATTGACAGGCATGTGCCGAAAACTATTCGCCAGAAAGACTCTCTTCATCCGTGGCAGACGAAGGAACTAAAAAAGCTTAAATCGACCAAGAGAGCAGCACTAAGAAGATACACTAAATCGAAAATGTTACTGACGATCAGATAAGGGAACGTCCATTAATTACGTCACGCAAAAATGACTTTTTATTAACCCCCCCCCCCCTTGGTCACATCTTTTGTATGAACCTTCGATTTTTTTTTGTATGGATCGTCACGTTTTCTCAAACCCCCCCCCCCTTATTGCGTGACATAATTAATGGACCTTCCCTAACTCGGCCCACAACGTTCCTCTGCATGGTCACTCATTTGGTGCAATCGATATCAGTATTCAGATGATCTCCAACTCCGCATCGCAGCTCAAGTCATCCTTCAATCCTGGCCCTGATGGAGTTCCGTCGGTATTTATAAAGAAATACATTTCCATTCTGCTGGCCCCCGGCGCAAACGGACGTCATCTATACAGACCTTTCAGCAGCTTTTGACAAGCTCAACCACGACATCGCTATCGCAAAACTACATAAGCTTGGAGTAAATGGAAGTCTCTTACAATGGTTTCGCTCCTACCTCACTGATCGTCTGCTGACAGTTGCTGTTGGTGATTGCATGTCCGACGTTTTTCCAGCCACTTCAGGAATACCTCAAGGGAGTCATTTAGGGCCGCTGATCTTCTTGCTGAACTTCAATGATGTGAATCTAGTCCTCGTAGGCCCCCGTCTTTCGTATGCCGATGACCTGAAGATCTTTTTACGAATCCAGCCTATCAACGACTGTCACCTCCTACAACAGCAGCTACAAATCTTTGCTCTCTGGTGCAGCCTCAATCGCATGGTGGTTAATCCGGAGAAGTGTTCTCTAGGAAAAAGGAACCGATTCTCTTCGACTATAAACTTCAAGGCACGGTAATCAAACGTGCGACTTACGTCAAAGATCTAGGAGTTATTCTGGATTCTCAGTTGACGTACAAGTTTCACATCTCGTACATCGTGACCAAGGCATCAAGAGCTCTAGGCTTTATTTTTCGGATGGCTAAAGACTTCTCCGATATTTACTGCTTGAAGTCCCTTTATTGCTCCTTGGTGCGATCGATTCTGGAGTATTGCTCTGCCGTCTGGAATCCGAGCTATATTAATGGCGGGAATAGAGCCGAATCTGTTCAACACAGGTTTTTACGCTTCGCTTTGAGAAGGTTGCCTTGGAGAGACCCGTTTCGTATGCTGAGTTACGAGAGTCGTTGTCGATTGATCGATCTTGCACCGCTTCGGTTTCGTCGTGACACATCCAGGGCTTTCTTCGTTGCAGACATTTTACAAGGCCGAATCGATTGCAGCGCCATCCTGGAGCAGATTAATATTAACGTTCAACCAAGGGACTGCAGCGTGTTTTTAATAGAGTCTCGACAATGTTCGACTACCATGTCCCTCGGCAAACTCTGCACAGACGCTTCACGTCATATTTTTCTGAAATGTAGACCTTTATGAACAAGTGTGTTGTGGTTTGATATTTATGTTTAATTGTTTAAGTTTAAGTTTATTGTACTCGACATATTTTTAATGCCACCATTGGGGCTTTATTAAGTCTGTTGGTGCTGACTAAATAAATAAATAAATAAATAAATAAATAAATAAATCGTTTGCTACGGATTGCACGTCGTACACAATTCCTTCAAGGAGGGGCTAAGACAAACAGATTGGCATGTGGATCATTTTCTGCTGGCTTTGTTCAGCCTGTTATAAAATGTACCGCTTAGAAGATCCAGCTACACGGCTGTGGCATGCGAGATGTCGCACATGACTTACTTTTATTTAACTTTACTGGAACTCCTTAGGTGTTCCTTTTAACTGAAGCATTGCCGTTGTATGTATTACTGTAAATTTTAGTGCAAAGATTAACTTTGCAAGTTTTTTACACTATTTTTTTCTTTTTATATGCCACACGAGTTCCGCCAACCTAGGGTTGTAACACTGCTGTCATTTTTAAAATACCATAAAGTCTCAGTCCATTTGAATAATAGACAAATATATGTCACTGGAGTGGACAAAAACCTATTGTGCCATTCACCTTACAGCAATAACAAAGACACCAAATGCATCAGGCATTTTTTTTATCAACGAATCCTCTTCAAAAAATGATTTGTGCATTTTTCAACCCCTTTTAAATAGAATAAGTATAAAGTGTCGACCAATTGATGCATGACGATTTTGATTGTGGTTGATTACTAGAATTTCCTACACACTTAGATTTTTTTACAGAAATCTGTAAAAGTTTACCGAATTCTCAACAGCTGAACGTTCGGTAATCCAATTTTACGGATTTTGGTGAAATTTTACAGTTATCTGTAAAAAAAATTACCGGATTTCGGTAAAATTTCACCGAAATCCGTTAAATTTGATTACCGAACGTTCAGCTGTTGAGAATCCGGTAAACTTTTACAGATTTCTGTAAAAAATATCTAAGTGTGTATAGAGAACTTTAGAAAGAAAGCTGAAGGAAACTCATCTTATAAGAAAGTCATCTTATAATTATTTATAATTTCAAACGGAGCTTCTCGTCGGTATTCCGATCAAAAGTGTTCGCTGTTGTGGTTGATGCGGTAGACGATAAGATACTGGGACCGAAGCTGAATTTTGTCATCACGTCTGCAGCAATGGTCGAGTCGTTTCGCAGACCGAATCTCCTATGGCTTCGTTTCTTTTTGACGATTTGACGGGATTACATAGAGTCGCTATGGTGAAAATGGTTAAGCCCAAGCGGCTGATAGTCGAAGCAAAATTGTTAATTGAAATAGAATTGAAATCGGGTTTGCCTGTAAATCGGTAATCAAGAAAGCGAGAGAATTTGCGAAAAATTCCGACAAAGATGTTTTGGCATTCCGCAACGACGGTCGATCTTTTTACTGTGGTTTTTTTTTTTGAAGAAGCTACTCAACAAATCTCCATTAACATACCCTTTAACGCGTTACGTCATCTGCATTAACCCTGATGTTTTAACTCACTTCATGGACATAGCTTAAAAGCGTCTGAAGCTGTGTCTGGAAACGTTCGTAGATAAAGACTATCTGAGCGTTGCAGTTGCTCAGAAAGTGAAAGAAGAATTTGGACAGCTGTGTTCAGTGTCGTTTTCAAAGACGTTGCTTGCCGGATTCCAGAGTAAAGAACAGCGTTTGGACAAATTTTGGCTAGAGCTGATTGGTCATTCCGAGAAGGAACTGCCAAATTTGACAACATTTGTTAACAAGGAGCATCACAAAAATGCGACGATGGAGCGAGGATTTTCAATCAAGTGTCTGGTAGTGAACCTAACTGAAAAGTTTTTGGTAGATCAGAGAATTGTCTATTTATCACTTTGTACTCGAAAACCTCAAATGCTTTAGAAACTTGAAATATCAATGACTTATATAGAGTGATTTTTGTTCTCACTTGCAAAATGAGAGACCAAAGCAGGTTACACAATACGCAAGAAGCCCAATTTGCGTCTGCTATCCGTCATTTTTCCTATATGAAACAAGTCAGAATTGCAGATTGAACAATTTTCTCAAAAATGTCAAGAATATCTATTGATCCAATTTTTATTAACTCATTTTCTCAGTTGGGAAAATTAGGATAAAATTCGGGAAAAAATCGGGAATTTTTAAGTTAAGATTGTGTGTTTGTCAAACCCCATCTTGCTTCAAGACCTGGTCGATAAACTACCAATAATGGCAAAATTCAGTTGGGCGCTCTAGTGGTGGACTTGAATGTGTTCAGTGGTTACAGGGCGAAAGTATCATCGGCCGCTACACTAACCCACATCATCCCAAACTAATAATGTGGCGTAACTGAGGTCGGTAGCATTCCATCGAAAGTTGGAAGAGCAGAGCGAAGCAAACCAAAGGAGAATTCGTTCGTAAACGCACACAAGGTGCCGGGAACGAGCCAATCGATGCATCGTGAAGCACCAACCATAACGGGTCATCGAGAGAAAGCAACAGGAGCAGTGCAGCATTTGAAGAATGCGAGATCGTGCAACAAATTCTGTCCAATGGGCAATGTGAACGGTCACCTGGTTGAAAATTTTACGGCATTCAAAAGAATCGATTTGGACGGTCGTTGGAAGTTATTTAAGGCACACAAGCTTTGCGCACGTTGTCTAATATCACCAAAATGATGGCCGTGTAAGGGTAAAGCTTGCGGGATCAACGAATGCCCTAAGCGACACGTCCGTTTGATCCATTTCGAGGCACCGTTTGAATCGAAATCGGGAGAAAGATCTACGAGTGCTGTAGTTACAGTACATCTTCAGTTACCTCGTTCGGTCAAAGAGGCCAGGTTAACACATCTGCTTTCTTCGATGACGGATCTTTGGTGACGCTCGTCGAACGTTCGATGGCAGATGAATTGGGCGCTGGAGGCAGAGTGGAATCATTTTAGCTTTAATGGACAGAAGGTGTTAATAAGAAAATAGCTGGATCCGAGGCTGTGAACATGGAGATATCGGAAACCTGCAGAAATAAAAGATTCAAGGTATCAGATGTGTACACGATGGATAACTTAGGACTTCCACTACAAACGACTTCAAGGAACTTTCAACAAGATTCGCACACCTAAGCGATCTTCCGGCAAAAAGCATCGAATCTGCTGTACCGGGTATATTAATAGGGCTCAGTAGTTCCCATCTGCTAGCGACTCTTGGGATGGAAAGTTAAAGTTAAATGAGCCAATAAATACTAAAACTAGGATCGGCTGGGCTGTATCTGGAAGCTTACAAAAGCCAGAAAGATGAATGTCACATGAACATGGGTACAAATTCGTCGGATGTAGATCTTCATGATTACGCCAGACCCTTTTTCGATGTCGAGAGCCTGGCTGTAGCAGTTGTTCCTGCCGTGAAAGGAGTAATAGAATAGCGGGCGTACAAGATCCTAGAAGAAACTACGCGCTGTACCATCAATGGGAAGTTCGAGACAGGATTGATTTGGAAGTACGACTACGTGGAGTTTCCGGATAGTAGACCGATGGCTAAACGTCGTTTCAAGAGCCTTGAAAAGTGCTCATCCTGCAATCCGGATTTGTACGACAGTGTTCGTCGCCAGATAGCAGATTTCAAGTCCAAATGTTACATCCACGAAGCAACCACCACGGAACTGGAAGCGTTCGATCTGCGACGCACTTGGATCCTCCCGATCAATGTAAATGGTGTCCACAGTTAAATTGCATCACTTTAAACTCGCCCTCAAAAACAAGTCTCTCAACCGATTGTCATGAAATATTCAGGGAATAAAATAAAATGTAGAATCTTGGTTTAGGTATTTTTATTTCACTGTATTTCTTTACCAAATCCAAAAGCCCGAACTTTCTTCTTAATACCACGCATAAGATTTTGCACAACGCTTGAACCGACATATTTTTTTCCGCTTTCAACCATGACTTCAACATTTCCTGTTCTGTCGTGACAACTTTAGAATGTTTACGAAGTTCGTGCTTCATTATAGCCCAATATTTTTCAATTGGCCGCAATTCTGGAGAGTTTGGGGGATTAAGATCCTTCGGCACGAAATTGACACCATTCGTCTTGTACCATTCCAGAACATCCTTGGAGTAGTGACAAGAGGCTAGGTCCGGCCAAAACAATGTAGGAACGTTATGTATTTTGAGAAACGGAAGCAGTCGTTTTTTCAGGCATTCATTCATGTATACTTGACCATTTACAGTTGAAGTTGTCACGAAAGGCTTGCTCCGTTTACCACACGAACAAATCCCCTGCCAAATCATTAATTTCTTGGAGAACATTGACACTTGCTGTTTCCTGAGAGACTTTGGAACATCGAACTTGTCTTTTGCAGTCACATACTGGTTGCCGGAAATTTGTTTAAAGTCCTCTTTCACGTGTGTTTCATCGTCCATGATGCAGCAGTGTGGTTTCGTCAACATGTGTGTGTAAAGCTTATGCGCACGTGTTTTAGCTGTCCTATTCTCTTTTTTCATTGCAGTTTGGAGCTTTCTGAACTTTGAATGAACGGAGCCCGGCTCGTTTCTTGGCTTCTGCATGAAACTTTTGGTCAAGTGCAGCTTTTTCACGACATCCCGAATGGAACAGTTGGGTTTGCGTTTAAAGGCAGCAACCACTCCCTTGTAATCCTTCACGCAGTACGGAACACTTTTTCTACCACTCACCTTCTTCCGATCGACAGTTAAACGTTCCCCGAAACGTTTTATGACACGAGACACTGTAGACTGATGAATTTTCAACATCTTTCCGATGGCACGGTGCGAAAGAAGTGGGTTGTCGAGGTGCGTGTGCAAAATGTTCTCGGGCACTTGCTGTTCCTTCGACTCCATTTTCGAAACTACGACACATTTCACAATGAAACTCACGCAGTGTAAATAATACACGCTTTGTGTCGCAAAGGGCAAAATGTTACAGCTTATTGAAAGTGATGCAATTTAACTGTGGACACCCTTTAGTAGAGATTGAGTAGAAGCCGGGAAAGGTCAGAGTAATCTGGGATGCTGCAGCGCAAGTAAAAGGCGTATCATTGAACACTATGCTGCTAAAAGGACCGGACCTGTTGACACCGCTTTTATCTGTGATGTTTCCGTAGCGGGAGCGAGAGATTGCAGTATTAGCAGACGTCCAAGAGATGTTCCTGCAGATGTTGATACGGGAACAATCCCGGAGCGCTTTTGTGTTTCCATACAGAAATTCACCTGAGCTGCCGATAAGTATCATGGTTTCAGACGTAGCAATATTTGGAGCACCTGTTCCGGAACAAGAGTTGGAATTACCGAGAGGAGCTGCGGCCGTCATTAAGCGACAATATGTGGATGATTACGTCGAGTTTTACAGTACAGTTTACAGTAGAAGAAGCTATCGATGTGACGACGGAGGTGATTGAAGTGCACAAGTGAGCTGGATTTCATTTCCGGAATGGAATGCTGAGTGACAAAAGCGTGCTGGAGAAGTTAGAAGAGACAAACCGGAAATCATCGAAAGCCATGTTGCCGGATAAGGAGGTTGGGTTCAAGCGCGTCCTAGAAGTGGCATGGTTGCAAGAGGAAGACGTCTTCGCATTTTTCGCCCAAAAAAACCGAGACCTGATGGAAACGACCTTAATTTCCACGAAGAGAGCAATGTTACAAGTGGTCATGATCACTGACACCTGACTGACAGCTACAAGTCTCTGGAGCTACACGATATTCGTAGATGCTAGTGCTCAAGCTTTTGCGGCTTTGAAATACTTCCGCCTTGTAGATAGAGGGCAAGCCAGGGTCGCACTAGTTTCATCGAAAACCTAAGTCATACCTCTTCGAGAGCTTTTAATACCACTATTGGAATTAATGGCAGCATTGCTGGGAGCTCGCTAGCGCAAAACGATCGAACGAAATCACACGCTGAAGTTTGTTCATGGATAAAATGTGCGTAGGTATCGCCAAATTATTCCCTTCAGAATCAACGAAATACTCAGTTTATCGAGCGTCGCCGAAAGGAGATGGGTTCAACAAAGGTCAACGTAGCAGACGAAGCAATTAAGTGGCGGAAAGCTCCTTCGCGCAACGTAGACAGCTACAGGGGCTGAAATTTCTATATGAACGGTATGGGCTATGGATTCAGACGAAGGAGAGAATGTGCATTAAAGTCACACAGAGCTTCGAGCCTCAGCCATTTGCAGTCATCTGATCGTGAACCCGATGGTGGACACTCATAGATTTTCGAAGTTTGAACGTTTACTGTAGTGTATGGCATACACACTCAGATTTTTTTTACAGAAATCTGTAAAATTTTACCCCAATTCTCAACAGCTGAACGTTCGGTAATCCGATTTAATAGATTTCGGTGAAATATTACAGTTAAATTTTACCGGATTTCGGTAATTTTTTTTACAGATAACTGTAAAATTTCACCGAAATCCGTTAAATCGGATTACCGAACGTTCAGCTGTTGAGAATTCGGTAAAAGTTTACAGATTTCTGAAAAAAAAAATCTAAGTGTGTACGTTTATCATTTTATTAACAGGCTGCAAACTCCTAACAATGACCCAACCACCCAACCGCCTACAGATGGCGGAACGAATCTCGTGGCTGATTGCACAATCCGAAGCGTTTCCTGGAGTAGTCACAAACTTGAAGCAGAAACAGGATGATCAAGGCCCGTCAGGAAAACAATCGAGTGGAATTATGAAACTTACACCGTTCGCTGATGACAACGATACAAATGATGCATATGATGAAACTGTTGTCAACGAAGTGCGCCAAAAGTTCCAAAGTCAGGAAACGGTGCGTATGGTGTCACGTGTACAAATGTTACCAACGAATGGGAACAATAGTTTGACACAGTGCAGAGTGTTCAAGAGACTAGGTAAGGTTAGGGTTAGTTATTTTTTTTATGTTTAGGCTAGTTTTGTATATAATAGACCTTCTTCTGGCACAATTGGAACATGTATTCAAAACGAACAAACTCAATGTAAATAGATTAGAATTAACATAAATATACCTTTTAAATAGTCACCCAGCCCTTGAAAAATTGTTTGTTAGTCTATGCATGCAGATAAAAAATATATATATACATATAAGCTAAAAACATAAATGTATATATATTCTGTAAATAAAAACAAAAGACGGCAAAGATCGCACTAAATATTGAATAAAAAGGTAATTGACTAATCCACTAACCCCTCAGCGACGACTCGCATCTTGGCAGATGTCTATCGACAAGTGGCTTGTCAAAGTTGGCATTCGTGATTCCCGGAAAAGGTGAGCAGGAGAGAGAAAAGAGAGAAAGTGGGAGAGAGAGGTATGAAAGAAGGAGAGAAGAGATGTGGAGCTGGTTGTCAAGAAAAAAAGGAAAGAAGGTGAATCGAGGAGAAGGTTTTGGATCGCGAAAGTGGATAGACGTAGAAAAAGTACAGGAACAGAAAAAGTAGAGCGAAGAAAGGAAGCGTTCCAGTGAAAAACCGCGAAGTGACCTTTTGGAGGCGGATTCGACAGAACCGGATACCTGGCGAGTCCCGTGCTGGTGGTTGGCAAGTTGACTATAAATCCAAGCCACACGCCACGGGTGAGCTGCAGCCATCGTCTTGGCGGTGAGGTTCTGGTAAGGTCTGGTGGGTTCGCCCCCGCTTACTAGGGACCAATATCCAATTGGCTACGGCCCCGTCGGCGAGCACGTGGAACGTCGGGTGAATTACGGTGAAAGAAGTTCGGCTGAACGATTGTACGGCAAGCTTTTAAGTGCTGGAAGACATGAACCCAGGAATATGGAGCCGATCACCTGGGCAGTTATATCTATGTAGCTGCGGACCATCAGTTCGGAGGCAGATTCTACCAGACAATTCATGAAGGTAATCTCTCTCTCTCTCTCTCTCTCTCTCTCTCTCTCTCTCTTCGGCATGCATGCACGGAGTATCAACAGTTCCTGAACGGCCGCAACGATAACCCCCCCCCCCAAAACGATGTATCGCTTTAAGCAAATATATGATTAAGACTAATTTGTGTATTTTGTGCCTTTATTCTGAAAAGATCCTCTGGGTTACCTTTGTCCGGTCCGCCTATTATTTTCATTGTTGGTTGGGTACACGTGGGTCCTCCGAAGCAAGGGATGCGCCGACTCTGAGCCAAGAGTAATCCCTGAGCTAGCCACTAATTACAATTGGCGATCTAACGAAACAATAGAAATATTCTCGTTCCAAGAATATTTTTTTCACTTGCTCCGGGTGACTCACGATTCTTCCTCCTATTTATCGTGAATGGTTTGTGGTGTACGTGTATATATGATTCAAAGATACAACAATGAACTCTGTTTGATCCATTTGAAGTTGATTCGATTATAAATACTTCTCATCAGATCTCTCAAATACTTTTGTTATTGTTCTATTAGTTGTTAATCAATTAAATACTGTAAATAAGTGAATTGGAAAATGGATTAAATGAACTGAAATATTAAACTAAGTGAAGTGAAATCAAGAGGATAACTTAATTAGAAAAATCAAAGGAAATAAAGTGAAATATTAGTTTTAAGTGCATTAGATTGTTTTTTTTATAGCTTTTTTCTTATCAGATCATCTTATAACATGGCAACAAATCTGCTTGACTTGATAGTTGAAAAACTAAAACAGCAGTACGGCGACATTCGTGTAGATCATTTAAATGAGGATGAGTTGGATTTTGAGCTTGAAATTAGGGACATAGTGTTTAATAATAATGAGCCAATTTCAAGAAAACGAAGAGCTCTACGGGAAACGTTAAAGACCGAAAAATTAATAGATAATCCAAAGAAGACCCTTAAACAAGATCCTTCGTTGGACTTACAGCTTTGTATAGCTAAATTGAAGCAAATTGATGAGACGATTGGAGTTTCATCTAAGAGCGTCCCACCGAGATGTCAGTCAAGGTTGTTGCATTTAGGTAGTCGGTTGAGTCTTTTAGCAGAATACACTAGTGCAGAGGAGAGTGTCGAAGTCGCTAGGATGCAAGAAGCAGTTTTGTCTCGGCTGAATAGATATTTCTACGGAAAACGATCTGTTTTGGCAAATGAATTGGAAGATAACGAATTAATCAACCTGTTTAGCGAAACGGGTAATCCGTTAGAAGAAGCTACGGCACCATTATCAGTCCTCACGGTTAGCCCCCCAGTTTCGTCATCAGTTGGTAATGCAAGCAGAAACTTCCTACTAGGACAGGAGGATGATATTATGGACTCTTTACTAAGGTTAGGCTTGTTAGACCCTGATAATCCAGAGGAAACACAAACCGGTGATGTAAAGAAGGCTTTATTAGAACTGGAGCATGAACTTTATTTGCTCCGGAGGTTTAGGGATGTCCATTCGACTATACAGCGGAATCCAACTTCAACTCAGGCTCCGCAGGTCACAACCAGTGCAAACAATACAGTCACAAGTTGTACCACAACTTATACGGGCACAATCCCAAGGCGATCGATTCCGACTGGAGTCAGTACCGGCGTGTATCCTCCGAGATCGTTACCTCAGGTGTCTTCTTCGTATCCTAGGATCAGTTTCTCAACCAATTCCACTGCAAGTAGTTCGATGCCACGGATGGTAACCTCAGCCAATGTCGACCATGACTTTGAGCCAACGTCCTTGCCGTATGTTCCCCAGTCTGCTTCGGTTAGTTCAGTGTATCCTCCGGTTACGATAACGCCTACGATGCCATGGGGTCAGTGGCCGAGTTATTATCCTGCGCAACCTTTCGGGCAGGGGTACCCAGTTCCTAATACCACCGCCGAACAGTATCTTCCACCCATATGGAATCAGTATTCCGCTCCAGGGCCGGTGCCAGATGTACACCGGTTGATTAGCCGAGTGAACATTACACCCTCTTATCCGGGCCCCACTATTGCAGCGCCAGGGCAAGCTCATGTTCCTCCACCAGCTTGTTACCCAGCTCCAGCCGACTTTCCTCGTGGTAACTATGGTCATAAATCGTTACCGGTTTCCAAGTGGAAACTAGAGAAATACGCTGGAACTGATCAAGGACTAAAGTTGAATGAATTTTTGGTACTAGTATCCCAGCTAGCCTTGTCCGAACGGACTTCCGAGGGTGAGTTATTTGATTCAGCATTTCATTTGTTCACTGGACCAGCACTCAACTGGTACATGACAATGCGCTCTTCCGGACGGTTGGCCAGCTGGACGCATTTAGTCAGTGAGCTTCGAAGAACCTTTGCTCATCCGGAACTGGATTCATTAGTACGGACAAGGATCTATCAGAGACGTCAACAAAGGAATGAAACGTTTCAGGAGTATTATTACGACATGGAGAAAATGTTCAGGTCCATGATCGTACCTATGGGTGACGCAGAGCAACTGGATATTGTCAAGAGGAATATGCGGACAGACTACAAGAAAACGCTTCTTTGGAAGCCGATATTTAGTCTGCCGGAACTTTTGGAAGCGGGTCACGTTATTGATGCGTCTAACTTTTCCTTGTATGCGAAAGTGTTTGGGAATGATAAGTCTGTCAATGCTGTTTCTGAATTTAAACCAGATAAGGGTGATCCCAAAAACACTAATAACCGTCCTTCTTTTAAACCTAGCCATCAGCGACCAAATAATTATAAACCAAAAGAGGAACATCCTAAGAAGAAGGATGAATCAGAGGGCAAGAAAAGCACCAGCGCCACATCAACAGGTCCCTCAAGACAACACGATCCGAAGGAAGGTCCTTCTAAGCCGACGAGGACAATCGAAACGCTCATTGAGGCTCATCGACCTCCTCGTAGCTATGAATGCCTTTATTGCCGACAAACAAGCCATTCCTTGGATCAATGTAGGAATTACCGAGGATCGCTATGTCTGGTATGTGGGTTTAAAGGATTTGAAACCCACAATTGCCCCTATTGCCGAAAAAACGGCTTGCAGACAGTCCAAAACCGCGGGCCGTCGAACCCTTCCGCGTAAATTCGGTGCCGTTAGACTTCACACTTGCAGAATTTTGGGAACCTGTTCAGGAAGAGTTTTATACGGATGAAGAGTCGCAGGTTCTCAACATTTCGCTTGTCGATACCCACGATAACAGACCCTACGCTAAAATCAAAATTTACGGCATACCGTCTAAAGGTTTATTGGATTCGGGTAGCCAGCTTACCCTAATCAGTGAAAACGTCTTTCGAAAATTTAATAATGCTAAACTAAAACCTTTAACCCGACCTACGGTGATTCGTTCGGCAAATGGATCAGAATTGGAAATTCTAGGGCAGTTATCCATTCCTTTCAATTTCGCCGGACGTATCAAAATAATTGAAACGTTAGTGGTTAGCATATTGTTTGCAGATTGCATTCTTGGTATGGATTTCTGGCGAAAATTTCAAATCTGGCCGACCATTCAGGATTGCGCTACCGTAGAAACCGAGACTTCTCTTAGGATAGAGCCAGATCAGATCATGTTCAGTGATTCTGAACTCGCTCAGCTGGAAGAAGTCAAGAATTTATTTCAAGGAGCTTGTTCAGATAGGTTGACAATAACACCTTTGATCAAACACCGTATTGAAATAACTGACGAATGGAAAGGCAAGCCTCCTGTTCGTCAGTATCCCTACACACTCTCCCCAAAGGTGCAACAAAAAGTCGGATCAGAGTTAGAGCGGATGTTATCAATTGGTATAATCGAGAGAGCTCACTCTGATTGGTGTTCAAACGTAGTACCGGTTATAAAACCCTCTGGAAAGGTTCGCCTCTGTTTAGATGCTCGGAAAATTAATGAACGAACGGTTCGTGACGCATATCCCTTGCCCCATCCAGGCCGGATTCTCGGTCAACTACCCAGAGCGCAATACCTGAGTACGATTGACCTTTCCGAAGCTTTTCTGCAAATTCCTTTGGATGATAGTTCGAGGCGATACACTGCGTTCAGCGTTCAGGGCAAGGGAATGTTTCAGTTCACGAGACTGCCGTTCGGGTTAGTGAATAGCCCGGCTACTTTGTCGCGATTAATGGACCGTGTCCTTGGTCATGGAGAACTAGAGCCGAACGTCTTCGTATACCTTGATGACATCGTCATCGTGTCGGAGACGTTCGAGCATCATATGCATCTCCTTCGTGAGGTAGCTAAGCGCTTAACACAGGCCAACCTATCCATCAATTTAGAAAAATCTAAATTTGGGGTGCATGAACTGTCATTCCTAGGATACCTCTTATCAACGGAGGGCCTTCGTCCCAATCCTGAAAAGGTCCGAGCGATAGTGGACTACGAAAGGCCAACAACGATTACCAAACTGCGTAGGTTCCTAGGAATGACCAACTACTATCGCCGATTCATTGACGACTTCAGCGGAATCACCTCAGCATTAACTGACCTCTTAAAATCCAAATCGAAGATCTTGGGGTGGAGTGTGGCCGCAGAAGAAAGTTTCAACCGAATAAAAGAAAAGCTTATTTCAGCCCCAATTCTGGCATGTCCCGATTTCTCCAAAGAATTCTCGATACAGACAGACGCCAGTGACGTGGCCGTCGCGGGGATTCTCACGCAGATTCAGGATGGTTTCGAAAGAGTGATAGCCTTTTATTCGCATAAGCTGACAACCCCACAAAAAAACTACCATGCGTGCGAAAAAGAAGCACTAGCGGCTCTCCTGTCCATCGAAGCTTTCAGGGGCTATATCGAGGGCTCGCATTTTACCGTGATTACGGATTCCGCCGCCCTAACCCACATTTTAACTGCAAAGTGGAAGACAGCTTCTCGGTGCAGTAGATGGTGCCTCCAGTTACAACAATTCGACATGACCATTCGTCATCGGCGGGGAAAAGAAAACGTAGTAGCCGACGCGCTGTCCCGAAGTGTTGCTGTTGTTGTTGCTGCTGATCTAGGTGCTGTTGCTGTAAGAAATAAAAAAACTGTAAACGTTGAAAAGGCTACTCCATCCACTCTCGTAAGATCTACCGAACAAACCCCCAACCTAAACAACATTGAGTCAGCTCTGTCTTGGTACGAGCGTTTGCTCGAAACGGTTTCGGAGCAACCAGATGAGCATACAGATTTTCAAGTTCGTGAGGGTGTGTTGTTCAAGTATGTAGCTAACCCTCACGATGTACATGACGATCGATTTGACTGGAAAGTAGTTCCCGCACCGATCGATCGAGTAGGAATTATCAGGGAATGTCACGATGATTCAATGCACCCCGGAACCGATCGTACACTCAGCCGAATCCGGCTACGCTATTTTTGGCCGAGGATGGTAATGGACGTGCGGGATTATGTGAACCAATGTACAGTTTGCAAGGAAACGAAGGCTCCTAACATAGCCCTATCACCCTCGATGGGTGAACAAAGAGTCACTACTCACCCATGGCAGATCATAGCGCTTGACTTTATAGGGCCTCTCCCCAGAAGCCGGAAACAAAATCAATACATTTTGTCCGTCGTCGATTTGTTTAGCAAATGGATAATGCTAGTACCATTTCGAAAAATCGATAGCCAAACACTCACCAAAGCGCTGAAGGAACAATGGTTCTACCGAAATTCGGTCCCAGAAATTGTCATTACGGACAATGCTTCATGTTTTTTGTCCCGTGAATTTCGTTCGTTGTGTACACAGTTTGATGTTAGGCACTGGCTTAACTCTAAATACCACTCCCAGGCTAACCCTGTAGAGAGGGTAAATAGAACTGTGAATGTGGCCATACGAACTTACGTGAAATCGGATCAGAAACTGTGGGATACAAAGTTGGCGGAAATAGAGGTGGTGCTGAACACTTCAGTGCATTCGGCAACTGATTTAACACCGTTTTTTTCAACGCACGGATACGAAATGTTAATGAAGGGATCAGACCATGATATAGGAGATGACGACCCCCTTACATCGGCAGAAGATCGAAAAAAACGGCAGGCGGAAATATTCAACAGTATTAAAAATATAGTCCAAGACAACCTTCAGAAGGCTCATCAGGCAGGCCGTAAACGGTATGATCTACGTCATCGAGCGTACGCAAAAGCTCTAAATGTGGGTCAATTAGTTTATAGGCGCAACATGAAGCAGTCTAGTGCCATCGAAAACTACAATGCCAAATATGGGCCACAATACCTACCAGCTAGAGTAGTACGGAAAGTTGGTTCATCGTCATATGAAATTGCGGATCTTGAGGGAAAATCTTTGGGTATCTGGCCCGCCGTACATCTTAAACTCGGATAAGAGCCAACCCAATTGCTGAGAAGCACCGACGACGATGGATCATGGACCTGTGTTATACCGATCTCTACGCCAAGCGACCTACTTTTTGTATCTCTCCAGGTCATTGTTCTTAATTTCGCCTCTCGCTGTCGAAGATGTTCTCCTTGGTAAATAAATATTCCACTTCCAACAGCATATATGAAACTGGATCCAGTTGAAGGTGATAAAAGTTTTACCCCATTGCCACCAATTTCTGCGAGAAATAATTTTCGAAGAAAGTATTTTATCCTCCAATGGCTCGACGAGATTTGCAGTCCGCGTTCTTTTGTAGTTGGCTTGTTTTGTGGGATTTAGTTTTGCTTTAACCTTTTCGTTCGAAAACTTTCGAAGCCGTGCGTTCGCCTGTAAAATTTTGACAGGTGGTAAGATGGCTACAATCTCTAATTTGAAGAATGCTATAATAACAAGGTAGGGCAACCTAGGGACCAACCGTTTTCAAGAAAATAGTCGGGTTCTGAACTAAAACAGATGGATAAATGTTTCTTTCCACGAGAAAGATTATATTAGTTATCACTGTTTATAACCTCTGGGCACGTTTTATCATGGAGGTAGGTTTAACCTCTATGATCTTTTAGAAGATATAAATGGTCTTCTAACATAGGGAATCTATGGAGATGGTGCAAGTCTTCTAGAGTGATCAAAAGTAGGATGGTTTATAGGTAACCGTAGACTTAAATTAGAGATGAATGGGAAAAGTATGCGCGTTGAATGAATGATATCAAAAGGGTACCCAATTGAGTGAGAGTGTAAATGAGATAAGGAGTATGATTAGAAATTAGCTATAATTTAAAGATAGAAGCTACAAAAAAAAGAGAGAAAAAACCATGCACAAAACAAATGGAAAATGAACGAATCGAACGGAATGAAACGAATAGACAACCATTAGTTACCGAGCTAGAAAAAAGAGAACTAAAAGAAACATAACAGCCATTGGAGAGAATTCTGTATGAAGTTAATATTTATAAGGAAAAAATAAGGAGATCTGGAGAATTTGTTACTCAATGAACTAATATGTGGCGTGCAACTTCGATCCATAGAACGAAAAATTACCAAGTTAAACTAAGTTGGTAATTTTTACTTGGGAGGTGGGATGATTGTTACCAACGAATGGGAACAATAGTTTGACACAGTGCAGAGTGTTCAAGAGACTAGGTAAGGTTAGGGTTAGTTATTTTTTTATGTTTAGGCTAGTTTTGTATATAATAGATATTAAACCTTCTTCTGGCACAATTGGAACATGTATTCAAAACGAACAAACTCAATGTAAATAGATTAGAATTAACATAAATATACCTTTTAAATAGTCACCCAGCCCTTGAAAAATTGTTTGTTAGTCTATGCATGCAGATAAAAAATATATATATACATATAAGCTAAAAACATAAATGTATATATATTCTGTAAATAAAAACAAAAGACGGCAAAGATCGCACTAAATATTGAATAAAAAGGTAATTGACTAATCCACTAACCCCTCAGCGACGACTCGCATCTTGGCAGATGTCTATCGACAAGTGGCTTGTCAAAGTTGGCATTCGTGATTCCCGGAAAAGGTGAGCAGGAGAGAGAAAAGAGAGAAAGTGGGAGAGAGAGGTATGAAAGAAGGAGAGAAGAGATGTGGAGCTGGTTGTCAAGAAAAAAAGGAAAGAAGGTGAATCGAGGAGAAGGTTTTGGATCGCGAAAGTGGATAGACGTAGAAAAAGTACAGGAACAGAAAAAGTAGAGCGAAGAAAGGAAGCGTTCCAGTGAAAAACCGCGAAGTGACCTTTTGGAGGCGGATTCGACAGAACCGGATACCTGGCGAGTCCCGTGCTGGTGGTTGGCAAGTTGACTATAAATCCAAGCCACACGCCACGGGTGAGCTGCAGCCATCGTCTTGGCGGTGAGGTTCTGGTAAGGTCTGGTGGGTTCGCCCCCGCTTACTAGGGACCAATATCCAATTGGCTACGGCCCCGTCGGCGAGCACGTGGAACGTCGGGTGAATTACGGTGAAAGAAGTTCGGCTGAACGATTGTACGGCAAGCTTTTAAGTGCTGGAAGACATGAACCCAGGAATATGGAGCCGATCACCTGGGCAGTTATATCTATGTAGCTGCGGACCATCAGTTCGGAGGCAGATTCTACCAGACAATTCATGAAGGTAATCTCTCTCTCTCTCTCTCTCTCGGCATGCATGCACGGAGTATCAACAGTTCCTGAACGGCCGCAACGATAACCCCCCCCCCCCCAAAACGATGTATCCCTTTAAGCAAATATATGATTAAGACTAATTTGTGTATTTTGTGCCTTTATTCTGAAAAGATCCTCTGGGTTACCTTTGTCCGGTCCGCCTATTATTTTCATTGTTGGTTGGGTACACGTGGGTCCTCCGAAGCAAGGGATGCGCCGACTCTGAGCCAAGAGTAATCCCTGAGCTAGCCACTAATTACAACACCTTTTTAACAACCCCCAACTTTTCCCCACACCCCTTTCCCCCCCCCCTTAAAAAACACAAAGCTTCCTTTTCCAAACCCATGTGTGGACTAATCCAACCAATCACATGAGCGATTGTTACTTTTGTTTGACAAAAATTCATGGATTTTCCAAAGATTTGAAGCATAAAATCGAATACCCATCAAGGCCAACATTGCACTCCGAAGCAATGCCAGTTCCAATATCTTCAAATATTGCTGGACGTGCTGATAAGTTGGATTCGGAACCAGGCGAATCTGAGAAAAGCTTTCAGGATGATCCAGATTTTTTACCTTCGGAGTCTGAGGAACCGCATGTTATAACCCAAGAGGAGCTGAACGATTTGATTCGAGATTTGGAGCTACCCAAGACCAAAGCGCAGCTACTAGCTTCAAGGCTAAAGCAGTGGAATGTCCTGGAAAAAGATGTAAAGGTGTCATCTTATAGGAAGAGACATTCAAATAACATTAAATATTTTTCGATGGACGGTGATCTTGTCTTTTGCAACAACATCGAAGGTTTAATGGAAGAGCTACAGTTAGAGTATCACGCAACTGACTGGAGGCTCTGCATCGACGCTTCAAGCAAAAGCTTGAAGGCAGTGTTACTGCACAATGGAATTAAGTATTCTTTAGTGCCAGTTGCATTTGCAGCTCACATGAAGGAAACTTATGAGAACATAAAAACACTTTTGGAAAAGATCAAATATTCGGAACACCATTGGAATCTCTGTGCAGACCTTAAGGTAGTGGCATTGCTCACTGGGCTTCAAGGAGGCTACACAAAGCATTGTTGTTTCCTCTGCGAATGGGACAGTCGTGCGAGGGATAAACATTACCACCAGCAGCATTGGCCAGCACGTACCCAGATGGTACCTGGGAAGAAAAATGTGTCAAATCTGCCTCTTGTCGACAGGGACAAAATTTTACTACCTCCGCTACATATTAAGCTTGGGTTGATCAAAAATGTTGTCAAAAAGCTGGATATTCAAGGAGAACCATATTGTTTTTTGAGGAAAAAGTTTCCGAGATTGAGTGAAGCCAAGGTGAAAGAAGGAGTATTTGTTGGCCCTCAAATTAGGAAACTCCTTAAAGACGACAATTTTCAGCAAACTCTTAACGCGACAGAGTTACGAACATGGAATGCGTTCCAAAAGGTTCGTGGTCACTTCTTGGGAAAAGAAAAGTCTCCGGATTATGTACACATCGTTCAAGAGCTGGTTGATTCGTATGCTGCACTGGGATGTAATATGTCACTTAAATTGCACTTTTTGCATTCTCATCTGGACTTCTTCCCAGAGAATATGGGAGCCGTCTCAGATGAACATGGAGAACGATTTCATCAAGATATCGCACAGACTGAAAAGAACTTTGCTGGCAAATGGAGCCCAGCGATGCTAGCGGACTACTGCTGGATGCTACAGAGGCAAACACCTTTGGAAAACTATAAAAGGATAACGAAAACAAAGTGAATTTAAGTTGAAAAATATAGAGAAAATTCCAACTAAATGACTTATTGACTGAGTGACTGACTGACTGAGTGACTGACTGACTGACTGACTGACTGACTGACTGCCTGACTGACTGACTGACTGACTGATTGACTGATAGGAAATCTTGATTTTCATGAAAATTCGTAATTTTGTGAATAAAAACTCATTTTTTTCAACACGAATGGATTCAGAGAGGTTCATTTCATAAAATCCAAACCCAACATTCAAAGGGCGGAACGAAAATTCATGTTTTCAAAAAAAAAAAAAAAAATATTCAGTCTGCATTGTGCTCTCATGCCGTGCGGTTCTATTTTCTATTTGCTGAAGGAAGTGCTATTGCTACCTAACGCTACACCAAATCTTAAACAGCACTTTTCAGTACTAAATAATACCTACAATTTTTAGATTTCCTCTTATTCCTTTTCGATCCTTGTTAGGCCCTTCGGGTAACCCGGCTTGGATATTGCATTGGAAAATTCCTCTTCGGTCCCTCGGATTCTTATAGTTATCTGCTTGGACGTCGATTTGGAGCAAATTACTCTGCCACTATGGCAAATAAGCGCAAACGAAAAGGGAAATCTATTGATTCGCCTGCAAATCAAATTAATGTGAGTAATCAATTTAATATGCTCACAGATGATGAGAGTGATCCATCATCTAATCAAAAATTGTAAAAAACTTTCTCGATTGAGACAGGAAAAAGTTCCCCCTATTGTGGTGATAATTTCGGATTTCCTAAGGAAATCTTAACATTTGTTGAAGGTGTGAAATATTCCCTTCAAATTTCCAGACGAGGTGAATGCCGTTTGCATGCAGAAACCTTGGACGGATTCAAACGTCTTCTTGAGTATCTTACTCAGAAGAACCACAATTTCTTCACTTACGACACCAAAGCTGAGCATATTTTCAAGGTTGTCTTGAAAGGACTGCCCAGTGGTGAATCTCTCGATGAAATAAAAAACGAGTTAATAAAATTACTTGGAATTAGCCCAGTCCAAGTAACTAAGATGAAAATGAAATCCCGGCCTGGCGATTTTCGCAAAGGGATTTCAAACGATCTCTACTTAGTTCACTTCAAGTCAAGTGAACTTAATAACCTTAAGGCTTTAGAAAAAGCAAGCCTTTTGCTCCATGTCCGAGTGAAGTGGGAACATTTCAGGAAAACTGGAGCAAATTTTCAAAGCCTCACCCAGTGCCGTAAGTGCTAGGGATGGGGTCACGGAACAAAGCATTGCCATATGATTGGTAAATGCATGAATTGTGGGGATTCCTCGCACGCTAAGGACGACTGTCCTGTGAAGGAAGATCCTCAAAAATTCAAATGCTCAAATTGTGGTGAAAACCATAAATCAAATTTTTCGCACTAAACGCCAGGTAGGAAACAATATACGTTCCCGACCAGCTACTACCCATTCTGCAGCTGTTAACAACGATCAGCAAAGAACAAATTCCTACCAAACCGTCGGTAGAAACAGCGGACAGGTTTTTCCATCCGCAACTGTTACTTCAAACGCTCAACGAGGAGTAAATACTATTTCGATACCTGCAGGTACCAACAGGGTTCAATCTTCAAACCCTACATTCTTACCCAACCGTGTTGTTAACAATGTTCAACATGTAAATGGACCTACCTACGCTGCCGTTGCAGCGGGTAGAAACCAAAACCAATTCCCACGGGACTTCTGATGAATTTGATTTAGGTAACATATCCGGTCCTAAATTAGAATTTTTACAACAATCGTTAATCGACATGATAACCGATATGCTAAAAACTAATTCCATGTTTGAAGCTATCCAAACTGGTATTAAATTTGCCAATAATATTGTCGTGACATTGAAGTTCAGTAATGGATTTTATGTCATTAAGCATTTTGAATTGGAATGCTCGATCCATCAGAGATAACGAGGATGAGCTATTTAATTTTTTAAGAGTTCATAACGTGCATATTGCTGTTATAACTGAGACTTATCTCAAACCTGGCCATAAGGTCAAAAGAGATCCAAATTATTTTGTCTACCGAAATGATCGCATTAATGGAGCTGGTGGCGTTGCCATCATTGTCCATAGGCATATCAAACATGATGTAGAAGGAGATGTCTCGCTCATCGCCATGAGGCACCAAGAGTGGACAGTAATGTTTTTTGCTAGAATGAAAGATATGAAGAGAAAGTTGAAAGTTCCGTCAGTGTACGGTAGGCTAGAAATAGAACAGAGGTATTGAAAATTGAGTGAAAGGGCATGGTAAAGTAGTATTCGAACCACAGGCGTTTCGTTTGCCTAACATCCCACTATGGGGTAGCTCGAGGAGCAGATCACCCTGCCACCTCGACGAGTGGCTTTTCTTCAGCCAGAAATCCCTCAACTATTGATTTGGTCCTAACTGATTCATGTCAACTTTGTAGTCAATTGATTACCCATGCTGACATTGGTTCTGATCACCTTCCAGTTACATTTGAAATATCTCAAGAAATCATTTCTAATTCCATCAGTTCTACTTTCAACTACCATAAGGCTAATTGGGATCAATATCGAACATTTATGGAATACAACTTTGATCCTAATGTTCCATTGCAAACAAAAAATGAAATTAATAATGCTCTTGAATCTCTGGCTTTCTCAATAAACAGAGCAAGAGCTGCTTCAGTGCCAAAATACGAGGTTAAATTCGATTCAGTTATAATTGATGACGATCTTCAGCTCTTGATTCGTCTGAAAAATGTACGTAGACGTCAATATCAAAGAACACGTGATCCCGCTATGAAAGTCATATGGCGAGATTTACAAAAACAAATTAAAAAACGCTTCTCTTCCCTGAGGAACAAACATTTTGAAAATAATGTGTCAAAATTAGATCCGAGTTCCAAACCTTTCTGGAAACTCTCTAATATATTGAAAAAACCTCAAAAGCCTATACCAGCGCTTAAGGAAGGTGATAAAATTTTGCTCACAAATGCGGAAAAAGCTCAAAAACTTGTTAAGCAGTTTGAGAGCTCCCATAATTTCAGTTTGGGTCTTACAAGTCCTATTGAGGATCAAGTTTCCAGGGAGTATCTGAATATTTTCTCACATTTGGATGAAGTAAAAACTATAACTAAAAAAAATTCAAAATATGAAAGCACCAGGTGATGATGGAATTTTCTATATCCTAATCAGGGCTGGCAAATGTCATTTTCAATGAAAAATGACCAACGATTTTTACCGAATTACGTCTGAAAATCTCATCGGGCGAGAAAACGATGACGAAGATTTTCTTCTAAATCTCATCGATTTTTTCGTCATGACAGCACGTGATAGTGTTTTGGTCATCGCTATTACAAGCACATTTATTAATATAATTGTAAGTTTCATCACAAAACTTCAAATAAAATTTCCACTTTATCGATAACATATTATTACTTGGCTAATTACAAGTAAATTAATTCGATATTTTTGAAACAAAATCGTATAAGAAAAAATCTCATGACTGCATGATGGTGTGAGATTGACAAGAAAGCTCATGATAGTTCCTTTCTTCTCGTGACAGTGAGATGGCCTGTTTTTTCATCGTCACATGATGGCCGTGAGATTTACCAGCTCTGATCCTAATAAAAAAAAACTCCCCGAGAGTACTTTGTCTTTCTTGGTAAAACTATTTAACGGGTGTCCACTAAATAATGAGAACGAAAAGAATGGGTCAGGAAAAAAATACCAGTGAAGTTTTGTTCAAACTGATTTATTTTATTAAAAGGGTCAACTTAAATCTTCAAACTAAGTTTAGTGAATATTGTCATATGGTCCGTGGTCCGCCGTGCGGCGCAGCTTAGTCGTTATGCTGGAACATGACCGTTGGACGGCAGCCACATCGATTTTTCGGATGCAGCTTTTGATCCTGTTGGTAAGTTGCTTGGTGTTCTTGGCCTTCCAATTATCCTTGTATACCATGGAGCTCAAAAGACCGAAGAAATCCTCGATAGGACGGCACTGTGGCAAATTTGTCGGATTCCGGTCTTTTGGGACACATGGTATATTTTGGCTCTCCAAAAACGTTAGCGTTTTTTTTGCGTAGTGCGATGATGCCTTGTCCGGCCAAAACACGTATTTGCCATCCGAGTGATGTTGTTTAAGAAATGGGATGAGTATTTTCTGCAAACACTCTCTTTGGTACACCTCCTGGTTGATGGCCAAACCGCTTGGTTTGAACCACGGCTTCGAAATACCCTTATCGGATATTACGATGTATAACATAACCTTCGATTCAAATTTGTGCTTGAACTTATACATTACTTTTGGAGGAGTAGTAGATTTGTCCTTAGTGTAGAATCGGTCGTTTCCCGGTATCTGAGACTTCGAAAGAGGAAAGTAGCTTTCGTCGTCCAGAACGAAAGATTTTCCGCCGTAATTCCGAGTCATCCAGCGGCATTGGGATTTCACGGTTTGAATCTGCTCATCTGTGTACTCTGGGGATCTGGTTTTCTTTCTACACACTATTCCTTCTTTCTTTAGCGTCTTGCAGATGAGTGACTTCGAACAATGGAACTTTCGGGCTGCTTCCCGTTGACTTACCGAATCCTTGTTGTTGAACATGCTGCGCAGCGAGCGGAGCGTTTTCTCATTCATTATTTTCGCTGGACGGCCGCAACCTTTCTTCCGGGTTACTCTCATGCATGCCAGGATACGGTATACGGTGGATACCGGAACTTTTTCACGACAAAAATGGTCCACCGTGTATTTTTTTCCACGATCTTCGTTCGCTTGAAAGAATTGTACAACGCGCGCGCGCAGTTCTTCCTGTTTCGACGGCATGCTGAACACGACTGAACATGTTAGAGTGAAATAAGAGTGTATGAAAATTTTCTGGAGAGTGCAACGATTCATTCATCTAAAGTGACATTTCTATGCGGCCGTTTTTGTTCTGATGGAAAAGTATTGAAATCATTCTCATTTTTTAGTGGACACCCGTTAACAGATACTCTAATTGTTATATTTGTATTCTCCGAACGTGGAGTAACGATTATGATGTAGAAGGAGATGTTTCGCTCATCGCCATGAGGCACCAAGAGTAGACAGTCATGTTTGCTAAAATGAAAGATATGAAGAGAAAGTGTTGAAAGTTCCGTTAGTGTACGGTAGGTTGGAAATGGAATAGAAGTATTGAAAGTTGAGCGAAAGGGCATGGGTAAAGTAGTACTCGAACCAAGGACGTTATCATTGCCAAACATCCCACTGGGTAGGTTGAGGCACAGATACATCTGCCACCTCAACTGGCCAGTCTCCTTCTATATTTAACAGATGTTTTCATCTGGCATACTTTCCAGATAAATGGAAAAATACAAAAGTCGAACCTATCTTGAAGCCAGACAAAAATCCAGCTGAAGCTTCTAGCTACCGACCAATCAGTTTGCTTTCATCAATAAGTAAGCTTTTTGAAAAAATAATTTTGAATAGAATGATGCTTCACATCAATACAAACTCAATTTTTGCTGATGAACAGTTTGGATTTCGCCATGGGCATTCAACTACGCATCAACTTTTGAGAGTTACAAATTTAATTCGTTCAAACAAAGCTGAAGGCTGCTCCACTGGAGTTGCTCTTCTAGACATAGAAAAAGCATTCGACAGTGTTTGGCATGAAGGTTTGATTGCGAAACTGAAAAAGTTCAATTTTCCGCTTTATATCATGAAATTAGTTCAAAACTACTTAACTGATAGAACATTGCAAGTAAATTATCAGAATTCTAAATCTGATCAATTGCTTGTCAGAGCTGGTGTTCCTCAAGCTAGCATTCTTGGGCCAATACTTTATAACATTTTCACTTCAGATCTCCCTGATTTACCTCAGGGCTGTCAAAAATCTTGTTTTGCTGATGACACAGGCATTTCCGCTAAAGGAAAAAGTCTTCATGTTATATCCAGGAGGCTACAAAAAAGCTTGGACATTTTTACAGATTATTTTCAAAAATGGAAGATTTCTTCTAATGCTTCCAAAACTCAACTTATAATATTCCCACACAAGCCTAGAGCTGCATTTTTGAAACCAAGTAATAGTCATATGGTCACTATGAACGGAGTTCCAATTTCTTGGTCAAATCAAGTAAAATATCTTGGACTGATACTTGATCAAAAATTAACTTTTAAAGATCACATTGAGGGCATTCAAGCCAAATGTAATAAATATATAAAATGTTTATATCCTCTTATAAACAGAAAATCCAAACTTTGTTTGAAGAACAAACTTCTAATATTCCAACAAATCTTTAGACCGGCCATGCTTTATGCTGTGCCAATATGGTCTAGTTGTTGTGCTACTAGGAAAAAAGCACTTCAAAGCATTCAGAACAAAGTTCTGAAAATGATTTTGAAGCTGCCACCCTGGTTCAGTACTATTGAGTTACATAGAATTTCAAACGTTGAAACTCTAGAAGAAATGTCCAACAAAATAATTCATAATTTTAGACAAAAATCATTGCAGTCTTCAATTGCAATGATCAATTCTCTCTATAGATAAGAACTAGTTTTAAGAAATCAATAATTATTCTTACACGCAGGCAAAAGGAACCCTGTTAAAAATACTGAATAGACAAAGTAAAAATAATATTAACACAATTAGATATAAATGATAGCATATAAGGTTGAAATGTTAATTACTTAGCAGGATCACCTAGGTTAATATATGAATGTAAAATAATGTAAAATTTGGAATAAATAGTTACAAAAAAAAAAATGTTTTCAAAATAGGAAATCTTGATTTTCATAAAAATTCGTAATTTTGTGAATGAAAACCCGGTTTATTTCATCAATCTTACGTGTTACGAAAAATCTGTGTTCACGAATGGATTCAGGGAGGTCCATTTCATAAAATCCAAGCCCAGCATTCAAAGGGCGGAGCTGAAATTCATGTTTTCAAAATAGAAAATCTTGATTTTTATGAAAATTCGTAATTTTGTGAATGAAATCCCGGTTTATTTCATTAATCTTACGTGTTACGAAAAATCTGTGATAACGAATGGATTCAGGGAGGTTTATTTCATAAAATTCAAACCCAACATTCAAAGGGCGGAACGAAAATTCATGTTTTCAAAATAGGAAATCTTGATTTTCATGAAAATTCGTAATTTTGTGAATGAAAACCTGGTTTATTTCATCAATCTTACGTGTTACGAAAAATCTGTGTTCACGAATGGATTCAGGGAGGTCCATTTCATAAAATCTAAGCCCAGCATTCAAAGGGCGGAGCTGAAATTCATGTTTTCAAAATAGAAAATCTTGATTTTTATGAAAATTCGTAATTTTGTGAATGAAATCCCGGTTTATTTCATCAATCTTACGTGTTGCAAAAAATCTGTGTTCACGAGTGGATTCAGGGAGGTCCATTCCATAAAATCCAAGTCCAACTTGCAAAGGGCAGAGCCAATATTCTGGTTCTGGTATGAGGTAGATCATATTACTACGGAAATACGTGTTTTTGTGAATTTTAATCACATTTTTCTCAAAAACTGGACGTGTTACAGCATTTCTGAGCCCATATTTGAATTCAGCGTGGCGAAATCTATAAAATTCAACATATATACTTGAAGGGAGTGAAACACTGCCGACTAATGTTATTACTCGTGTGGGGCTGAAAATAGAAAAAAAAGAAGATGGCGCACATCCAAGATGGCAGCACATAACATAATTGGCAGCGAAAATTCCGCAAGAGAAGAGAATGGTTAACGCTTCAACATTGGTGAATTTTATGGCCATATTGTACTTAGCTCTCATGTTGCTTGGAAACGTAATGGCATTCGAAGGACCTAGATTAATTACATTCAGTTGCGGGGCGACCCCGGCGTACCGGTTAATATCCATACCTCTCACGCCAAGGTCGCGAGTTCGAATCTAACCCCTGGACAAGTTACGAAAATACCCAAAAGGTATTTGCGTGACTACGACGGCAGATGAACCAGCCCAGGGCTGAAAAACTCGATAATCAAGGAATTAAAAAAAATACATTCAATTGCGGTAAGCCAGTTGTAAACTCGTTGTTCGTTGATGGATGTTGTGTCTTGCATACCACCCTCACATAATTTATACTAACGAAGTACAAGTTCAAAAAAGATAACAGTCAAATGTCGTATATAAGAATTGAGAGCCGGTTCTTGGCCTTTTAGTTTTCTCAAATGGATCTTAACTAAAAGTTTTTTTTTTTCATAATACAGATGGATTTCAAATTTATTCATATTTCTACACATGTTGATTAACTGTTCCCATATTAATCTCATTGTTCCTTTACTCATCCTACGCTGAATCAACAGATTGCTGTCGTAATAATGTTTGCTTACGTTTAAAACATATACAAACATTACAAACCACTAGTTAACCAATTCTTTGAATTCCAGTAGGATGGAGTAAAAAGTGATGAGGTTAATATAGGAACATTTTTCTTATTTAAATCAATTGTGGAGTAACAATTGCTGAGATTTTGTGAAAAGTTCAACACCCTTTCTCATTGGAAAACTTGGCCCGCAGATTTAATTTGGCCGAAAGCGCACTGGAACGCCTGGTGGTCGCACATTGGCCTATCAAAGGTACATAAATAGCTCTGTACGTAATTTTTTTATTTCATCAATCATTGTAGACCACACATACATTATCATTAGCATTAGCATATAGCACGTTTGCACACCTCGTAGACAAAAAGAAAAAAAACATTAAAAAAAAACATGTCACCACAAAACAAAACCACAAAATAATATATTTATTTATATAAAAAAATTCCCCCCAACACCCCCCCCCCCCCCCCCCCCCCCCCCCCCCCCCCCCCCCCGAGAGAAGAAAGAAATAGATACCAACCAAAAAAAGGACGGCGAACCAACCCACCCCCCAAAAAAAAAACAAAAAAAAAAGAAAAAAAAAAACAAAAAAAAAAAACAAAAAGAATGTTTTTTTTTTTATTTAAAAATGGTCGTTGAGAGCATCTAGTAGTCTAAGAAGGATAGGTAATGGTCCATTTCTCTTCAAACGATTGGGACTTAAGCATTAACTTTAGTCGTAGCCGCATGTGGCTTATGGTTAGAGCGCCATTACTCGCTCTCTGAAAATTTATTTTATTTTATTTTATTTATTTGTCGTCAATCAGTAGTAGACCGTTTTGTTACAATGATATTCACATTTTATGTCTCACTTCTTAAATATATAGTATGCCTTAAAAAACTAACCTATCAAGTTTATATTTTTAATGTTTAGGTTATCTAAATACATTGAAGTATTGCTTCAGTTTTGTTTTAGTCATAGTGAAGTCAACATTTTCTCCGTGTTTATTGTAAGTTGCCATCATCTGATTAAGAGGTCCAAATTTGGCGTAATTTGTGCGATGATTGCTTGTAGTAAATATATTTCTATTTCGTAATTGCCAGGACGGAATGTAAAAATTAAGTTTTGATAAAAGTTCTTCTGAGTCAACGCGTTGCGCAACAATATCATTTACGAATGAAACTAATGTAAATTCACGGCGCTCCTTTAATGATTGGATGCTGATAAGCATACAGCGTGCTTCATAAGATGGAAGAGGTAACCTTGTCCAACCTAATTTACGAAGGGCAAACAGTAAAAACTGCTTCTGTACCGATTCTATTCGTTCTTCTTGTATGACTGAAAAGGGTGACCAAACTACGCTACAATATTCCAGTATTGACCTCACATATGCAACGTGCAGTGTTTTTATTGTGTAAGGGTCATGAAAATTGTAACAAAAACGTTTTATAAATCCAAGCATATTGTTTGATCTGTTGATGATAGTATTGTAATGTTCAATGAATGTAAGTTTGGTATCCAAGATAACCCCTAAGTCCCTTACTCTTTTACATTTTTCAACTGGCTGACTCCCTAAATTAATAGTTGCGTCTGGGGTGCTTCGTTTCCTACTAAAAGTTATAGAATTACATTTTTTTACGTTCAGCTAAAAAGAGTTTTGTTACACCAGACATAGAAAACGTTTACTTCTTTCTGGAATGTCATGATATCTTCTATATTCCTTATTTCTAATAATAGTTTCATGTCATCAGCATAAACAAGAAATTTAATGTTTTTAAGTATAAAGGAAACGTCATTTACAAACAAAATAAATAAGAGGAGGCCTAAGTGAGAGCCTTGGGGGACTCCAGTGGTGACATGAATAGGGTTTGATTTCTTCCCTTTGAATCTAACTATTTGTTGACGGTTAGTGAGATAGGATTCGATCTATTTGAGAATTCCTGGCTCAATGCCCATTTTTGCAATTTAAAAAGAAGCATGGGTATGTCAATGCGAACAAAAGCCTTGCTGAAGTCTGTATAAAGAGCTTCTACATGGTTACCATTATCCATTGCCATCAGAGAGTAGTTAACGAATTCCAGTAAATTTGTGCTAGTTGATCGTCCTTTGAAGAATCCATGTTGCTTGGTAGTCATTCTGTTTTTGATTTCAGTGAACAATTTTTCATTAATAATTGCTTCAAAAAGTTTAGGAATGCAAGATAAAATGGCAATTCCACGATAGTTACGTATGTCAGATTTTTTTCCACTTTTAAAAATAGGTACTAGGTAGGAACTTTTCCATAGTTTGGGAAAGATCCCAGATTTCAGTGACATATTATATAGCCAAAATAAAGGTGCTGTAAGTTCCAATGCTAAGTTTTTCATAAATATGGGTGGTATTCCATCAGGGCCGAAACCTTTAGAAACGTCTAAATTTTTCAAACCTGGCAAGATGTCTTGAAATTTGACTTGATTAACTCCAATGTCCCTTGAAAATCATGGGAAGAAATCGAAATATTCATAATCGCGATCTTCTTCAGCAAATGTGGTATATATTTCTTGAAAGAATGTTGCAAATAGATTGCAAATTTCTTCCGCGTTATTACCAAAATTTGAGTTAAGATGCATTCTAGATGGGAAATTGTCAGATTTCAATTTAGTTTTAACATAATTGAACAATTTTTATGGACAAGACTTAATTTCAAGTTCAGTTTTTGAATTGTGCTCATTAAATGCATTTTTTATAGTTAGATTCAGTTCATTGCAAATACTCAAGTAGTTTGCCAAGTTATTGCTGTTACCATCTCTTTTGTATGTTTTGTGTGCTTTTTGTTTCCGATTTTTCAAATTTTTCATTTGTTTATTATACCAAACTGAGAGAAGAATCTCTCTTTTCAGAGTATGCCCATCGTCATCTAACGGTTGTGCCTCTACAGGGTGCGGCGGAAAATAATGCGAAAATGTTTATACTTGAGTATTGGGTTAATTCGTGTAGCTAGTGACTAATTTCTGTCGAAAGTGTATTTTTTATGTTTACTTTCAAGTGCTGCATCCAAAAATTCTATTTATTTTATTGCAAATTCATCAAAATGTTCGCGAAAGAAGTGATCACCAGTTTGTTGCTCGCCCAGAAGAAGCCGAAAGAGATTGCCAAGGTGGTAGGGTGCCATTTGGCAACAGTTTGCCGCATAAAAAAGTCCCTGCAGGATGGTCCTAAGCAGCGGAAGCCGGGAAGCGAACGTCCGCGCTTTGCACGCACATAGGACGTGATCAAATTGGTCCGTGCAAAAATTGCTCGCAACCCGGTGCGTTGCATAAGAAAACTTGCAAAGGAAGCCAATATTTCGGAGAAATCCATGCGGAGAATCATCAAAGAAGACCTGCATGCATCTTCCAGAGCCAGAGTGAAACGCCACTTGATTACGGACCGGGTCAAGGAACTAAGAGTAACTCGTTCCAAGAGATTGCTTTCCTTGTTGAAGAAGGAAAAAATGATAATCCTGTTCTCCGACGAAAAGCTTTTCAGCCTCGATGCTGTGGCCAACAGCCGCACGGACCGGTTCATTTCACCGCAGAAAATGGAGAACGTTTCGGAAAAAGTAAAATTCAAATTTCAAACCAAACATCCGGCTGGTGTCATGATGTTTGGCTTGGTGGCGTCCAACGGTTTGAAAATGCCGCCTGTTTTCATTGATGCTGGAGTTAAAATCAATACCGAAGTGTATATCGGTATTTTAAAGGACCAAGTGCTTATCTGGGTGAAGTCCAACTTCTCCAAGGACCAAAACGTTGTCCTACAGCAGGACGGAGCGCCGTGTCACACGTCCAATCGAACCCAACAATGGTTGAACGATAACATGAAGTTTTAGCCGAAGGATTTGTGGCCCCCTAGCAGTCCAGATCTTAATCCGTTGGATTATTTGATTTGGGCATATGTTGAAGCACGAGCCTGCAAAACATCACGCCCCCCAAGTAACAATTTCAGTTCTATTCCAGCCGTATAGCACTCCTCCCGGCTTTGTTGATGACACTACATTCAAAACTGTTTTATCCACCAACACCTCCTCTATGCATCTTTAAAGCCGAAATGTGTACAAAGTGGCCCACTCTATAGACGGTTGTGAAAACAAATTAATAAAACCTTTCTAAGACCATAAAGATTTTGAAAATGTTCTACTGAAAGCTGTTATGACCACTTGAGAACCATCATAAAACCTATTGGCCGCCATCAAAACCAGCATAGGGCTAAATGGCCATAGCTGTCAAACTTCACGGCGATATCGTGGTTGGTTTTTGTTGTTTTGCTTTGTTGCTCTTCTGATTCATTCAACAGTAAATAATGGCTAAGAAAAAAGCTCTACTGTTGCGGGAAATTATGATTGATAGCAAAATATACAAAAGAAATTGAGTTTTTTTATAGCGTATCATGCTCCAAATCATATGCGCATTAAATTTTATGGTGAATATTGGCACGGTAAGAGCTGAAAATTAATGCGCCTTGGAAATTATGCGAGTTTACAAGAACAAAAACAAAATTGAAAGAAATATATTCGGTAAATTAATCATGAAACTCCTGAAAATTGATAGAATTCAATAAGGTTATCCAAACGAATACCAAAGTTTGTCTCAGATCTACAGTTCAATTGTATTACATTTAAAATTTGGTGTATTTATTTTTTCACATTTCAATTATTTCATATATTTCAATATGGCGATTGCAAGAAATCAGAGTTTTGCCAAAAAAGCCAATTTATCTTAGCAATGGCTACTATAGAACTATCTGGTCGCTTGGTAGCTTTCCTCAATGCCAGTTTGCCGTTTAATGCATTTACTGGAGGCAAAATGGTTTTAAAATGCTTTTTCAACTGACCATAATAAGATAATATGAACGAGTCCTGAAACGGCATTTCAAAACAGCATTTTATGAGTTAATAAAGTCAAAATAAAACCTTTGATAGGAGTAAAAGGAATTTTAGAAGTCAAGGGTTTAAGATCGTTGTAAAGAAGCTGTGTAGGTTCATATAAACCTGACTAAAATTTGAAACCTATTGGCATCTCTAGCTGCCACAATAAAGCCGAATTGATTTCTAGTGGCTTTCATAAAACTTTAATAAAACTTAATAAAGCTGGATGGTTTTGGCAATGTTACTTGGGCCTAGTGTGAAAACCCTGAAGTCAACCATAATACGCACATGGCAGTCAATGTCGGAGGACTACGTCCGAAAGGCATGCCCTGGCTTCCGGCGTCGGCTCAAGGATGTTATTAATAAAACTGGAGGGCATATTGAATAAATTTGTTTAAAGAGACTTTACAAAGATAACTGCACTCGAAAATGCTGATATTATTGCTTGAATTAGTTGAAAATGGGATTTGAAAGAAATAGAACAAATTTTCGCATTATTTTCTGCCGCACCCTGTAGAATTAATTAATTAATGTCCTAGCTTTATACGGCTCATGGTTAAAGTGCCATTGTATGCATCGGCCAAAAGTGAAACGGGCTTCAAATCATGACAACTTGGACCGGCAAACTTACTCAACCTATGATTTCTGTCGCATTTTCACCAATTTTAATTTTCTTCGATGCACCTGGCTATAACGCAGGCAAGTATGCATGCAATTTGAGCTTCTACCTTCCGATAGCATTTGTCGATTCCAGCTACTCAGCTCCAATCTAGTCTTGTTCGTTATCATGTCGATGCACAGCGGAAGCCTCAAGAGCAGTAGAATGTGCTTCTTTCGTCACAAACTCTATCTCGACTCAACGTGGAAATCTTTAGCTTCCCCCCTCGACGTTTGAAGCTGGGCGAAAATCCAATATTTCGGTCTGCTATCAGAACGTGAGTGGCTTACGTACCAAAATCGTCAGCTACGCTTGCTGCTTACCAGCTGCGACTACGACGTTCTTGTTTTTACGGAAACTTGGCTGCGAGAGGATATCAATAGTGTTGAAATATCATCCAACTATACGTTGTTCCGTTGTGACTGTAATACATCGAAACCGTGTTCGCTGCGGGCTTACGGCAAGTTAACAGTTTCTTGAACACCAATGGAAGACTCCTTGATCTTGCATTCGTAAGTTTACCGGAGCATCTGGATCTGATCGAACCTCCCACTCTATTGTTACGGATCGACAACCATCACCCGCCTTTTGTTTTACTCTTTGACGTGAGCGACAATAATTTTGTTGCGATAGAGGATAACTTCGAAAATTTTATATTTGATTTCAACGCGTGGAATTACAACCAGCTGAAAACAGCATTGGCCGATACCGATTGGAAATCCATCTTGCAAATTGGAACAATTGACGATGCACTGTCAGCCTTTTATGAAAAACTCTGTGAAGTCTTCAATGATTTTGTGCCTTGAAAAAGACAATCATTTAAATCAACTTTTAACCAACCGTGGTGGAACTCCGAGCTACGCCATCTTAGAAACATAATAAGGAAAGCACGACACCGCTTCTTTCTCACAAAGTCCGAGAGTGACCGAATCATCCTACGTAATGCTGAATCATCGTACAGGCCAGTAATGGTAACCACATACGAAAAAAAACATACGTATCAAGGATCCAGGCCAGTGTCAAACAGAACCCATCACGGGATTTTGTGAAGAAACAGAAATCATCTTTCCGAATTCCTTGTAACGGCAGCTACAACGATGCTCATGCTAGCTCAAATTCGGAAGCCGCTAATCTCTTCGCCATATTCTTCGAGAGTGTGTTCAGCAAAGTGTCACCTGTACCACGCCAAGGCTGCTTCGCCCGCATTCCATCAACCTTCCCATCATCCAATTTTCTCCAAATGAAATCTCGCAAGCCATCGAGGACCTCGACGCCAAGAAAGGATCCGGGACAGACGGCATTCCACCAGTGTTTCTGAAAAACTGCTGCACGGAACTAGCAGCACCTGTTGCGTGTTTATTCAACCGGTCGCTACGTGAAGGAACGTTCCCGGGGGTTTGGAAAACTACCTCTAACGTTCCCATTCACAAGTCTGGCAACGTAAACCGAGTGACAAATTATCGTTATGTTTCTACACTGTGCTGCATAAGCAAAGTATTCGAGAAGCTGATGCACAAGGTGCTGTATACTGTTGCATCACCCTTAATTTCCGATAGCTTCATGAAACACCGCTCAACAACAACAAATCTGATGTGCTACGTTTCCACGCTGTCACGAGAAATAGAAATGAGGATGCAAATTGACGCGGTGTATGTTGATTTTGCAAAAGCATTTGTTACCGTGCCGCACAGTCTAGTCGTTGATAAATTAAAGCACATTGGCTTTCCGAATTGGATTACGCAGTGGATATTTTCGTATCTATCTGACCGTACTTCGTATGTAATACACTCAGCACGATCCAGTTTATTCTGTTGATCTTGTGTGGCGATAATGGCATGCGCGTCAACAGCAAAAAATGCAAGATCATATCCTTTACCCACTCTAATAATCCCGTGCATCACCAGTACAATATGGATATTGAAACACTGGAGCGTGTTACTTCTATCTGCGATCTGGGCGTAACCATCGATGGGAAGCTTAGGTTCAATGAACATGTTGGGATTACGAGTTCCAAAGCATTTTCTGTTCTTGGGGTCATTCGTCGACATGCTTCATAATTTACTGACCTACATACTTTGAAAACACTGTACTGCACGTTGGTGCGTAGCATCCTAGAATATGCTTCTTCGGTTTGGTCTCCGTACTACATAGCGCATATTCTTTCAATTGAACGGGTGCAGAAAAAGTTCGTAAGATTTTCATTGCGGCTACTTCACTGGAACGATCCAAACAATCTCCCTCCCTATCCCGAGCGATGCCAATTGGTAAGCTTGGAATTGCTGTCTGCCAGACACGTGAAAATGCAGAGTTTATTTATATTCAACGTCATTATCGGTGTCATCGACTGTCCTGCGCTTCTTGAGCAGATACCGCTGAAGATTCCTCCACGACGTTTTATCGGAACTCCAACTTTCTTGCTGTTCCGTATCACCGAACCAATTAAGGTTACAACAACCCTCTCGACGCATGTATTCGATCATTCAATGACATTTCTGACGAGTTTGATTTCAACATTTCCAGGAGTATTTTTAAAAACCGAATTGTTTAGTTATATAAGTTAAGATAGAATAAGTACAGTCTGTACGTTCTTGTTGTCGAGGACAAAGATAATAATAAATAAAATAGTATAACAGCATGCGTATTTAGGGCATATGCATTACATCTAGTGCATCATTGAAGTTGGATTAGAGCTACAAAGGGCCCCACTAAGATCGAACTAATGCCATATCTCATCGACATCGATCGCCAACTTTCTCTCCCCTGACATCAGCCTACGATCCGAATCATTTTTCGCCCTTTTCATTTTTCCGAGGGTGGAACTAAACTGAAAACACATAAAATCGGAAGTTAATTTGACGGGATTTAATACAATAGATCAATTTACTGGTGGTAGTGGTGCTGTCCCAAATGGAGAAAAAAAAGTTGCTGAGGGTGACCCAAAAAAAACTCAATAAAGCTGACATGTGGCAGCGTTGCATTTGAGCTACATCACAGTCTCTCATGTCTTTCACTGCTTTGAGAATGGAGAATGATAAAATAGGGGCGCTAGGCGGGAGAAAGCTACACCCAATTTCCAAGGTACGTAGATAAAGGCGCACGTTTATTGTTTTCATTTTGAGGTTATCAACTTTAATTGTGCTTTCGATAGAAATTTTATGTTCTATTGCATTGGGAGTAGTGTAGTGCAAAATCACTGATAACAAAAATAAAATAAAATAATACATGTTTACAGACGGGTCCTCCCTTAGCTCAGTCGGTAAAGGCGCAGCTACAAAGCAACACCATGCTGGAGGTGGCTGGGTTCGATTCCCGGTCTGGTCTAGCAATTTTTCGTTAAGGGAAATTTCTCGACTCCCTGGGCATAGCGTATGATTGTACTTGCCACACAATCATACTAATGCAAAAATGGTACTTGGCATCGAAAGCTCTCAATTATTATAATAACTGTGGAAGTGCATTTAGAACACTAAGTTGAGAGCAAGCAATAAGCTAATTGTGAAAGAAATAAGCTTGAAATGCTAAAGAAGAAGAAGAAGGTGTTTACAGACGTACTGGCACACCTCGATTAGGCTAAAGGAAAAACAACTTTCAAAATGCATCGGTTTTTTTGCCATGAAATCATTGATAAGTGTTGGATGGATCGAAGTAGGCAGTGTATTTTTTTCCTTTAATTTTACTAATTTTTAGCTAAATGTATAAGAATGTAGTGGCCTCAGATAGGCTAAGTCAGTAAGAGCAAGGTTTTGTTTATCGTCAAAAAATATTTCAGTGATTGGAAGTGAATCGTAAGTGGTCATGCTTTGTGAAGAGCTGTGTCTTGAATGAAACCGCGTTCTGCTGAGACCGTGCGATATATCGTGTTGCATATGAAAATGTCTGTTTTGCTTCTGTGATGCTGCCCCACCCAGTACCATAATACACTTTAGGAAGCTGTGTTGGGAGTGAATTGGTTTTGATGCCAAACTAATTGCAATGACGGCATTTAATTATGAATCAACATCGAAAACTTTCATTTTTCCGGCTCAAAAAGTTAATGTTATTTGGAAGCGGCTTTTGGTGAGATCTATCTGATGCAGCAAATATACAACAAAAACCTCCAAATAATACTAATTCGGTGCCTAGCTCGAATTTTTTTTAAGGTTGCCACATCTATCATTGACATTCAATGAAATTTTTAGCTTGATAGCTTGACATTTGTACAACGTACAACGAGTTTGTATTAAATTTTGCGTTTAAAACGGTTGCAATGGTGCGACGACTTTGCAAATGTTAGAAAAGTGTTTCGGCAACGATACTTTGAAGAAAATAGTCGTTTATCAGTGGCATGAACGTTTCAACAGAGTCCGTGAACGAGAGTAGTGGTAGGCCATCGACATCGAAAACTGGCGAAAACATTAACAAAATCAAAGAATGGATCGCCATAAACTGCTAATTGACCATTAGAGAGATAACAGAGGAGTTAGTTTTTTTTTTCTTTTTGTTTTTAATTCGTTCATGACATTTTGGTTAATGATTTGGGCCTCAGATGTGTCGTTGCAAAGCTGGTGCCGGTAGATCTGAAATTCATGCAAAAAAGGCCGAATCTGACCCAAAATTCATCAAACGGATCATTACTGGAGACGAGACGTGGATTTATGAGTATGACATGCAATCCAGACATCAAGTGAGTGAATGGCGTGCACCGAATGAGCGGTGACCGAGAAAACCACGTCGTTTTCAGTCGAAAAAGAAGGCGATGCTCACAGTTTTCATGAATTACAAGGGTGCTGTGTATCATGAATTCTTTACACAAGGCTAGACCGTCAACAAGGAGTATTATTTAGGCGTTATGAGGCGTTTGTGTGAAGCAATTCGCCAAAAAAGACCGGATTTGTGGGCAAACAACTCGTGGATCTTGCACCACGATAACGCATCGTCAACAATGCCATCGTTATCCGTGAACATTTTGCTAAGAACGAAACGAACAACATTCAGAAACCACCGAATTCACTTGATTTGACTCACTGCGACTTTTTTCCTATTCGGTCGACTCTAGAACCGCTCCGCGGAACGCGTTTTAACACCCGAGATGAGATTATGGAAAACTCGGAGATGGCTATGATGGCCATACCGCAAACCGAATACAAAAAATGTTTCAAGGATTATATCAAGCGCTGGCATAAGTGCGTTGCAGTTGATTCCTTCGAACACGTCCGTACAGTTAAAAGCGATTTACGGCGAAGTTAGCTGTTATATTTTAAAACACGGACATGGGTTACAATGCTTCTCTACAAAACTTGCTTGTCTCCAGTTTCTTGAGTGTCCCACGTGATCTAACTATCTTGCTCGCTGTGTACCTTAGAGTCTTGTTCCGGCCAGATTCTAGGCAAACACCATTCTTACGCGATTGTTGTCCGGCATTCGTACTGCATGTCCCGCCCATTGTACCCGTCCAACTTAAGTTAATTTCAGGAAACTGCTGAGGTAAGCAGCAGAATTCCAATACTTTTTTTTTTTTTTTTGTCTTGATTATCGAGATTTTCAGCCTTGGACTGGTTCATCTCCCGTCGTAGTTACTCAAATTCCCTTTTTGGGTATTTTCGTAACTTGTTCGGAGGTGAGATTCGAACTCGTGACTTTGGCGTGAGAGGTATGGATGTTAACCACTACGCCGGGGTCGCCCCCAATTCCAATACTGAATAGCGATTACAGCAGTGTAATTTTTTATAGTATAATCCAATTTCATAACCAATATTCCGCAAGACATATAAAGAAAGGCCAGCTCAGATATGTCGATCGGATGATCAATGTAAAAAAAAATCCGTAAGTTGAAGTCGACTAAGTATCAGGTCAAATTTGGGTTTATGTCGGATGATCATGTGGTTATTAAATTATATTAAATTGAGTTACAACAATCATTCCCCTAATGAGAGTGATCCATATTTCTTTTCTGATTTCTTGGCATTTTTAACTTATTGCCGAAGATGCAAACCGTCGTCATAATTTTTCAAGAATTCAAAAGCAGTTATGTCATAAGCTATTCAATAAAAGTTGAAAATTCGGAGCACTGACAGCATGCGATCCTTGACGTGCAGTGCATTACATTTCTTTTCACAAAAACAGCGAAAAAACGACGCGTTATGATCTCCTTGCATTATTGAAGAGCGTTTTTTTAAATATATTTAAAAAAAATTGTATCTTCCACATGGGATGTCCTTAGACCTGCAGGCCTACAACCTGTCGTTTTGGAGTTTCCCTTTCAAGTCTTTTCTTCTTGAAAGATTCCGAAACTCCCTGAACTTTACGTTTCTTGAAAACTTGGCATCCCAGGTCCTGTTTAAAAACATTATGCATGGTCGATTTCGAGAATTTAAGACAGTGGTTATTTAACGTACAGAATTTTCATCGTATTCGGTCCCTGATGGTCTTAAACATTCGTTAAGTCCTAGCTGAACGTTTTCGGCCGGATCTTTCCACTCATCTAAAGAAAAAAAACTTACGGTACCTTCTAATGGGTCGTTACACAAAATCACGCTTTACTCACAGTTTCTTCAAGCTCTTGAAAATAGCGCCTGGGCCTCCTCCTCTCAAAAACTTTTTTATCACCACAGCACGAAATTCTTTCATCGATGATAAAAGATGGCCCCTGAATGAAAATAATCAAACAGCACTTCCAATGGTTTGTGTTAACACAGTGCAACATTACATCAATACATAGATAGTGTTAGAACTGTAGTTTCTCCACTAGAACGAGATGAAAAAGTGTATGAGTATATATTAGACACGGTGTATATTCAATCTAACTTTTGAAAAATCCTTCTAACTGCTCTCTTCTAATAGTGGTGATAGTGAGTTATTCAGAATGCTTAGAGTTATCATAACTTATTCACAGTAAATGCAAGGCATAAATAGTGATTTTTACATCTTAATCTATGAGATTGCAAAGATGGATGTTTACTTTCAATGTATGCTGTCATCATATGACTCGTAAATTTACACGATTCTTGGTTTAAAGTTGTCCTAAATAATATATTTACTAGACGGGTTCAGTTTACCGAGTGTCTATTTGGCAAGCAGAACGCCGTGAATTCTATCCCAGATCCGTTCTCCCGTCCCTACTATCCTCACTGTGGCAATTATGAGGGGTCGTAGGGTTCTGCATCTGCAACTCTTTTAAGTAAATTGTTAGCACAAACCCTAGCAGTAACGCATTCAAGATATATATTAATCTCTGTCGATTATCCATGATCGGTACAATAATTGCTCCATCCTTATCACTAGGCTTCACCTAGTGAGAGGAGAGAATATTTAAAATAGGACTTTTCATTTGTGTTTAACGATACCATTTGCCACCTACTGAATCTACATATATGCCTATACTCGCACCAGGTTAAAAAAATTGTAACAAACATTTCATTTCCCACATGTCGATTCTACTATTTGTCAGGGGAGATTTTCACGGGAGAAAAAAAAGGTTTGCTAAATTTATACGCTGCGAGATACCATTAATAACAAAAGAGATCATGGCAATTGCTCGTCTTTTCTTAAGTGTTTCAATGCCAATTAACATGCAACGAGACTCATAAGAAGGAAGAGGAAATAAATTCCAGCCTAGTTTTCAATAGTTTTTGTACAAATTCTATATGACTAATGTATGTTTATTGGTATGGAGACAAAACAACAGAGCAATATTCGAGAATGGATCTTACGTACGCTACATAAAGTGTTTTGATGGTATATGGATCCTTAAAATGATAACTGAATCTTTTGATGAATCCTAACATATTATTTGCTTTGAGAATTGTTGTATTTAAATGATCTACAAAGGTCAATTTAGCATCAAGAATCACTCCTAAGTCTTTAATTTTTTTTTTTGCATATTTCAATTTTTTCCTAGCTACAGGGGATGATCAAAAAGGAGAAGACTAGCAAAATTTTGTCCAGATTCAAAGTGATACAGTTCGGTGAATAATTAACCGATTTTGATGAAACTAGAAGCGTTCGACGGGGAATTTATTCTAGTTTCAGCATGTTTATTCAAAATTTGATTTGACTTCCGGGCACCGGAGATAGCACGGATACTTTGAGGTTATGTCAAATGTGCTAATTTTCTGCAGCTCGTTATTTTTTATGTTACTTGAAAATCGGAAATATTATATTTTTCTCAGAAACTAAAATTCATAACAAGTCTGTCAGTGGTTAAAGATCGTGAATCGGCCCATAAACAACCGAGATATGGCCATTTCCGTAAAATGTAGTTTTTTACCCTATTGCCTGACACTTCTTATGTTGAAAAACTCCTTTTTAATTTATCTGTAACTCTGCGTACCCTTAACCAAATTAGATGCAACTTTTTCCATACGATCACAAATTTATCCTAGTTTTTGGAAGAGTAGCGGACATTTCGTTATTTTCCGTAGTTCCGGATTCATTATCGGGAATCGTGAAGGAAGTACCCTACCAGTGTAATGGCCAGAGTTAGAACTGTATCAAACCTGGCTTGCGACATATCAAACTTCATGATTTTACAAACCAATACCACTGGTAGTCAACCTGAGAGTATTCTTTCACATTGGCCACACCTGGTGACGTTCCGGATTCCGGGTTCCCCCAGGGAAGTGGCCAGATTTCGAATGATGTCAAACCCTGGCTTGCGACACATCAAACTTCATGATTTTACAAAACAATACCTAAACTAAAAATAACTCAAAATTAATAACTCAAAATTAATTGAAAAATAACTCAAAATTAATTTGGCGTACGGAACCATCGACCTGGCGGAATAGAACTCAAATTGGGTATTATTTTTTATCAGTGTACATGTTTGCATAGAAGAAGACAAAAGGTGACAGGATTGAGTGCTTGCGCATGGGACAAATCAAGGTTAAGTGCTGAAGTGTGCAGTTCGAAATGCCATTAGAGCTTACGGAATTTCAACGGAGCCGTATAGTCGGTGCTCGAGAAGCCGATGCTTCGATCGCTGAAACATGCAAACTGGTTGGTGTTGCCAGGGCCACAGTTTGCCGGATAATGTCGGAATATAAAAAACATGGAAAAACATCGCCTGATAAAAGTAGCTGTGGACGGAAGCAGAAGATGGATGACCGGCAGCAACGTTCGTTGAAGCGCATAGTCAAAGCAGACAGACGCATTAGTGCTGTTAAAGCAACTGCTGCTTTGAACAATGCGCTTCAAGAACCAGTTTCTACATCAACTGTCCGAAGGGAGCTGCACGACATGAATCTTTACGCTCGTGCGGCCATTTCTAAACCGCTAATAAAACCGCAAAACGCGGTAAACAGGAAGCGCTGGTGCAAGGATCATAAGGAATGGACGCCAGATCAATGGAACCAAGTTGTGTGGTCGGACGAATCATCTTTTACCTTGTTTCCAACTACAGGTCGAGTGTACGTATGGCGTACTCCTGGACCCCAAACCCCCGGCCCCCCTCCCCCACCCCTAAAAAAAGGGGGGGGTCAGTTATGGTATGGGGTGCAATATCGTGGCATTCTCTTGGGCCTTTAGTTGCTATGAAGGGAAAAATAAAGGCCAAAGATTATCAAGAAATATTGGATGACCAGGTATTTTTTTTAGGCTAGGCGTATCCTAGCCGTTTTGAATGCAAATGGTGGACCCACGCCTTATTAAACGCGATTTTCCTTTGAAACGATCTATCTAATCAAAATAACTGAATTATTGTTAGCATATCCGAACTTTTATATATTTTCGAAACTATGTTTGAATAATTTGCCATTGAATCCTGATGCCCACAATAGAAACCTCAGATTCGCCACCAGTGGTATTGGTTTGTAAAATCATGAAGTTTGATGTGTTGCTAGCCAGGTTGGACATCGTTCTAAATCCAGCCACTTCCCTGGGGGAACCCGGATCCCGGGTCACCAGGTCTGACCAATGTAACCGAAAACTCTCAGGTTGAGCACCAGTAATCTTGATTTGTAAAATTATGAAGTTTGATGTGTCGCAATCCATAGTTTGTAATCGTTCTATATCTCGACAATTCCCCGGGGGAACCCGGAATCCGCAACATCACCAGGTGTGGCCAATGTGACCGAATACTCTCAGGTTGACCACCAGCGGTATTGTTTTGTAAAATCATGAAGTTTGATGTGTCGCAAGCCAGGGTTTGACATCATTCGAAATCTGGCCACTTCCCTGGGGGAACCCGGAATCCGGAACGTCACCAGGTGTGGCCAATGTGACCGAATACTCTCAGGTTAACCACCAGCGGTATTGTTTTGTAAAATCATGAAGTTTGATGTGTCGCAAGCCAGGGTTTGACATCATTCGAAATCTGGCCACTTCCCTGGGGGAACCCGGAATCCGGAACGTCACCAGGTGTGGCCAAAGTGAAAGAATACTCTCAGGTTGACCACCAGCGGTATTGTTTTGTAAAATCATGAAGTTTGATGTGTCGCAAGCCAGGGTTTGACATCATTCGAAATCTGGCCACTTCCCTGGGGGAACCCGGAATCCGGAACGTCACCAGGTGTGGCCAATGTGAAAGAATACTCTCAGGTTGACTACCAGTGGTATTGGTTTGTAAAATCATGAAGTTTGATATGTCGCAAGCCAGGTTTGATACAGTTCTAACTCTGGCCATTACACTGGTAGGGTACTTCCTTCACGATTCCCGATAATGAATCCGGAACTACGGAAAATAACGAAATGTCCGCTACTCTTCCAAAAACTAAGATAAATTTGTAATCGTATGGAAAAAGTTGCATCTAATTTGGTTAAGGGTACGCAGAGTTACAGATAAATTAAAAAGGAGTTTTTCAACATAAGAAGTGTCAGGCAATAGGGTAAAAAACTACATTTTACGGAAATGGCCATATCTCGGTTGTTTATGAGCCGATTCACGATCTTTAACCACTGACAGACTTGTTATGAATTCTAGTTTCTGAGAAAAATATAATATTTCCGATTTTCAAGTAACATAAAAAATAACGAGCTGCAGAAAATTAGCACATTTGACATAACCTCAAAGTATCCGTGCTATCTCCGATGCCCGGAAGACAAATCAAATTTTGAATAAACATGCTGAAACAAGAATAAATTTCCTGTCGAACGCTTCTAGTTTCACCAAAAACGGTTTATTATTCACCGAACTGTATCACTTTGAATCTGGACAAAATTTTGCTAGTCTTCTCCTTTTTGATCATCCCCTTTCTCCCCTTTTTTGTCTACCTAATTTTCACCCCACATATATTATTTTTCTCCCGCCAAATCCCCCCCCCCACCATTTTATTTTCACAATACCATTCCCACCGCAATCGCATTTTTCCCCTTTTCCCTTTTGATACGACCAACCCCCCCCATATGGTCTCCCAAGTAGCAATTCAAATGCAAATTGGTTTTATTCATGTTTTATGGTAGTTTTATCAGAGCATTATGGAGTTCATCTGGTTTTATCAGGGTATTTTCCAAGTTAAGGTGGTTTTAATTCATTAACAGTTCTCAAGAGTGATTAAAGAACACTTGAAGAAACCTCCATAAAACTACATCATTTATAAGTGTAATTCACCTTATCAGTAGTTTTATAAGATACTTGATCCCCCTCTCAAGACATCGTTTCGCAACTTGCATAAAACCTGATAAAAGTTTTGTAAAAGTTTTATGACATTCTTCTTTAAGATGAATGTATCTTGGAAATGCTGCCATAAAACTCTCTTAGAACCATTTGATTTTAAATAAGAGCACATATTCTTGAGAAAGAACATTATGTGAAAAATAAACAAACTGTCAAAATGGACGCCCACAGGTGGAAAAAATTAAAAACGGATCGTTCAAGCGGAAATTCAATAAAAACCTATCCAATATATTGAACACTCCTTCATCTCAGCCACCAACGAAAATTTTGTTTGACCATTACATTGGATTCGCAGCCTACTGAGACTAACTTATCAAAAGGGTCTATGCGTTATGCGTAAAACGAATAAATTAAAATGGTGCAAAGTGTCGCCAGTTGAAAACCGAAATGCATAACTCATGATATTTGATCTAATGCCAGTTGTGCTAGTTAAACCTAACGTCTCAGGCAGTGCGTTATATGGCGCACCACCGTGGAAATACAGCGCAGTACTTTTGACGTAAGGTTTAATGTGTACTACGATTGTAAAATGTTATGTTAATGTTCAATCCAAAGTCGGAAGTAGTGCGCTGGAATCGCTCAGTGATCCACTACACAGTGCACTTCTTCCAACGCTAGGTTCAGCGTTCAGATCAAGAGAAAAATTATCTTTCGCTCAACTGATGTTTCAGCCATCGACGCAATTTTATTATCTGTTCTTCTTCCCAAATCCATTGTTAGCATATTCAAGCTTGAGTTATTTTTAATGTTTTAATCGCCTTACGCTGGTGATTAAAAACAACAAATTTTAAGCTGTTATTATGAACAACAACTATGCATAGGCACTTTTGATTTGAACGTTCACATTTTCTTTGTTTATGATGTTCCTTCTCCACAATGATTTTATGGCTATCTTACGAAAGACTTGTTTACCTTGAGCAATTCAAACAAGTTTTATTCAAGCGTTACTCCTCTTTTTCAAGAATAGAACAAGTAAAGATGAACTTATCGCGCTCCTAAAAAAATCTTGTTAGTCTTGTGCAAGAAATATTAGTTTTATATGCGTTTTATGGTAGTTTTAGATAAAACCATTGAAAAAATGGCGAGCGTGGCTATTCTGGATTCCCTCCGAATGGTAGCCATTTTCATATATATGCAACAAAACTCTCGTTTTTTCAATGCTACGAACAATTTCTGCTGTTTAAAATACATTTTGAAACTTAAAATGGATTGTAGACACAATTTATTCAAGATCTAACAATTTATCAGCCTTGTCACCTAATTGTTGAATTATCAAGTATTTTTTATTTACCAAATAAATCAATGTTCTAGCAATGATTCCGTGGCGCATTAAAATTTTCGAACTTTTATGTTATAAAACACCAATAAACTGAACGTCGCATGAAAAATTTATCAATTGCAGGCAAAAAACTCATGCATTTATTGTCAATTTTACAATTAATTTACATACGTATCCACTTTGGAAAAGAAACATCATATGTATATCGATGTTTTTTTTCTCTTAAAAAAGTCCCCATTCAGCAGAACGAATCCAAAAATGGAATCTTCGAAACATATTTGTGACGGACTGGAAGTGTTCTTAAAGAGGAAAATCATAAAACTACCAAAACTTGTGGTAGTTTTATTATAGTTTTAAGCATGTCCTGCATGTCATTACAAATATGTACCGATAAAACTATCAAGTTTTAAGCGAATCTTGGGAAATAGTCTTGAGAACCTCCTGTAGTATGGGCCTTTTTGAACTTATGAGGGTTTTATGGCTGTTTTATCGATGTTATGTAGAATATCTAGTTTTATGCGTGGTTTTATCAAATGAGTCTTGAGAACGTCTTCAAGTGTACCATAAAATTTAATTTGTTACTTGGGGAAACACCACCCCCCACCCCCCCGCACACAATTTTTTTTTAAAAAAAAAAATTTTTTTAAAGCCCCACCAAAAAAATCAACACACCATTTATAATTTAAAAAAAAAATATTTAAAAAAAAAAAAAAAAAGGATAAAAACAACTACTCGCCCCCCCCCCGAGGAAAAAAAAAAAAAAAATTTAAAGGAGGGGAAGATGGGCGGGAATTTTAAGTATGGTTTACATAAGCCATTTATTTTAAATTCTAAATTGTCAAATAACTTCATTTTTGCGCGTAAGACCGAGTTCGTTTCGGATGAACTTATGAATGGGAGAGGAGCTTTGGAAATTGCGAATATTCGACGCGAAACGTATTTTCGCGGCCCGGCATAACGGAGTAAGAACGTGAACGCGATACTTGATACGATAGAAAAAACAACTGACAAAAAACGTACTGATAGTCTGTGAACGAAATTTGCTTGTCCGAAAACATCGACTGATCGGCTCGGAAGTTGAGCGCTAACTGTGCTAATGGTGATGTTGGGTACCGGCTGGTAGCTGGACAGAACATCAGTCAGACTCGGCCGGGAACGTCTGCTTTCCTTGACGAACACTCGGCTGGATTTCGGCGGTTGAAAACAATCCACTAATTTATAAACTAAAACCAATTGCCGCGTGATTTATTGCGGGTTTGAAAAGAAATGTAGTGCGGAGTGCGTAAAAAAAACCTGACCGAAACACTTCAGCGTTCGATGCGGAATGGATGTTTATAGCTTGTTAGTATGCTCTTCTTTCTCTTTGCAACGTAATAGTCAATAATTGCATACAGATTGTTACAAAATATGTCAACGGCCTTGTTAATGTCTTTTTTATTTTTTAAAAGGTTTTGCCAATCTATGTTTGTTGGTTTTCTGTTAATTTCAGCATAGTTTATGTTTTTGAAATCGTAAACAAGTTCAAAATCAGTATCGTTGACTATGAGAATCTGAGAATAATGAATATTCGATAGCAGTAAAATAAAAATTTCATTCTTGCATAAGACCCCCTATGCTTCATCTTTACTAAAATCTATACTAAAATCTTCAGTACAATTATTACAAACAAAATCTAAATACCAGTGAAGCTGGTTCCGAACATGATTAATTTGATGAAGTCCTAGCTGGCTGATTTTATCAAAAATAAATTGTATAGTTTCATTTTCACCTACAATTAGAAGCAGTAAAGATTCGTTATCATTATCTTGAATCAAAATCAACTGTTTTCTGGTTGAAATCTCCATAAATGTGAACCTTGGTTTGAGGCTCCAAAACTTGAAATTTAGATACCGCGATGTTTAAATTTTTTTCATATGAAGCTTTTTCAGCCGTATGTGGAGGAAAGTAAACATATATTAGGTGTATTCTTAGAAAATGTCTTTTTTTTGCAAATTTGATGCTTTATTGTGAAAAAATGGTTATACATTTATTGTTCAAAGTATTGGCCATCGCTAGCTATAACTTTTTCCCATCTTTGTGGTAGTTGACGGATACCCTCTCGGAAAAATGATGCTGGTTTGGCGGCTATCCACGAATCGATCCATTTTTTGACTTCGTCATAATTACGGAAGTGCTGGTCAGCCAGGCCATGTTGCATCGATCGGAAGAGATGGTAATCGGATGGCGCAATGTCCGGACTATATGGCGGGTGGGGTAGGACATCCCACTTGAGCGTTTCCAAGTATGTTTTCACCGGCTGTGCAACATGTGGCCGAGCATTGTCATGTTGCAAAATGACTTTGTTGTGTTTTTTAGCGTATTGCGGCCGATTTTCACGCAATGCACGGCTCAAACGCATCAGTTGTCGCCGGTAGACTTCGCCCGTGATGGTTTCTTTTGGTTGCAACAGCTCATAGTAGACCACACCCAGCTGGTCCCACCAAATACACAGCATGATTTTCTGGCCATGAATATTGGGATTGGCCGTCGATGTTGTGGCATGACCGGGGTATCCATACGTTGCCTTACGTTTTGGATTGTCGTAATGGATCCACTTTTCGTCACCAGTCACAATTCGATCCAAAAAACCCTTCCGTATGTGCCGTTTAAGCAGCTCTTCGCATGTGAAAAAACGGCGCTCAACGTCTCTCGGCCGCAATTCGTATGGCACCCAATGACCGACCTTTCGAATCATTCCCAATGCTTTCAAACGCTTACTAATGGCTGGTTGGTTAACTCTCAATGCTGCTGCAAGTTCTTTTTGCGTTTGTGAGGGGTCTTGGTCGAGCAAAGTTTCCAATTCGACGTCTTCAAACTTTTTGACCGGGCCGGGGCGTTCCTTGTCTTCAGTGACAAAATCACCACTTTTAAAGCGTGCAAACCAACGTTGACACATTCGAACGTCGATTTTGTAGTCCGGGTATGTTTCGGAGAGCAATTCACATGCTTGAGATGCATTTTTCTTCGAATTAAACAGGAAAATTAAAACTTCCCGCAAATGCTGCTTTGATGGCTCGAATTTCGACATTTTTCGGCTTCACAAAAACTTGTTTACTTTCACTAATGATGCGTAACTTACACTGAAATAACTAGAGAATAGAATGAAGTTTCGGATAAGATAGCTGTCAATGTCAAAATTCATGTCAGAACAATAGATATGAAGTTGTTTGCAAATACGACATTTTCTAGGAATACCCCTAATACAAAAAAAAAATTTATTTTTTTTTATTTTTTTTTTTGGTTTTCAAAAAAAAAATTTTTTTTTCCTAAAATTTTTTTTTTTTTGGGGTTTGCATTGATAGCAATAAGCACACCACCACTAGATTTTTTCTCTGATAATGTCAAATCACGGTCACTTCTAAATACATTAAATTTACTACCGAAAACTTCCTCACTTTTGATTTCATCAGATTAACTTGTTTAGGTTCCTAATATGATATCTTTGAGACAACCGTTAATTTTATTTCGAACTTCGTTAATTTTTTGTGCACTGCGCAGACGATTAAAATTTTGACAATAAACTATTGTTTCAGTTAATTCTATTTTATTATACACACTAGAATCACTTGAAGAATGAGGAATTACCTCATGTGGATCAGCTTCCTCAAATGAGCACTTTAAATCAATGGAAGATAAGATTGCATTATGATTATTTGCCACATTATGAATTTCATTAATTTACCTTATGAAATAAAATAATGTTGAAAAAATAAAAATATGGAGCAACCCGGAACGTTGAGGTTATGGGTCGAGTGACTTGACCACTAGTATATATCAACACTTGTAAATAGGAAAACCTAAAGGCGAACAAGAACAACGTCGTGTAAAACAAAATCCATTCATAAGTCAGACTTATAAAATTCCAGCATCGTTCATAAGTTGAAGCTTATGAAATTCTTTAGATTATTTGGCTGAGTGTACTCTGAAGAGGACGTCAGTTTTGACCAAAACACGTATGTCTTCTTGTGCACGCCTCACAAAATGTCGATGAGCTCCCAGGGGCCATACAGGATAAGTTTGAAGGAACGCTCGTTGGGTACGGATTTGAAGTTTCCTCTTTTTGAAATTGAATCTGCGGCTCATAATTATCCGGCGGAGAAACGATCTCTTGCTGATGCGAGAAGCTCTCGATCAGTCGGAATGATATTAAAACTGTTCTGGTTTCTGGAATTGAGATGACTAGAGTTGTTGTAGTTGTAATTGCCGCTGTTGGAATCATAAGCATTGATGTATCTTTCCAAAGTGTTATTTCAATTTATATTGTCGGCGTTGTTGTGAAAATTGTTCATGCAAGGATTATATTGGCTAGAGTTGTAGTTGATTTTTGTTGCTTTGTTGCATGTAGTTGCTTCTCAAGAAGTTTTTGCTGCTCGACGAGGGCATTGAATTCTATCTTCGCATGCAAAAATTCTTGACAGGAGTAGCAGCATGATAGTACGTATGAGTTCACGTCCACCACCTTCCTGTCCTCCCTCCGTAGTGAGCACTGGACAGTCACGCCAATGCCGCATAACATTTCCGCTGGCACCCTACACACGACCACATAACTGAATCCACAGAGGTGTCGATAGCACAAATTCCACTGTCCATGATATTTACGAACAAAAAAACAAACAGAGCTTAATCCGACAAAATGAAACTTACAAATCGCGCGCGTCAAATTTATCGTATATAGAGCTAATCAAAAAGCGTCCAGCAAGTTTAGATCGATGGACAGAACCAACTGGTGGATCGAAGAACTCCCCAGGAACTCGTAATGGCTGACTATACAAAAGCTAGGCTGAAGAACATTTCAACTCGTCTCGGAATGCAGTTCTTAATCCAAGTAACACCAGCAGTAATTCATCACACCAACGATTTGTATTCTTGCATATTAAGGCCAGCTTTAACGTACGATGGAATCTCTCCACCATTCCATTGGACTGTGGATGATACGCTGTTGTTCGAATATGGTGAGTTCCTATGATGTACAGGGTGTTCAATAAGTTCGAATACAACTTTTCATCGTTGTGTAGGTGCGCACCATGTGCATTCAGTGTATTGGTATTGGTGACAGCTTTAGCCTCATATATAGGCTAACCGACGCGCACGGCGTCGACTTGCTGTCATTTGTTTGCTTACCGCGCACGATGAAGGAGTACCGCGACGTCGTAGTAAAGTTGTTTGCGAGAGTTGAGCGACCCGGAGACATATTCCGGCGGTTGAAACCCCACGGGGTGAAGCGGAATTTAATCTATACCACCATCCGTCAGTACTGGGAGACGGGCTCGGCCAAGAGCCGTGCGAGATTTGGGCAGCCGCGTTCGGTGAGGACGCCAGCAATCATCAAGATGGCAAGGGAGCAGTTTCGTCGAAAAATGAACCGCCCGATCCGAAAGACCGCTGCTGACCTGGATGTGTCGATCGGGACTGCCCAAACCATCATGACGAAGGACAACGGCTTGGGATACAAGCCGTACAAGAAACGCAAGGTTCACGGGGTAACGGAGGCTACATCGAAGAAGAGGCTGGACAGAGCCAAACTGATAATTTCGCGGCACGCAGGTCAGGAGTTCGTGTTTTCTGATGAGAAACTCTTTGTCTTGCAACAGCCGCAGAATGTCCAAAATAATCGGCTGTGGGTGCCGACGTTGGCCCGTCCCACATATATATATTCGCGGTTCCAGAGCGCTGCGTCGGTGTGAGGGGCTGTATCCAGACGTGGGAAGCTCCCACTGATGTTTATCGAGAAAAAACCACTGATGTTTATCGAGCAAAGACCGATGTTCTGGAGAAGGTTGTGGCCCCGGAACTTCGGGACCTCTGCGGGAAGGATCATTACGTCTTCCAACAGGCCGGCGCATCGGCCCACACGGAAAATATCGTTCAAGCGTGGTGTCGGGAGAATTTGTCTGATTTTCTCGATAAGATTCTGAGGCCTCCCAGCTCCCCGGACCTTAATCCCTTGGACTTTTATACATGGTCGTACATGCTGGCCAAGCAGAGCGAACATCAAATGAGCACTATGGACCATTTTAAAAAGCTCCACTCCGATGGACCAGGTGCAGGCCGTGTGCGATTCCTTAGAGAAACGTCTACAGTTCGTCATACAGCACAAAAGGGGCGGGGTGGGGGGGTGTGCTCCCAGCTCATATGTCGTAAGGGTTCTCAATTAACATTTCTTCAATAAAAATTGACACAGAAAAGAATATTTTGTATTTTTTAACACATTTTTCAAGTGTATTCCAACGTATTGAACACTCTGTAGCTCAGTTCCCGAATCAGCTTTGATTCAAACTGACGACCTTGATCTTTTGTAATCGTTTTCGGAGTACCAAATCGAGAAATCCAGTGCTGCGTTAATGCTCTAGCGACAGCCGGTGCTGTCATATCCGACAGCGGTACAGCTTATGATCAACGAGTAAACCGATCCACGATGGTTGAAAGGTAGCGATTTTCCTTCGGCGGTGGTAAGTGGCCAACGAGGTCAACGTGAATGTGACAAAATCGGCATTTCGGAGGATCAAAGAAACCCAATGGTGAAACTGTGTGGGGGTTTACTTGTGAACGTTGACAGTCCTGGCATTCTCGAAGGAATTGGTTGATGTCCCTGTTTATAGACGACCATACGAACCGCTCTTTTATTAGTCTTTTAGTGGCACGAGCTCCCGCGTGCGCCATACCATGTAGCTGTCGAATCACCGCTGTTCGATGCTTTGCTGGAAAGAAAGGTCGTATTCTATTTTTAATCGAAACATCGTAGTAGACTGGTTTAGAAATGTTCGGAATGCGAAGAGGTTCCATTTTAACTGTCGAAGAGTTCATAAGTTTTTTTAGCTCTTGTTTTTACGTCTGATCTTCTGCAATAGATAAGATGTTGATCATTGTTACAGCTTCAATCCAGGATAAGGCATCGGTTATCGTGTTGTCCATACCACTGATGTGGCGAATATCTGTCGTAAACAAAGATATGTAACGCAGATATATTTCTTCATGCGGAAATCTACTGGAAGAATTGGTACCCAGAGCACTAGTGAGTGGTTTGTAGTTAGTAAAAATGACAAATTTTCTACCTTCCAGAAAGTAGCCAAAGTATTTCACTGCCATTTTCATAGCTGTCAATTCACGTCCAAAAGTTGAATATTTCTTTTGCACCTCTGAAAATTCAAGTGGTTGCCATGAAGTCCCAGCAAACTGCTGAAGAACGGCTCCAGCTGCGGTATTAGAGGCGTCGATCATTAACGCTAACATTTTAGTCGAATCCGTGTAATGCAGGAAAACAGATTCCACCATGGATTTTTTTTAAAGTATTCTCCTCCCACTGTTATTTTCTGTTGTCGTTTTTTTCTGTTATCAGGTATCATTTTTCTATTTCAAATTCTAACTGTTGATCGACAGCTTTTAGAATAAACCGCTTGTATAAATTGACGAACGCAAGGAACCGTCGAAGCTCTTTAACAGTATTCGGTACCGCATAATTTGAAACGGCTTGAACTCGTGACGGCAGCGGACTGATTCCGTTTTCATTCACCAAGTATCCGAAAACATCGGTCTGTGCAAATCTTCTCTTTGCTACGTTGGTCCATATTTCTGTAACCGCTCATAAACTTTAAGAACATGTAGTGCGTGTTCTTCTGCAGATGATGACGCAATGCAGACATCGTCATTAAAGACAACGACAAAATCAAGATCCCCTAATGTTTTGTTTATGAATCTCTGAAACGTCTGACTAGCGTTGCAGGGACCACATTGCATTCGAGTTAACTCGCAAAGTCCGGCGTGATCAAAGCAGTCTTAGGTACACACTACCAAAATGTCATGTAAATTTGTGTCCTCTAAGACCGACACATGCAAGCGTCCTTTAGCATGTCCTTTAAGAATGCGTTGAAAGAGAGGAGAAAATAAATTAAATCAAACAGATATTTCGTCGAATTGCGTATGTGTTAATTCCAGGAGACATAATTTTACACGAAATCTTTCTTTACGTTCCCCAAATTTTTACAAACATGATTTACGTCTCGTGTGAAATTCATAATTTCTAAGTGTGTATTGATTGATATATTGATCGTCAATCAGTTTGGACGCACTTTTAAATCACTCGCGACCACGCGCGTTTTGTTTTATTAATTTTTGCTTACATTTCGTTTTATTCTTGAGTGCTTTTTGCCGGTGCCGTATTCAAACATGAGTCAAATTAATTGGGAAGTGTGCTGATTGGACTCGTCTGTCGATTCCGTTATGTGGACGTGTATTGGATGCACACGCAAGTTTCACGCCGCCTGTTTAGGTGTGACGGTTCCCCGAGGCTCACTTCGGAACCTAAAAAAAGACAGAAAAGTTGTTAATCCGTCGTCATTTGTGCTACCATGTTGTGGCTCTTGCCAAACTCTGGTAACCGCAACATTTGAGTTTAACGTTCTCACACAACAACAAAAGGTCCTGGCTAAGCAAATTAGTGAAAACACGGAGGTTATGCATCGACTTGCTTTCCACCAGGAAAAGCCAAATTAAGTTTCGGAAGCTATTGAGAGTATGGAAGTCATTCTCACTAGCATAAAGAATGAGCTGTCTTCCATTCACAGAAACAGTAGTTTGACCGGAAGTAAAGGGTGATACGGTCAAAATTTGGTCAAGGGAAAACGCGTGTAAATCGGTGAAATCGTTTATTTAAAAAATCAAATTAAATTTCTTTTTCAAGTTCAATTAGTATAAAATTCAGGAAAAATATTCAGTTAGGCTTCCGCTTTTCCAAATCCGAATTGCCGGGCCTTACGCTTGACCCCTGCCATCAGATTTTGTACAGCCACCTTGTCCACCTTCTTCGCCGCAGAAAGCCAGTTTGCCTTGAACTGCTGCTCGTCCTTAGCAGTTTTTTTGGTCTTCTTTAGGTTCCGCTTGACAATAGCCCAGTATTTCTCAATTGGGCGGAGCTCTGGCGTGTTGGGAGGGTTCTTGTCCTTGGGAACCACCTGCACGTTGTTGGCGGCGTACCACTCCATGGCCTTTTTACCGTAATGGCAAGATGCCAAATCCGGCCAAAACAGTACGGAACAACCGTGTTTCTTCAGGAAAGGCAGCAGACGTTTATTCAAACACTCTTTCACGTAAATTTCTTGGTTGACAGTCCCGGAAGCTATGAAAATGCTGCTTTTCAAGCCACAGGTACAGATGGCTTGCCAAACCAGATATTTCTTTGCGAACTTTGACAGTTTCGTGTGCTTGAAAATATCTGCTACCTTTCCCCTTCCTTTTGCCGTATAAAACTCCTGTCCCGGAAGCTGCTTGTAGTCGGCTTTGACGTAGGTTTCGTCGTCCATTACCACGCAGTCAAACTTCGTCAGCATCGTCGTGTACAGCCTCCGGGATCGCGCTTTGGCCGTCGTATTTTGTTTATCATCGCGATTTGGAGTCACTACCTTCTTGTAAGTCGATAGTCCGGCTCGTTTTTTGGCTCGATGCACGGTTGTAGACGATACACCCAGCTTATTTGCGGCATCTCGGAGAGATAGGTTAGGGTTTCGCTTGAAACTGCCGGCAACTCTCTTTGTCGTCTCAGCGGCTTCCGGTTTTCGATTTCCCCCCGATCCAGACTTCCTGGCTGTCGACAAACGTTCCCCAAACACTTTAATTACATTTGTAACGGTTGATTTGGCAACTTTTAGCGATTTTGCCAACTTTGCGTGCGAGTAGCTCGGATTTTCGCGATGCGCGAGCAAAATTTTGATACGCTGCTCTTCTTGCTTGGACGGCATTTTGACAACTGAAGAGTGAATTCCAAAATCAAAATAGGAGCAACATTCTACACACACACACACCTTCAAAATGAGGGGTGTTCAGGTTTTTTAAATGCAAAATTGAAAGAAATACGTCAAGTTGATATTGACCAAATTTTGACCGTATCGCCCTTTACTAAGATGCTGAAAAATCATTTAACTTCTTTAGTTGACACAGCAATGACTTCAACAATGCATACTCTGGCAGGTGATCTAAAAAAGGAGCTGCTAAATATCAACAATGAGATAAGTCAGCTCAATCAGCTGAGCATAGAAACGGCAGCCAGTTTTAATATGCAAAGCAACTCTATGCTAGAGCTCGATATCTTGGACGACCTAAAAGCACTGACTGCGAACATAAACGCAATACCAAGACATGGGAAAGCACACACCAATGCACATTTAACTCCGTCACTCAATTCAAATCCCAGCCTGGCAAAATTGAAAAAAGAATTGAATCATAACAAAAAACATGACACCGACGACTCAGGTTGGCGACTTTAGGGAATGAGGAAGGTTTGGAAAGCGGATTGGAGTGAATATGATGCTCGAAAATTGCGTCGTTTGAATCAGCAGAAATTGGCTGAAAAGGCTAAAAAGAAGCAGAAACAGTATCTAGCAAATCTAGCAAAAAAAAAATGCAGTAACAACAACAAGAACAACAACAGCAACAACAACAACAACAACAACAACAACAACAACAACAACAACAACAACAACAACAACAACAACAACAACAACAACAACAACAACAACAACAACAACAACAACAACAACAACAACAACAACAACAACAACAACAACAACAACAACAACAACAACAACAACAACAACAACAACAACAACAACAACAACAACAACAACAACAACAACAACAACAACAACAACAACAACAACAACAACAACAACAACAACAACAACAACAACAACAACAACAACAACAACAACAACAACAACAACAACAACAACAACAACAACAACAACAACAACAACAACAACAACAACAACAACAACAACAACAACAACAACAACAACAACAACAACAACAACAACAACAACAACAACAACAACAACAACAACAACAACAACAACAACAACAACAACAACAACAACAACAACAACAACAACAACAACAACAACAACAACAACAACAACAACAACAACAACAACAACAACAACAACAACAACAACAACAACAACAACAACAACAACAACAACAACAACAACAACAACAACAACAACAACAACAACAACAACAACAACAACAACAACAACAACAACAACAACAACAACAACAACAACAACAACAACAACAACAACAACAACAACAACAACAACAACAACAACAACAACAACAACAACAACAACAACAACAACAACAACAACAACAACAACAACAACAACAACAACAACAACAACAACAACAACAACAACAACAACAACAACAACAACAACAACAACAACAACAACAACAACAACAACAACAACAACAACAACAACAACAACAACAACAACAACAACAACAACAACAACAACAACAACAACAACAACAACAACAACAACAACAACAACAACAACAACAACAACAACAACAACAACAACAACAACAACAACAACAACAACAACAACAACAACAACAACAACAACAACAACAACAACAACAACAACAACAACAACAACAACAACAACAACAACAACAACAACAACAACAACAACAACAACAACAACAACAACAACAACAACAACAACAACAACAACAACAACAACAACAACAACAACAACAACAACAACAACAACAACAACAACAACAACAACAACAACAACAACAACAACAACAACAACAACAACAACAACAACAACAACAACAACAACAACAACAACAACAACAACAACAACAACAACAACAACAACAACAACAACAACAACAACAACAACAACAACAACAACAACAACAACAACAACAACAACAACAACAACAACAACAACAACAACAACAACAACAACAACAACAACAACAACAACAACAACAACAACAACAACAACAACAACAACAACAACAACAACAACAACATCAACAACAACAACAACAACAACAACAACAACAACAACAACAACAACAACAACAGCAACAACAACAACAATAGCAACCGGACACACTCAACTGTTTTCTACAATAAATGCAACAACAACAACAATAATCTCAACACCATCGGCAATCCACACAATCCACTACCACATGATCGAGACCTACTAGCGGCAGCAAAGTATCGTTTTTCCAGGCCGCCACCTAACTATCAACCGATACAATTTTAACGAGGCGAAATCCTACACCCTTACCAGGCATCTGATGAATCTTCACGCATAGCTCCTGCACACTCACCCAACTGGCTGGCTCCGGGGAGATTTTCAGCTGCACCATGTGAGTCATGTTCATGCTCGCATGGGCATTCGAGTTTTTATCGGTAGTGACGAAACCCTTAGAGGAGGATAATGATTTTGAAGCGCACGACGATAACGAGAACTTGACGACATCTCTAGATCAGAGAGGGGTAATTAGTTTTAATAATTTTAATTGAGCATGAGCATGAGCATGATTGACCGCCCACGGATGCAATTCCGTTATTGCCAGATCAGCTGTATTTACACAAAGAACCAACAGATGATGTTGGTCTTCATCTTCAATGTGTAAAAACTGGTGACCCATTATAAAGCAATACCGGCGCCGGCCGTGCCCGAATGCTGGTCAAGTAGGGAATGGGAAGGAACGTGTTGATGTGATACTCGCTTTGAAGGAAGCCGAGAAATCCTCTGCACTTCCACGAGAAATCACTGGGATGTTGGATAGTTGGGGAAAGGTTAGCAGCAGGGTTCGTTTTGGTTAACGATATGCTGAAAGTATGTAGCACTTTCCGCCAAAAGCAATGGACCGCTCCAATGTGACTGAAAAGAGACAAACATAACGAAAAACAAAACAAAACAAAATAGACAAAATAAAATAAAATAAAACAGGGTATTAGATATTGTCTTCAAAATATGGTAGAAATAAATAATTTGTTGCTCTGCAAACCGGCTCTCCTCGATGTCCTAGATGGCCACGTCCTGCTGGACCCGCAGCTGCTGCCGTCGGCGCTCGTCCACATCAACCCGGCCGTCGCCGACGTGTCGGAAACCTTCCGGTAGTAACATGATAGCTGCGTCTAATACACTCTTCTTGCACCGATTAATTTACAAACTAGGCCTGCACACCGAATCAAAATTCACTTTGGCACGGTTGTGGTATTTTTCTTTAAAATCTAGTTCTAGATATTTGCACTTGGTTGCAGGAAACTGAATCAATAAGAATAAGAAACTCGCTTATGACCTCTAACTTTACACGGTTGCTAAACAATACACCAATTAGTTTTAATAATTTTAATTTATCGACTAACTCGAATCTGCAAACGCTTTCACCTAAAACACAATTAAGTACCGAAATTATAGTTTATTGCCAAAATTTTAACCGTATGAAAAGTGCGGTAAAAATTCAAGAAATTTATAATAAAATTTTGGGTTGCTCATTTCCAATAATAATGGGAGCTGAAACCAGTTGGGATCAAAGTGTTAGGAGTGAAGAAGTCTTCGGAAATTCTTATAATGTTTTTAGAAATGACCGCAATTTGGAAATTTCTGAAAAGAAGTCAGGTGGGGGTGTTTTAATGGCTATCTCTACCAAATTTAATTCAGAAATTATCGATACTTCAAAACTTAAGGAATTTGAACATGTATGGGTGAAAGTGCACATGGCAGGTGAAACACATGTATTTGCCTCAGTGTATTTTCCCCCAAACAACGCTCGTAAAGAAGTATACGAACATTTTTTTCACATTGCAGACGTAATTATGTCTGGACTTCCCCCAGAAGTGAAAGTTCACATATATGGAGATGACTTCATTTCAGATACCGAAAATGAGTGCATCTTACTACCAGTCGTCGGAGAAAATGAAACATTGCAGTTTATTTTCGACAAAACTGCAGGTCTTGGGCTCAACCAAATTAATCATGTAAAAAACCAGCAAAATTGCTATTTAGATTTTTTATTGACAAATATTGAGTAAGATTTCTGTGTAGCTGAATCACTTTTTCCATTATGGAAAAATAAAGCACAGCAATTGAGTTTTCTTTATTTATTCACGAATACAAAAGACCCGACGACTTCGGATATGAAGAGGTCTTCCGATATCATTTAGCAAATTATGATATCATAAGAAACAAACTTATCAGAATTGATTGGAAGACCATTTTTAAGAACGAAGCAAATATTGGAGTTAGTCAAGCCGAATTTCAAGACATCTTGCAAGGTTTGAAAAATTTAGACGTTAATAAAGGTTCCGGCCCTGATGGAATACCACCCATATTTATGAAAAACTTAGCATTGGAACTTACAGCACCTTTATTTTGGCTTTTTAATATGTCACTGAAATCTGGGATCTTTCTCAAACTATGGAAAAGTTCCTACCTAGTACCTATTTTTAAAAGTGGAAAAAAATCTGACATACGTAACTATTGTGGAATTGCCGTATTATCTTGCATTCCTAAACTTTTTGAAGCAATTATTAATGAAAAATTGTTCACTCAAATCAAAAACAGAATGACTACCAAGCAACATGAATTCTTCAAAGGACGATCAACTAGCACAAATTTACTGGAATTCGTTAACTACTCTCTGATGGCAATGGATAATGGTAACCATGTAGAAGCTCTTTATACAGACTTCAGCAAGGCTTTTGAACGCATTGACATACCCATGCTTCTTTTTAAATTGCAAAAATGGGCATTGAGCCAGGAATTCTCAAATGGATCGAATCCTATCTCACTAACCGTCAACAAAAAGTTAGATTCAAAGGGAAGAAATCAAACCCTATTCATGTCACCTCTGGAGTCCCCCAAGGCTCTCACTTAGGCCCCCTCTTATTTATTTTGTTTGTAAATGACGTTTCCTTTATACTTAAAAACATTAAATTTCTTGTTTATGCTGATGACATGAAACTATTTTTAGAAATAAGAAATAAAGAAGATATCATGACATTCCAGAAAGAAGTAAACGTTTTCTATGTCTGGTGTAACAAAAGTCTTTTGCAGCTGAACGTAAAAAATATGTAATTCGATAACTTTTAGTTGGAAACGAAGCACCCCAGACGCAACTATTAATTTAGGGAGTCAGCCAGTTGAAAAATGTAAAAGAGTAAGGGACTTAGGGGTTATCTTGGATACCAAACTTACATTCATTGAACATTACAATACTATCATCAACAGATCAAACAATATGCTTGGATTTATAAAACGTTTTTGTTACAATTTTCATGACCCTTACACAATAAAAACACTGCACGTTGCATATGTGAGGTCAATACTGGAATATTGTAGCGTAGTTTGGTCACCCTTTTCAGTCATACAAGAAGAACGAATAGAATCGGTACAGAAGCAGTTTTTACTGTTTGCCCTTCGTAAATTAGGTTGGACAAGGTTACCTCTTCCATCTTATGACGCACGCTATATGCTTATCAGCATCCAATCATTAAAGGAGCGCCGTGAATTTGCATTAGTTTCATTCGTAAATGATATTGTTGCGCAACGCGTTGACTCAGAAGAACTTTTATCAAAACTTAATTTTTACATTCTGTCCCGGCAATTACGAAATAGAAATATATTTACTACAAGCAATTATCGCACAAATTACGCCAAATTTGGACCTCTTAATCAGATGATGGCAACTTACAATAAACACGGAGAAAATGTTGACTTCACTATGACTAAAACAAAACTGAGGCAATACTTCAATGTAATTAGATAACCTAAACATTAAAAATATAAACTTGATAGGTTAGTTTCTTAAGGCGTACTATATATTTAAGAAGTGAGGCATAAAATGTAAATATCATTGAAGCAAAACGGTCTACTGCTGATTGACGACAAATAAATAAATAAATAAATATTGTCGCGACCGACCGAATTGTCGAAGCCAGGTAAATCCGCCATACTGGATTACTGGAACCAGTCAGCCGACCACCGGCTGCAGGTGTGGATGTTGATCGATGCTGAAGCGAGGGCGATACCAGTCACTTACTCCTTTCTGTGTGGGTTATTTACTGGTTGTTTTTCTTCTTCCCCTGGTGTTTTTATATTTTATATTTTATCAAATGAAAAAAATGAAAGGGCGGGGCGGCCCTGTTTTATATTTTCCCCCCGCGGGCCGGTGGGGGGGGGGATACCCCCCCCCTCCTCCCTCCCCAACCACCCACCCCAAAACACACAAAAGGGAAGTTTTTTTTTTTTGTTTTGTTTTTTTTTTTTTTTTTTTTGTTTATTGGATCTAAGAATACACTCAAGTCTTTTTTTACACGGTTTTTTTTACGACGATTTTTGAAACAACGCGGTTTTTTTTACGACGATTTTCGAAACAACGCGGTTTTTTTAACGACGATTTTTGAAATAACGCGGTTAAAGGGCCAAAGAAGCCTAAGTGTTTTCTGAGGATGTACATACAATGAAAAAGTCAAAAAACGTGAAAAACATTATTGGATACTTGGTGTGTCATGAAGAAGATTAGTTTCCTCGGTGTTCAGTTAACCTACGCCTTCAATGGTGTGCTCTGGAGGGACTGTTCACATATTATGCAACGTCCGACACCATTGTGAAAAGCAAGATAGCGACTTCCGGTTTGTGAAAAGCCGCCGAATATCCTACAATATGGGTATTTTTGGAACGGGGACAACGTGTAGCGGCCGGAAATCGATGTCCAACGCCTTTGGGAATCTAGGTTGGTGACTTCCTGTTTATGAAAAATTGTCAAACATTCTACAATATGGGTATTTCGGAAGGGACGACGTGTAAAGGTCGGAAATCGACGTGCGACGCCATTTTGGAATCCAAGATGGCGACTTCCGGTTTGTGAACAATTATCAAATAGTCTACAATATGGATATTCTCGGAACGAAGACGACGTGTAGATACCGGAAATCGATGTCCGACGCCATTTTGGAAACCACGATGACGACTTCCGGTTTGTGAAAAGCTGCCAAACATTCTACAATATGGGTATTTCGGAAGGGACGACGTGTAAAGGTCGGAAATCGATGTGCGAAGCCATTTTGGAATCCAAGATGGCGACTTCCGGTTTTCGAAAAATTGTCAAATAGTCTACAATATGGATATTCTCGGAACGAAGACGACATTTAGAGACCGGAAATCGATGTCTGACGCCATTTTGGAAACCAAGATGGCGACTTCCGGTACAATGTGCAAACCTTTTTAGTGTCGTACTATTGTTAGGTCGAACATTAGTACGACACTGAAGGGGTCTGCACATTGTAGACGAAATACATATCTGTCAAGATAACAAAAAAGTAGTTGGAATTCAATGGAAGATACTAATCTCCGCCTTTGAATCATCGTTACAGCTATTCCACTAAAAAGCTCGCACTCATCAATATTACAATCTTGCTTTCTTATTTTGGATGCACACGTAAATAAAATATTATCCAAAATTCAATTTTGAATTGGCTGAGTAAACGCGATTGAAACCGGGAACCGGTCCACCCTCTCCATATGGCTTCTTCTTAGAAGTTTTCTTTTTTATCGTGAGAGCTTTCAGTTCTTAAAACTGGTTCAATAGTTAGGCAGTTTTTACAAAATGATTAATTGAATTCTCATTAGAATGAATCCACAGTTTTGACCGGAACATGGACCGGAATGGTGTTCCGGCGGAAGATTCGGAACAATTATGTAAGTGATCAACTGATTTAAGCGTTTTGAGGTTTTGTCGGTCAATCATTAAACTGATTCTACAGTTCTGTAGATTTTCCGCAGCTGCTTATAAATTAGTCACTAAATAAATTCAAAATATAAAGCTACATATACAGTCCCTCCACAATAATGAGTTCTTTAGAGATTTGGTTTTGTTATCATATTATTCTCAACTCGGTAGTAATTATTTTTGTGTGTGTGGAAAAAAGAATTAGTCACATAGAAAAAAGATCTGAAATTAAATGCACACGACTGTTATTGACAATAATGGAATCGTTTATCGATACGCTGCAGCAGACAAAATTCACGCTACTTGTGAAAGTCACTCGAAGTAAACTCCTCTTTGAATATCCGCATGTTTTTTACTATCAAGCTTGGAAAATGCGTCCTTCTCTCTTACGTCTTCACGATCCAGTTTGGTTTGATCATTAATTTTCCATAGGCCTGGGAACATGCCTCTATTTTTCCAGCCAACAAGTAACTCGAATGGTGTTACCCCGAGTCTGGTACTTTATTGTGCATATGCACATAGTTGTTCAACGCAACCTTCCAATTTATACGATCCAATGTTGATGCTGCCAGTGCTCTCTTTATTCCTTCATTTTGACGTTCAACTTGCGAATCTTAACGCTTTTGTTTTCCCAGGTTTCTACGAATCTGTCGCTTTGAAACGGAAGCCCGTTGTCACTTTGGAGAACTAGCGGGTAGCCCCATGCATCAAATATTTTTTCAAGTGCTTCGATGGTCGATTCCGCATCCATGTGTCGCATTTTCAACACATGCAAATAACGTGAGTAGGTGTCAACTACTACGAGAAATTCTCCAAACCCAAATTCTTTATCGGTAAAAAAATCGAATTGCAGAATCTCCCATGGGCCGTTTGGGAATTCTCGACTGGTTAAAGGAATCGGTGGATTTTTTATTTTAAGCAAAAGACAAGTCTCACAGTTCTTAATGAAGATCTCTACTGATCTACTCATTCCTGGCCACCAGAAGTGTTGTCGCAATATCCTTTTGGTTGATCCGATTCCCATGTGCCCCTGATGAGCTGATTGAATTGCCTTTGTCCTTAAAGCATCAGGGAGCACAATTATATCACCTTTGAACACCATGTTTCCCAGCACAGAAAGCTCTTTTGCTTCAGATTCGAACTTTTTCAACCCATTCTCCCATTGATCAGTTTTAATCGACGTCCTGACTTTTGTTAATTCATTATCGTCTTCGGAATGAAACTCTATCTCATCCCAGCAGATTTCCATAGCGCCCACATCAATGAAGTAATGCAAATGCTTCTCATCAGCTCCATTGTAAAATGACTCAGATGCCTGTGATTGATCAACTAGTCTTGAGAGTGCGTCTGCCACATTAATTTCTCCTGGTATACTGCATACATTGAAATTATATGGTTTTATCGGTTATGCCCATTATTCTGATCTAGTTACTGCCCTTTTTCCTATCCTGTGCAATCCCCTAAAAATAAATTCGTTTGATTCGGCATCAGTTTTCACTGTAAAGTTGCTACTCATGAGATACATGGAAAATCTTTCGACTCCCCATACCATTGCTAGTGCCTCTTTTTGGGCCTGAGGATATTTTCGTTCAGTTTCCGTTAATGTTTTCGAAGCACAAGCGATCACCCTTGGCTTTGAATTGCCGTCAAACTGTACCAGGACTGCTCCTAAGCCGTGAGGAGAGGCGTCCACGTAGATCTCCGTTCGATCCTCTCTTCTGAAGTATCCCAATGTTTTGATAATCTTTAACGCTTTTGTTCGCACATAGTTGAATTCATCTTCCAATGCTTGATTCCAATAAAAAATGTCTGCTTTGGCCAACTCACGAAGTCTCCTAGTCTTATCTGCTCTTTGTGGGATAAACCTCTCGACAAAATTGATTAAACCAAGGAAACTTTAAACTTCAGCCAAAGTTTCCAGTGCTCTAAAGATCTGTATTGCTGCAATCTTTTCATTTTCTATCTTCCATCCTTCATTAGAGGCAATGAATCCCAGAAAATCAACTGATCGTTTTCCAAATGAGCATTTTCGTTCATTAATTTTAACGTTGTGGTTTTTGAAACACTCTAGTACATTGGTCAAATTTCCTTCGTGTTCTTCCTTGGTTCTTCCAAAAATCATGATATCGTCTAAGTAATTAACGACCCCCTTGTATCCAGCGGATACAATAGTTTGAAGCACTTCGTGGAATATATCCGGAGCATTAGAAAGCCCAAAAGGTAGCCGGCAGTATCTGTAGAGTCCATCTCCAGCGAAAAAAATGTCAGGTGACGTGAGTCTTTGTTCAACTCTATATGATGGAACGCGCTTGTGAGGTCCTATCGTGGAAAACCACTGAGCCCCATGTAGTTCCATTACTATCGACTCAAACGTATGCATCTTAATGGTAGTCCGGTAAATACAACGATTCGATCCTCTGAGGTCTATGACTAGACGAATGTCATCTTTACCTTTCGGTACTACCACTAGTGAGGAACAAAACGACCAATCCATATCATTTGTCACTTCCTCAATGATTCCACTTGACAATAGATTTTTAAGTTTCTGTTTTGTGGCTTCCTTGAATGACGCCGGAATATGAGTATACACGATTCGGGCTGGAGGCATCTGTTTATCGTATTTCAATGAGACGTCCGGAATGTTGAATTTAGGAAATTCGTTACAAATTGATAGTTCTTGGGCATAATTAACGAGATTTCCATCACATATGCTGGAAAACAACCGATGGAGTATTTATTGGGACATCTAGGCCAATGTCAAGGACGCAATACCTTATTGCGGTGTTGAAGCCTAAATGCGCTCTTGATTCATCAACAACATAAAACTTTTCGATCATAACTGGTCTATCTTCTGAGATAAACAACTGCGTAAAACAAGTTGGCAATCTCCTTTATCTGACCATTAGTTGCATATGCCTTCAAGGATTTGTCAGTGGAATAACGCAGATCTTGGATGCTGCTTTCTTGTTGGCCAGAATTTCATCAAACATCGGTTTAGTTATAGTATTAACGTAAACATCGTTTTAGTTATAAGGAGTGTATCGAATATAAGCTATCCACATATATTTGCGTTGTACGCATGTATTTGTGTCTGTAGTCTGAACACTGCATGCTGTGCGTTTGACTGTCAGCTTTCTTTTGTTTACTTGTTTGTGCGGTTCAAATTCTGCGTTTTCAAAATGTCGCGTATTGAAAAGGAATTGAAAATTAAGGTTCTGGACACATGGCTTAGTGAGAAGGGTATTACTATGCGAAAATTGGCGAAGCGGTTTGGAATTCATCATGCGAGTGTTAAAACCATCATTAATAAGTTTGGGGAACACTATTCTTTGGATGAGCTACCAGGAAGAGGCAGAAAACCCGGTTCTTCCAACCCGAAACTGGAGCAGAAAGTGGTATCTCTAATCATGAAGAACAAATCAATGTCAATACTGATGGCCAAAAAAGCAGGAACGAGTGTCGGAATGATCCAGCGTATCAAGAGGCGAAACCACCTGAAGACCTACAAGAAGCAGAAAATCTCGAAACAAAGTGCAGAACAGAAGAAGCGAGCAGCAACAAGGGCCCGGAAATTGTATTCGCGTCTTTTGCAGCGTCCGGATGCATGCGTTTTGATGGACGATGAGACCTATGTAAAGGAGGACTCAAAAACCCTTCCAGGTTCACAATACTTTACTGCCGTCGTTGGGGAGGATGTGACCGATCCGGACGATCGGAAATTCGGTCGAAAGGTACTGGTATGGCAAGCAATATGTTCCTGTGGTTTGAAGTTTCAAGTTTAACCTCGTACAATAAAGGATCAATTTTTTGTATGAATAAAATATCGGTTTTCAACATAATTTGAAAGAAAGTTTGTGGATAGCTTATTTTCGATACACTCCTTAGTATTAACATGAGCACTGAAATCAATCAAAAACTCGACCCTTACACTATTTCATTTGTTCGTGATGACTTGATCAATGGTTGGACATGTGTTGTTTTGTTTACTTCGGCTTGCTGTAATTGCAGTGATTCAAAACGCAATTTCTGTAATGCAGTATATTTATTCAAATTTAGAAAACAAAATAGTTAAATTCAGTACAAAGCGATCATATTTAAAAGAAACTTCAACAAATTGTTCATTCTATAGCTTAGTTCTCGCGAACCTTGGTATCAAATGGTTCAGCTTTTGTATCTTCGATCACTGCAATTTTTTTCTCAACGCCCGAATCATCCTGATCTGCAAAGCGCTTCACTCTCGCGAGAAGCACAGGCCAACGCAATGTGACCAATCCGTCCACATACTCGGCAGTTTTTTATCAATTGAGAAGCATGTAGACGCCCGGTGAAAAACGCTACCGCATCGTCAACAATTTGTAACCATCAGCTGATGGAAATTTCCTCGTAAATTTCCATGCCCACCTTTTCCATTACGACGGTTTCCGCGGTAACTTCCTCTGGTATGCCAGTTGGAGTTGAATTGCTCACGATGTACTCGAAATTCCGTTCGATCTTGTGAAACTGCCGATATCTTTATGGTCACACGTTGGGGAAGCATGCTTCACTACCGCGAGAAGCACAGGCCCACGCAATGTGACCAATCCGTCCACATACTCGGCAGTTTTTTATCAATTGAGAAGCATGTAGACGCCCGGTGAAAAACGCTACCGCATCGTCAACAATTTGTAACCATCAGCTGATGGAAATTTCCTCGTAAATTTCCATGCCCACCTTTTCCATTACGACGGTTTCCGCGGTAACTTCCTCTGGTATGCCAGTTGGAGTTGAATTGCTCACGATGTACTCGAAATTCCGTTCGATCTTGTGAAACTGCCGATATCTTTATGGTCACACGTTGGGGATTATGGGTTCTTTGGAACGCTTCTTCATTTGATTTCTCAATCTCACGGTCGCGTACTAGGTCAATAAGGTCTTTCATTGACCCTTGTTTGACCCAGTTACGGTGAGCTAATACTCGTACTCTGGAATCATTTGCATTCTTCGTGATGGCCTTTACAACGGCTTCCATTTCTTCGTCTGGACCATAATTACACACTTTTGCAGCTGATCCTACACGACAGACAAAATTGATGCTGCTTTCTGAACCCAGCTGGTTCATCATCATTAGTTTCCCACGTTGCGATATCGTGTAGGTCCGAGATCCGAAGTATTCAACGAGATTAATCTTGAAAACTCCGTATTTAGTCTGTTCATCGGCTGCATTGACAAGATGAAGGGAAGAAACAAGGATGTCTTTCCAATACTCAAATGCTTGTTTGTCTATCTCGACTTCGCCTGCTGATGGAACACACTCTGGAATGTTTAGAGAACCTAATGTCCAGCTGTTCATTTGCATTGATTCTTTTCGTGTCGTATTTGATGCTAGATAAAATGCACTTCTAAGACCCTGATCCGTATCAGCGGTGAGCTGTATAACTTGCTCACGCAAAGCAGTGTTCTTTTCGACAGCGGCTTTCAATTCTCTCAGAATTCGTTTTCTGGAGATCTTTCTACTATGAAAAAATTCAAAATAGTTCTCTATTATAAATCTATCTGCGCATACAACTTCATTGTGATCTTTGCCAATCTTCAGTTAGCCTCATATATTGCAAAACTCTGTCTTTCTCCATCAAAGTATGCCATTTTTTTTCTCTCTCTGTCTTTTCCTACCGGATGTTTGAAATGGTTGGGTACTCCGTCTATCTCCACCGGAGCCCCTTCTTAGTATCAACCTTTATACACTTTAATAATTCCTTTGGTGGAGCCGTAGGTTCTTTATCTGTGCCATTGTCGAAACCGATCGAATTGTCGAAGCCAGGTAAATCCGCCATACTGGATTACTGGAACCAGTCAGCCAACCGCCGGCTGCTGTTGTGGATATTGATCAATGCTGACAAGCGAGGGCGATACTACTCGCTTACTCGGCTTACTGTCGGATGACGCTACGGGAACACGTCAGCCGACAACCGGCTGCTGGTGTGGACGTTGATCGATGCTGACAAGCGAGGGCGATACCACTCGCTTACTCGGCTTACTGCTTGGGCTAGTTACTAGCTGGTTGCTGCTTGTCCTCCTGATGTTGCAATTGTATCTTATCGCAATTGTCGCATGGCCGGTGTGCTCATATTTATACCAGGTGAGCGCAAGTTTGCGTGTGAACATTTCCCTCCTTTTTCTCTGACCAATAAGCGCAAAGCAGATTTCAACAAGGGAGATTTATTGCTGGTGTTCTTCTTCTTTTTTTTTGTTTATTTCATGTAAGAATACAAAACAGATTTAACTTTCGCAAGTTCATATGGCTTTATTGTACAATGATTGTTACAATTTCAATGTTATTTATTTGTTATTTCTGTCATATCTCTACAGATATATAAGCGTCTTTGACTGAAATTTGATGGTACGCTCTTTCTAGGTCGATAGTTGTAAATATTTTCTTACCTTGTAGCAAATTTAGCAGGTCGTGCACATGTGGAACCGCGTCACGATCAGGAACTGTCACCCTATTCAACTGCCGATATTCACCGACGAATCTCCACTGTCCATTTTTCTTCGGTACGCAATGCAGTGGATTCACCCAACTGCTACTCGATGGACGGCAGATCCGTTGTAGAAACAGCATTTTGAGAAGTTTTTCGTTTACGTTCAAGCCGCCAGCTAACTCTAACGTTTTAGCTAGTAGATGAGTCGGTCGCATATCGCCGAGATCCGATGAACCTAGCAAATGTTCTAGGCGGGTTTCCGGTGAAAGGGCGAACCGAGGAATCAAGCGTTCCTTGATTTGCTTGTACTTAACTTGTTCAGCGGATTCGACACCAAATCGGTAATGTGGCATATAACCGATTGATCAAGCTTTTGAAACGATATGATACAATTTGGTGTCATCTCTCGTTACGTTCGAATAAACTGTGCCTCCGCTTGAGCGAAACACATTTCCAGGTCCGACTTCCAAAACTCTGGAAGGTTTTCATCGATACAGCGGCAGCTGCTCCGACATTGTTTTCTGGGTTCGTCATAGCAGTTTGAGGTTAGGGCAAAGAAATGGATCGAAAATTCGGTTTGTTTTACGAATTTCCCACAAATCGATTGAATAATCGTCCGAAATTCACATCGCGGTCATCACTGTGGGGTATTAACACCGGAAGGAACGATAACTAGACAATGTACTTCTCAAATAATTTTATTACTCAGTAGCTCTGTAACATGTAGTCTTTCGCGCTTATTCAGTTTACGGAGACAAAATTGTTCTCTCTTCTTCTTCACTCAAACGCATCATTGTAGGGTGATTCTACCACGTGAATAAAATCTAGGGTGCGTCAATATGATGTCTTCACAAACCTGTTACTTGTTACCTGTTATGGCTGACCCACAATGGATACGTTTCGGATGCGTTTGCGTGAATTTGACAGTTTTCCTATAGGTTTTCTGTCAAATTTACGTCAACGGAACGCAAATGTATTAATTGTGGGCAAGCCTTTTCTTGTTACATGATACTTGTCACCTGTTACTTGTTACCTGTTATATTATAAAAATGCTATCTCAGGTTGATATTCTGATCAGTTTACGTACACGGTGTTCAATAAGTTCGAATACAAGTTTTCATCATTGCGTAGGTATGCGCCATGTACATATTCTGCATTGGTATTGGTGTCAGCTTTAGCTTCATTCATACGCTACCGAATGTGCGCGGTGTTGACATTCTGTTAGTTGTTGTTTGTTTGTTACGCGCGATGAAAGAGTATCGGGACTTCGTAATTAAGCGTTTTTTGAACGGTGAGCGACCCGGCGATATATTCCGGCTGCTGAAATCGCATGGGGTCAAGCGGAACTTTGTCTACACGACCATCAGGCGATACCGGGAGACGTCCTCGACCAATGACCGTGCGAGATCCGGTCGGCCGCGTTCAGCGAGGACGCCACGGGTCATCAAGATCGTGAGGGAGCGAATTCGGCGCAAAAAGAACCGCTCAATCCGGAAAACGGCTGCAGATCTCAACGTTTCCATTGGAACCGCTCACACCATACTCACCAAGGACCTTGGTTTCAGGCCTTACAAAAAACGTAAGGTCCATGGCGTTTCGGAGGCTACCAGCAAAAAGCGGTTGGATCGAGCTAAGAGGATCCTCTCTCGGCACGCTGGTCAGGAGTTTGTTTTTTCGGACGAGAAACTGTTCGTGCTGCAGCAGCCGCACAATGTGCAAAATGACCGGGTGTGGGCGCCATCGAGGGACAGCATTCCTGAATCCAATATAAACATCCCTCGGTTCCAAAGTGCCGCGTCGGTGATGGTTTGGGGGGCAGTATGCAAACGTGGTAAGCTACCCTTGGTGTTTATTGAAAAAAACGTCAAAATCAACGCGGCGTACTACAAAACTGAGGTTTTGGAAAAGGTTGTTGCCCCCAGTCTCCGAAGCCTCTACGGCGATGAGCACTACATGTTCCAGCAGGACGGTGCACCAGCCCATACGGCAAATGTGGTTCAAGCCTGGTGTCGGGACAATTTAACCGACTTTCTGGACAAAACTTTGTGGCCTCCCAGCTCCCCGGACTTGAATCCTCTCGACTTTTTTGTTTGGTCCTATATGATGGCGAAGCTGAACGAATACAAGGTCAGCACTTTGGATCATTTCAAGACGGTAATTCTCAAAATCTGGGACGAAATGCCCATGCAGTCCGTGCGTGCCGCCTGCGACGCGTTCGAGAAACGTTTGAAGCTCGTTAAGGAGTACAAAGGGGGGGTCATTCCAAGAGAAATGTTGTAAACGTTCCTTGTAAACATAGCTTTCAATAACATAAATCCAAAAAATAAAAAAACATGTTTTCATTTTTTTAACAAATTTTGAAAGTGTATCCGAACTTATTGAACACCGTGTATTTCAATTCCAAAATAACATTTAAGTTGAAAAGATCAGAATACATCGCAATAGAAGCAGGTGAAATTTTAAAAATATTAGAGTGTTAATTAGTTTGTTACGTAAAATTTGACGAAGTATGTTATCACGAGATTTCAGTCTTTTTGAATAATCAATCGATGTTAGTTACTCCATCAACTAGAATAAAACAAAGTAGAGGAACTCAGATACTATATACCTTTACTATACATACTATACATCTAGCAGACGTTCTCCTCACGCCACGAGACTCGATTACTCGATGTTTTGACGTGTTATGCGATGCTACGGTGCGTTGCGATGCTAGGCGACGGCCCATTGACGCCATGTGCCATCATATAATATGTCAAAACATCGAATCAAAGTCTTGTGGCGTAAGGCGCGCGTCTGCTAGATGTTTTAACATGCTAGCAGATGCCACACCTCCGCCACATCAGTGAACGCCTCGACTTAGGGAGGCTACTGCTCGACAAAACTCGCCACCGATATCCAAACTATTTGGTGTTTATGAAGAATATACCGGGAAGACCGTAGAGTAGGTGAAGACTCTACGGGGCTGAGCTGCAAGCAACCCGGCGGGTCCACGGGTCGCGGATGGTGGGGTTCCATCAGATATGATGGACAGCTACTGAATACACGAATAAGTAGCCCCGGACGAGCGGCGGGGACTGTTTAGGATGTGGGGGGACTGGGCAGTTGTTGGACTCTGTTGAGTTTCTTCCAAAAACCCACAAATATCCGAAAGCAGCCCTGACAAAAGCGAGCCACCCCGCTTTTTAAAAATAAGGGTAAAAGTCCAAGCCTTCATCCATTTGAGCGTCTGTTCTCCATGTTAGGGGCGGCTCAAAACAGCGTCTGTTCTTCATGTTAGGAGCGGCTGAGTCACCGTCTTGCTAGTGCGCCCAGGACTCTAAATACAAAAGCCGAAAGTCCTGGTGGTGCTTGGGACTGTTAAACAGCAGCATCACGATAGTCTTCCTGCGAGATAGTGGGATTGGTTGCGGCCGTGGGCCTTGCGAGCCGACACCATTAAAAAGGAATTGCAACGAATAATACACAAGGAAGAATATAATGTAGTTAAATTGAGAATCATGGTATTATATAATATGAGCGAAGAGAGAAGCAAATCACTTCCAATGTATTATTTACATGGAATATTAATAGGACAAAGTCCAGAGCATCAAGGTTTTACAATCGATGAAGATTGGCTAAAATAGGGGGTTTCAATTAAAAAAAAAGCATGGTTTTTTCCATCCGTATCGATGATGGGCATTTTTCCTAGCACAAAAATATTTTTTATGAATCTCAACTATTTTTTCTCGATTTTTAAACAAGAAAAATCTAATCATTTTTATTTTCACAAACTGACTTGCAGTTTCACAAAGTGACATTTATACAAAGTGACAGCACTTAATTTTCAGTAACGGGGGCTCCCATTATGACATACATGTCAACTTATGTATGCTAAAAATCAATGGTTGGTTCGTTGGTTTAGGTAGTCTGTTTTTTTGTAGGATGTTTCATGGTGAAATAGGATGGTGTTGTCTTGCAATCATTATTTTTTGAAATTGTTTTTTTTTTCAATAGTTTCGCTTGTCAAAATTAAAAAATAAATTAAATGCCGGTATATTATTATATTTATTATCGAACAATGTTATAATCCACATACCCCTATAATACCCTATTAAAAATTTGGTCTATGACTTTATGACCCAAACACAATGATAACGGAAGCTGAACGGCAACGGCAAGTTTGACAGTTGCTGCAATTGACTTCGATATGCCCAACTAGAATCGGCTTGAATCTTGCCTGTTTTCTTTCCGACAAGCAGGCTTTTCCGCTGACGTTGCCGTTCCGCTTCCGTTTAGTGTTTGGGCGGTTGGGAAATATCCCGTCAATATTCAGAGGTATATGTTAGGGTGCAAATGGAATGTGTAGGTAAAATTCCATCGAATTTCAACGGCATTGCCCACAAGTTTCTTTACCCCAGAAATGTTCCTATGCCAAATTTGGGCTAACTCGGGCATGGTTTAGGGATGCCTCTAATCGATCAAAATTTTGAATTTTCTGGAACTATTTTTCAGATTAATTAACGGAGAAATTGATGAAATTGCTAGGCAATGTTCATTATAGTGTTTTATTTCCTAATATATTCCCCAAAACAGGATCATATAATTGGTGTGTGATATTTCATTGAGGTGGTTCTTTCAGTCAAAATAATTTAGATTAATTTTAAAGTTTTGTTTTTAAAATTTTGATTGAAAGAACCCCCTGATGGATCACATAGTGCCCTTTCAAAGCCGATCATTGAAACTGTTACCTGCCCTTTCAATTAGATTTATTTACATTTTGTTCCATCCTCAATTTAATAATAATAATTATGTGATTTAATAAAAATTGAAACTTAAAACGTGTAATATCCACGTGTTGGCGTGTGGAAAATTAGTAAAAATAAACGCTCATCAGCAGTTAAGTACTTCCAGTATAACAATGCCGGGAAGTGAGCAACGTAATCGATCCAGAGTAAAGTCAATGCAAAAAAGTGTCAATCCTGGGTGTGATCTCTTCTATTGTTTGTTTAAGAGCAAAGCGTTATATCTAGAGGTTTTTCCATTATGGCGAATCTAACAGTGAAACTTTCTTTGTTATTTTCTCTTTTATGCATAACTAAATCGCATTCACGTCTTTCGTTATACTATTTGCATTATGTGCTAGCCAGTACTGTTGTCATTCGATCAGTACTAAAGAATCCATGGGGTTTTATAATGGTGCTGTAATAAATGAAAGAGGACGAGAGATCTCTCATTGTTAGATTCGCCCTATTGAAAAAAGTTCCTAGATATATAAAAGATACCTGACAGTATTCATCTCGAGCGTATAATCGTTCGCTTCATACAGGCTGGCTACCGACATGGCTTTTAAATCGTCCAAACCACGTGATACATTCAAACTTTCAAACACTTCACGAGCTTCATGACCGTCGAATGGTCGATAAATTTTGTGTTTGTTTTTCTCTGCATCCTTGTTGAAGAAGGTGTATAATTTTTCCTCCGGCAGTGGAGACGATGTGATTGGTTCTAAAAAAACAACAAACTTTAGTAAGTCTAATAGATTTGAAAACAACCAGTCTTGTTTTAATTGGATGTGTGTGTTCGACATACTAAGAACAATGGTCTTAAGTCTTTGGTTAAAATACGGCTGTGCTGGTTGCCGGGAATTGATCGGCTACTACCCTATTAGCAGAGGTAATTCGATAAATGTTTCATTGGGGTCAGACAACGTAAACAATGTCTTCTTCCGTAGATTTCTCGTGATACAAAGTCTAACCATGTAAACCACTGATTCTATAGGAAGAGTGTGATGGATTTATGAGGCGAATTTTCAATGAGAAATTTAGCGGTAGAAGCCATTGTTTACGTTTGTCGTTAGGTTTAATGAAAAATCTTCGTCGAATTCTGCATTGTAGGCAATGACAGCAATCAGCTAAGCTGACTCAGATATGGTATGATTGGGTACAAGAGTAATGTTGTTAATGTCTACCGCAGAGGAATAGTACGGTACATTAGAACCAATATCCAATATATATTTGAATCGGAAAATATGGCACAATCAATATCAAGGTCGAAAAAATTGTACGAAATTACTACTTAATTTGGCCTTTAACGATTTTTTTGTAGTACGTACCCATTAAATCCGCCGGAGATTTTCTTAGGCAGCTAAATATGCCTTTTGATTTGACACTTCGACAATAATTTTTCATTAAGGCCTAAACGTAAACAATGTCTTTTTACGCGAATATCTCGTCATTGAAAATTCGCCTCATCAATCCACCACGGTTATTTCGAAGAGGAAATGTTCACCTATCTGAGAGAATTGTAGGCTTCAAGGGCAGCCTTTGTGCCACGAGAAATTTACGGATGAAGCCATTGTTTACGTTTGTTAGTTAAGCCCTAATGAAAAATCTTTGTCGACTTTCGAGTATGCATTTAAAAAAGACCTCTGCCAAACCCACAGGAATTTTCTAGCAGTAAATAACGTGCGTCCTATGTTTGAGGTTCGGAACTACTAGTAACAAGAATATAAATTCATGCTATCTTTTGCATTTGAGCTTTTTTTTTCCTGCAATGTTCACAACAAGAGCTTTTTTCCGGCTGCTAGCAAGAAAAGCCATGCGCCCACAGATGTGGCGGAGGTGTAACATCTGCTAGCATGCCAAAATATCTTGTCGACGTTCGCCTCACGCCATAAGACTTTGACTCGATATTGTTATGTGATGCCACCTTCCGCCACATCAGTGGGCGCCTCGGCTTATGGCTGGCCCACAATAGATCATTGCACGATGGCGTCATCAATGCAGTTTTGACAGTCCAGGGAGCTTGTTTAGGTGGACTTAGAATATTTTCGGTGAGATCCGTTTGCGATGTTGGGGTCTAAATTTATATAAAAACACATCCCCAGAAAAAAAAAACCCAAACACACACACCACCAAATACAAAATAACATAACCTCATACACTCCCCACTAAAAAAATAAAATACAAATAAAAAAAATGCTACATTGGCAATGCAAAACAACAACACCAAAAAAAAAACCACCCACATGCCAAAAAAACGAAACCACAACATTCCCATCATGACCACTAATACGTTGCGGATGCGTTTGCGTTAATTTGACAGTTTTCCCATACACGCTCGTTTGTAGTTACTCAAAACTGAGTAGAAAACGACTCAGTTTCGTTAAAAGTGGAACTACCCTAATTAGAGTAATTGAAGGGTTACTCATTTTTGATTAACTAGGTCACCTGTCAAAATTAGAGTAAACATTACTCAATCAAGCTTGTTTGTATTTTCTCAAAACAGAGTAGAAAACGACTCAGTTTTGTTAAAAGTGGAACTACCCTCATTAGAGTAGCTATAGGGTTACTCATTTCTGATTAACTATGTCACTTGTCAAAATTACCATTAAAACCCGGACAGTGTTTTTAATTCTATAATTATTTTTTTTCAATTCCATAATTTATTTTATTTTATTTCTATCATTGATTTTTCCGGATCGTCCGCACAAGAAGACTTGACGGCGATCGTACGATGGGACTCTTGTAGTATTGGTGATACGGCTGTTTTCGAGCAATTCAATTTTCCCACATATCCCGGAACGAAGTTTCCACAAGTGAAGATGTGAGATCTAAATCCTTTTAAGTGTCGATATTTTAATTCTATTAACATAAATAAAAACATTGTCCTTACCTTTTAGCTTCCGAACCTTTTCCGAATCAATTTCCGATGTATCGAATAAACCTTGGACTGAACCACCTTTTTCGCATTTGACAGCTTTATTATATTTACTCTATTTTCATAAGCATAGCGCTTTAACAATCAGAGTAGCATTCGCTCAGTTTCCTTATTTCAAATTACTCAGTTTTTGACATTTAGCATGGAAATACGAAACTGAGTGAAAGTTACTCTATTTAGAGTAGATCTGAACGAACGTGTAGATATCTATTGTGGGTCAATGAGTCTATACAGGTGGAGAAGAGCATGGTGTTTGTCGGTATTAGTGACTAAAAATGAGTAAACAGACCATGATTTCTGGTAGTGACGTATAACTCCAGAAACAAGCGAATGATAACAAAGCAAGTTTAGTTTTTGTCCGCATCCTTCTAGTGCACAAGAAGGCATTTTTCAGCCGAAACCTTTTAAAAACTACACCAATTATCGAAAATAAACATTCAACCTTGTGATTTGCTGCTGTTATAAATTAATGTTTTTGGAGATCTACGTCAGTAATGTTTACAAAAAACAGGCTGTGCATCATCTCACGAACACAATGACAGTATTTTGCATTACACTTATACAACTTAACCACTTCTTCTCCACCTGTATAGATCTCATTGATTGTGGGTGACCCTTTAGAGTTAGAAGTATACTAAAAAAAATCGACACGTTACTTCCACGTGAAACGCACTGTCCACTGCCAAAACCAGTAATAAACACGTGGAATTCACGTAAAAGCTACGTGATTTACGCGTAAATTCACATTCCACGTGAAAATCACATAAATTTAACGTTCAGAAATAGTTTTGAGTTCAATCATCTCACAAACAGATGACAAAATTTACAGCTCGAAAAAAAAATCTTGGGATATTTTTCCTGTTCATTTACACGGTCGTTTGCAAAAACCCATTAATGGGTGAAAAAACACCCATTTTCGCTAGAAGTTGCTAGAATTGCCTCTCCCCATCCAATGGATGAACCCAATTCACTCATTAATGGGTATAAACCAGGGACCTGGCAACCCTATTCTATTTACAAGAGTTTGACAGTATGCAACATATCGCGGGCCTTATTTGAATAAGGCCCATCTGACGTTTGTTACGACGGGTGCGAATGCCAGCATTGTTTACCAACAATGAATCTTTCGACGTTTGGTTGTAAGAGATGTTAGCTACAGGACAATGACGGCCCGCCAGATCCCTGGTATAAACAGCTTATGCCACAAAATGGGTATTTTTTTTACCCATTGCAAAGAAGCCAAAATGGGTATTTATTCACCCATTTTAAAGAAGCCAAAAAAAATTACCCATAAAAAATTACCCATTTTTGCATATAGATTATGTAGCAGTTTGGTAAATTGTAATCTTATGATATTTATGGTTATCAATCAATAAATGCAAAAAATAAAAAAAATAAAACACTGATACTTGTTTTTATTCTTGCCTTTCCTGCACACTTAGAAAATTTTACAGTATTCGGTAATTTTTTACCGAACTTTCAACAGCTGAACGTTCGGTTATCCGATTTAACAGATTTCGGTAAAATTTGACAAGTTCCGGTAATTTTTTTACCGAAATACTGTAAAATTTCACCGAAATCCGGTAAATCGGATTACCGATCGTTCAGCTGTTGAAAGTTCGGTAAAAAATTACCGAATACTGTAAAATTTTCTAATTTTAGGTTTTTACACACACCCCCCGCAACCCGCCAACATTGTTTTAATTTTTTTCTTTTTTTGTGGGCCGTCTTTTCGTGTTTTTTCTCGCTCTCTCACACACCCCGCAAACAGCTCGCACACAGAAAAACAAAAAATAAAAAATTTAAAAACCCCGCGCGCGCTCATGCCCACTATAAAATTTTACAATTTCTTTTGCCATCTGTGTTTTCTTCCCCTCCGCCCGCGCCGGGGAAGCCAGACACCAACTACACCCAGCACACAGAAAAAAACAAAAAAAAATAAACAGCGGACAAAACATAATAGTTTCAACTATAGTCACTAGATTCATAGTCTGGCGGAGACAAAAACGGGAACTGTCACTTGGCGGAGCCAATCGAACATTACTCGAGTAATTAAGTATAAGGGCCGGAAAGCCATTTGTAAACAATGATTTTAAACGTTGATTTCTCTCGTATCATTAGAATTTTTCGATGTTCAGATACACTATATGGTAGAACAAACATTCTTCCACCAGATGCTGCTTCCAATATGTTGGAGTGTTCTGAGTTTTGAGAGAAATCGGAATTGAAAGTCATTGTTTACAAATGGCTTTCCGGCCCTTATCATAAATTACACGTGTAATGTTCGATTGGCTCCGCCAAGTGACAATCAAAATTGGCTCCCGTTTTTGTCTCCGCCAGACTATGAATCTAGTGACTATACAACAAGAAAAAAAAAAATACCAACACACAATTACAAGAAACACTTTACCAAACAAACAATATATCCACTACCCAAGAAAAAAAAAACACACCCATTCCACACAACAAAAAAAAAAAGAACCCCCCCCCCCCCTTAATTATTATTTTTTTTTTTTTTTTCACCACAAAAAAACACGAAAACAATTATTTAAAAAATAAAAACACCCCAACCCCAAATCTCGCCTCAGCTGTAAACTATAACAGTGGTAGGGTTAAACTTTGTTGGAGGAATAGTTATTTTGAACCTACTATAATCATGGTCAAAACCACCATTAAAAAAAATAGACCCAACATTTCCCAAAATGCCAAAAAAACCCTTTTTACCAAGATCATAACCAAAAAACCCATAAACGTGGTAAATTCGACCATTTTCATGGTTATTGTAACGTACAAGGATAAATTTTGTTTTGAGTACTCTCTAAACGTGGTTTATCCATAATCGCAAAAAATGCACATACCCATTTATAGGTAAAGTTGAGTTTAACCATATTTGAGTAAATTCGTGTGGGAAAAAATACTCAAATATGGGTAAGTAGTAATGTACCCATAAATGGGTATGTGCACTTTCCGCGATTATGGGTATACTATGTGACTCGGTTTGTGGGTCCTTCTGATAGAATAAAATAAAAAATTGAAATCCGTTATTTACAGAAGAAGATTTGCCCTTTTGAAAGAATGGCTCTGGCATTAATGTCGTAATCGTGTTAGCACTGTAGCTCTGGGGGTTAAATTTAGAATCATGATGATCGAAAAATCTCACACCAGCATATCAATATTTGAAAATTCTTTGTTAATCTTTTGATTTAGATTCATCAACTTGCAACGTTCTCCATCATTTTGCAGTAAATCTCCAAATTCTATATACTAAGCGTGCGCGTGTCGCAGAAGAGTAAAACGAAAATGTTCCTGCATCTGAGATAGTTACACCGGTCACACCCCTCGGTGTAGCAATGCCAAATTTGCACCGTTGTACACCAAGCAAAAACCATGTGTAGTTGTCAGGAGCGCATTTGTTTGCAAAAAAATGATGTTGAGCTTTCAATAACTCGCGCTTGTTAGCGCAGCTACCCAAGTAACCACAAGCATTATATCATAACACTAATTCGACTGACTATCAGCAACAGTAATGCCATATCACATTTTTTCAACAACTCCCATGCTACGTAGCATTACCTTTACATAAAAAATGTTATGATGCATTACTATATTTCTACCAACAACTTAACGTTAAATACGCATTATATGATGCATTATTGCATTATCTCAATAAATGCTTCCTTGCTAGCTAAAAAGTAGCATTGGTGCAGTATCATCTGGATGACATTTTCCAATTTGACTTTGGAAATGAGAAACATATGATCGAGCTGAACTGCCTGTCAGACCCAGAATCGTCATCCCCGCATAACGAAAAACAATTTGCTATATAGTCAAAACTATATTTCGAATGTAAGATATATTATCACATTTTATGTTATTGTTATCGAATAGTTTAATCTCATTTTCACCATACAACCTCTACATTAACACATATTGTTAATGTATGCCATATTGTCATTGAAAGGTTTTTTATTGTCTGCACTCGGTCTGGATTATATACCAACTTTTTGGCATAGAGTACAGCAAAAATTTTGTTCGTGAAAATTGCCATTTTTTTTATGGTAACCTAACTTAACCGCCTATTCAGCATATTGTTATTTGGCCTTTTACCATCTGACATATTGTTAAAACTATATAGGAGATTGTTAGTTTATAGTTGTCAACTATAAGGGTAAATGTCGTAACAATAACGGAAACGGTCGTCAACAATAAGGGAAATGGTCCAGGAATGGTTTGTGATTATGCGGGAAAATGTTCGTCCTAAATGAGGGACCCACAAAAAAACAAAAAAAAAAAAACAAAACAAACACCACCCAAACAAAATATTCCCACACATCAAAATGGACGAATCCAGGTTGAAAAAAAAAAAAAAAAAAAAAAAAAAAAAAAAAAAAAAAAAAAAAAAAAAAAAAAAAAAAAAAAAAAAAAAAAAAAAAAAAAAAACCCAAAAAAAAAAACAAAAAAAAAAAAAAAAACAAAAAAAAGAAGAAGACACCGAGTGGTGATAAATCTGACAGCTCCCATGTTAAAGCATAGGACGAAAATTTTAAAATGCTTCTAGAAAATTCAAATGAAATTTTAATTAAAAGCGGTTTGTTGTTTGATGTAAGAAAAATCCAAAACTGCACAATAGGGGCATTATTTTAATTTTATTTTTCTGAAAATGTCTTTATTGAGTAGTTTTAGATTTTTCGTACATCATACAACAAACCGCTTTTAATTATTTATTTATTTGTTATTATCAACAGACACAATGTGGTCCTAATGATAGTTCCTAAGAATATTCAAAAAAATAGTTTTAATTCTTTGGCGAGGTAGGTGGAAGTCAAACCCAGATGATACTCGATTGAATGTTCGTTGAATACCAACAAGAGCTCCGTTGGCGCCATAGTTTGTTCGACGAAATGGTGTTCGAAGAAAGATGTTGTTGCGAAGTGCACGAGAACGAACATGAATGTTGATTTGGTTAAGCAGCATCGGACAGTCAATTTTTGCCGTGAAAAGATCGGGAACCGACATGACACGTGATAGATCTCTCCTCACTTCTAGTGTGTCAAGGCCAATAAGTTACATGCGGTGTACATATCTAGGCAGCTCACGTGGATTATTCCATGGTAAACGACGGAGAGCAAATCGCACAAACCTTCGCTGCACTGCCTCGATTCTATCAACTCCATTTAGATAGTGCGGGTTCCATACTGCTGAACAATACTCCACCGTGGATCGCACCAGCGAACAGTAGAGGCTCTTTAAGCAATATACATCCATTCATGATGAATCCCAAACTGCGGTTTGCTTTGGAAACAATGTAGCTGATATGTTCCTTGTATGTAAGTCCGGCATCGAGAAAAACTCCTAGATCCTTGACGCATGATTCACGTTTAATAATGCTGCCTTTTAGGTGGTAGTCGAAAATTATCGGTTTCTTCTTCCTTGTGAAAGAAACAGTGGAGCACTTGATAGGATTCAGCACCATCCTGTTTGTGTTGCACCACGAAGCGAAACTATCAAGTTGGTGTTGAAGAAACCATGCGTCTTCGATGGACTTGACCTGATTGTAAATTTTCAAGTCATCAGCAAAAGATAACCTAGGGCCTTCCATACAAAGATTCACGTCGTTGAAGTACAACAAGAAGACAAGGGGCCCAAGCTTGGGGAATACCGGATGTGACAAGGAATTCACCAGATGTGCAGTCATCAATCCTAACGCTTAGATGTCGTTCTGTTAGGTACGATTGGAACCAACGTGAAACGCTACCTCCAAAGCCCAGTCGCTCAAGTTTTGCTAATGCAATGCGATGGTTGATCTTATCGAAAGCTGAAGATAAGTCAGTATAAATTGTATCTGTTTGAAAGCCCTTACACATAACATCTGTCGCATAAGTTGTGAACGTCAAAAGGTTTGTTGTCGTAGATCGCTTAGGCATGAACCCGTGCTGTGTATCGGCTATGTATTGCTTGCAATGATTGAAGACTGGGTCGAGAACTACCAACTCAAAGAGCTTCGCTACAGCATTCAATGCAGATATTCCTCTGTAGTTGTCGGCGTTGTGCTTGTCGCCTTTTTTGAAAACTGGAAACATGTAGGCCGATTTCCAGGGCGAGGGAAATGTTCCAGTTGTTAGAGAGAGTAGGAACATGTGACGAAGAGGGGATATTATGCCAGTACAGCACTTTTTGAAAATAACTGCAGGGATACCATCCGGACCAGCCAATGTTGATGATTTCATTTAAAAAATAGCTGAGCGGATCATTGAATCGTCAATATTGATGGTGTTTGACGGATCACAAGATAGCGGCACATTACTTGCTGCTAGCGAAATTTGACCCTGTGTCAATATCTCGGAGCAAAACGCGCCCTCGAATTTTACTTTGAAAAGTTCGCAAATGTCCTCGGAATTCGATGCTGTGCGTTCTCCGTATGTTAACGTTGACGGTAGTCCAGATTCTTTCCTTTGATCGTTGACATGTTTCCAGAACTTAGGAGACTTAGGAGCTAATTTCAGCCTATCCTGCACATTTCTTAAATAATTGGCACGACTCTGGCGAGACATCCATTTGTATTCGCTGTTGTAGAATTTCATTTGAATTTTCAAGAAGCATTTTAAAAGTTTCGTCCTATACATTAACATAGGAGCTGTCAGATTTATCACCACTCGGTGTTTTCTTCTTTTTTCAACCTGGATTCGTCCATACTTTAACATGGGAGCTGTCAGATTTATCACCACTTGGTGTCTTCTTCTTTTTTCAAGTTGGATTCCTCTATAAAGCATGTGCGCTAGCTTTAATTTGACAGGAGTGGGGCCCTTTTCGACTTTAGTTCTACTTTAAGGACGCATGTAAGGTTAGACTGCTTTATACCATAAACTTATATCGTAATATAATGCAAAATTGATGTATCTATATCATCTGTAGAGAACTTCATGGTTACTTGGGTACACTTTTATTTAGTGTTACACCGCAAAAACGAAAACGACGTGAGAGACACGTGGAATGTGAAGAAAGAAATGCCAATTGTACTGTCATGCGTGGTACCATACGAGCAAAACAAAATTATCATAACACTCTAACTGGGAAGTACTCATGAATGGGTACAATTTGATACATGTCCGACCAAAGTACACTAAGAAAAAAAAAATTAAATTAACTAGATTAAAGTTCACACTAAATCGATATTGGCCTGCGTGAAAAAAAATTCTCATAGATTTACAATTAAATATATTGTAGACATACAATAGAATCAGTAGTGTGTACCAGTAATATTATTGTTCATGAAAATAAGATGAAAATACGAGATATTGTTTCCACAATAGAATTTAATGTTAATTGAGACATCGACAATAGAATAAGTTGGTTGTTATGTATCTTAACTCATCGCCATGAGGCACCAAGAGTAGACAGTCATGTTTACTAGAATGAAAGATATGAAGAGAAAGTTTTGAAAGTTCCGTTAGTGTACGGTAGGTTGGAAATGGAATAGAAGTATTGAAAATTGAGCGAAAGGGCATGGGTAAAGTAGTACTCGAACCAAGGACGTTATCATTGCCAAACATCCTAACGTCCTTGGTTCGAGTACTACTTTACCCATGCCGTTTCGCTCAATTTGCAATACTTCTATTCCATTTCCAACCTACCGTACACTAACGGAACTTTCAACACTTTCTTTTCATATCCCAAGTAACCATAAGCATTAAGCTAAAGCCCGATAATAGCATTATATCAGCATTAATGTTGCTTAAAAGTTCTATATAAGCATATGTTTTGCATGCAAGCTTCATATTAGCATCATAAATGCATTCAAGCTCCAACAAAAAATAAGCATTATCGCTAGCATTATATGCGCATATAAGGCTGTTATAATGCATAAAAGTATTTATCATGTTCACAGCCGACATGCTTCATATCTGCATTTAGTGCTCATATAAGGCTTTCATATAATGCTTAGAATTTGTTTACAAAAGCATTGAAAAGTAATTTGAAGTCAACAATAACCAGCATGACCGAGAATAAGTGATTTTTTTTTATGTTGAAATTATAGACGTAAAGTGACATTGTATCGAAACTACGATACTTCTAAACTTAACACACCTGATCATATTGATGATTACATCTACGTCTCCATCAGCCAGTTAGTTCTATGCCTTCAAATTCGTTCGTAGGATTTGAAGATGAAAGCTCTAAAAATGCTGGAGCAGCTTATAGCCAGGCACTGGTAGCAAAGGCAGTGGGCCAACCATGCATTGATACCTTGGTTTAAGACGCTGAACAAGACATTTTCGCAAAATATTACTTTACTCATACTAATACATCCAATACTAAAAATATGAATTTACACTAAGGGGTTTGTTTATAGCTTATCATTGCATGCATTTTTCCTCCTCTTTTTGCTAATATCATCAATAAGAAGAAGCAAAAGATGAAATAGTTCGTGAAATAAATCAGAAACAGACAGCAGATAAATGCAGAATAAGTGCATTTGCAGTGCCAAAAACGGGCCATGAAAACTGACAGTTATGTTAAGGTGCATTAATATAGCATTACTAATGCTATTTACGAGCTGTCACTTCTGCATTATACAAGCACGTTATTTCGCCTTTCTTAGCATTATATTAGCATTATATCTTAATAAAGAGCTTCCAGGCATTTAAGTGCTGCTTTATATGCAGATATAATGCTGATATACTGCCACGCTTAATGATTACTTGGGATCTTTCATTCTAGTAAACGTGACTGTCTACTCTTGCTGCCTCATGGCGATGAGCGAAACATCTCCTTCTACATCATAATCGTTACTCCACGTTCGGAGAATACAAATATAACAATTAGATTATCTTAACTATCAAAAAATCATTTTTGCCCGAACAAATCTGAGTCAATTACTATTGATTGTATTGTTTCACAATTGTTGAAAACACTAGCATGTAGGGTGAATAGTATAGATTTATTGTAATGACAATATGCATTTTTCATTTATCCAATACGTGAAAAATGAGATTCACGTTCGGCAATAGATTTTAATGTTATTTTATATTATTGTATTGTCATTTTATGATTATTTTTACCAGGGTGGTTGACACACGGCTTCGTATAAACGGCAACTATACTCGCTTAGTATAAACTTGAAATATAAAGGGCGTAGTATAATGTTGATATACATGTGCGTAGTTTAGTGGAGCTTTATGTTAAACCGAGAATAAAAAATCCGAGCCGGATTTGTTTGCTGGGCTGAAGGCCCAAACGTAATATGGACGGAGAAGGAACGGAAACGGCAAGTTTGACAGTTGTCGCAAAAGAGGTCGATATGTCTCATTGGAATCAACTTGGATCTAATAGTTTTCTATCCGACAAGCAGGTTTAGTTAGATTGCAGTCTGTACTAGATATTGAATATTCCATTGCATCAGTTTGTATGCTTACTTGCTTTGAGCAATCTGATGGAGTTCGATTCGATGTTCATTCACTAACAAGATAAAAGACAGGAAAAATACATGGAGCAGCAATTCACCTTAATTCTGTCAACTACTAACCTACATACTAATAACACCGAATTTTCTTGAATCTGTCGGTGTGAATGTAAACCAATTGACCATCTGGTTGAGTGGATTATATGTTGATCATAGTACCAGTTTGTTCGAGGAGATTTTTCGGGTAGAACAAGTGGAACATAAGCATAAAGTAACGTTGAGCATGTCATAGAGTATCATCAATTTTACTGTTAATTAACCGATGTCAACCAATTGGAGCTCATTTTCTGCGTGATAATTTGCCATATCACATGAGGTACTACCAACAATCAATATGAAACTAGAGATTTGAAATTGGTTCACTATTGTAGAACCCCTTGGTCCAAAGCACACCTTGCAGTCTTCACCCTGCAATACATTCTTGCGCTCATCGGTACTAGATTTTTTGCTTTTGTTTTGATTCTTATAAATTTTTTTTTTAAAAAAAAATACCCCCCACCAACCCCCCCAACGCCCCCAAAAAAAAAAAAAAAAAATACCCAAAAAAAAAACAAAACAAAGGGAAAAAATAAAAAAAAAAAAAATAAAATACATTTTTTATTTTTTTTTTTCCAAATATCCCAACTCCACATATTCTTTTTAAAATGCAAAAAACATTTCAGTAGAAGCAGTAATTCAACTGCTGAAAAAGTAACTATGCCCTAATTATACTTCCCAACAAACATCAGTGTCGAATAACCGCTTGTTCAAACAAATTTGGAGAAGTTATTCAGCTTTCTAGAAGAAAAAGCTGAACAACTTCTCCAAATTTGTTTGAACAAACAGTTATTCAGCATCGATGTTTGTAGGGTTGTTCTCGGGCTTCAATGGACGAATCCAGGTTGAAAAAAGAAGAAGACACCAAGTGGTGATAAATCTGACAGCTCCCATGTTAAAGTATAGGACGAAACTTTTAAAATGCTTCTAGAAAATACAAATGAAATTCTAATTAAAAGCGGTTTGTTGTATGATGTAAGAAAAATCCAAACTACTCAATAAAGACATTTTCAGCAAAATAAAAATATAATTAAAATAATGCCCCTATTTTGCAGTTTTGGATTTTTCTTACATCATACAACAAACCGCTCTTAATTAAAATTTCATTTGATTTTTTTAGAAGCATTATAAAATTTTCGTCCTAAAGAGGAATCCAGGTTGAAAAAAGAAGAAGACACCGAGTGGTGATAAATCTGACAGCTCCCATGTTAAAGCATAGGACGAAAATTTTAAAATGCTTCTAGAAAATTCAAATGAAATTTTAATTAAAAGCGGTTTGTTGTTTGATGTAAGAAAAATCCAAAACTGCACAATAGGGGCATTATTTTAATTTTATTTTTCTGAAAATGTCTTTATTGAGTAGTTTTAGATTTTTCGTACATCATACAACAAACCGCTTTTAATTATTTATTTATTTGTTATTATCAACAGACACAATGTGGTCCTAATGATAGTTCCTAAGAATATTCAAAAAAATAGTTTTAATTCTTTGGCGAGGTAGGTGGAAGTCAAACCCAGATGATACTCGATTGAATGTTCGTTGAATACCAACAAGAGCTCCGTTGGCGCCATAGTTTGTTCGACGAAATGGTGTTCGAAGAAAGATGTTGTTGCGAAGTGCACGAGAACGAACATGAATGTTGATTTGGTTAAGCAGCATCGGACAGTCAATTTTTGCCGTGAAAAGATCGGGAACCAACATGATACGTGATAGATCTCTCCTCACTTCTAGTGTGTCAAGGCCAATAAGTTGCATGCGGTGTACATATCTAGGCAGCTCACGTGGATTATTCCATGGTAAACGACGGAGAGCAAATCGCACAAACCTTCGCTGCACTGCCTCGATTCTATCAACTCCATTTAGATAGTGCGGGTTCCATACTGCTGAACAATACTCCACCGTGGATCGCACCAGCGAACAGTAGAGGCTCTTTAAGCAATATACATCCATTCATGATGAATCCCAAACTGCGGTTTGCTTTGGAAACAATGTAGCTGATATGTTCCTTGTATGTAAGTCCGGCATCGAGAAAAACTCCTAGATCCTTGACGCACGATTCACGTTTAATAATGCTGCCTTTTAGGTGGTAGTCGAAAATTATCGGTTTCTTTTTCCTTGTGAAAGAAACAGCGGAGCACTTGATAGGATTCAGCACCATCCTGTTTGTGTTGCACCACGAAGCGAAACTATCAAGTTGGTGTTGAAGAAACCATGCGTCTTCGATGGACTTGACCTGATTGTAAATTTTCAAGTCATCAGCAAAAGATAACCTAGGGCCTTCCATACAAAGATTCACGTCGTTGAAGTACAACAAGAAGACAAGGGGCCCAAGTCTTGGGGAATACCGGATGTGACAAGGAATTCACCAGATGTGCAGTCATCAATCCTAACGCTTAGATGTCGTTCTGTTAGGTACGATTGGAACCAACGTGAAACGCTGCCTCCAAAGCCCAGTCGCTCAAGTTTTGCTAATGCAATGCGATGGTTGATCTTATCGAAAGCTGAAGATAAGTCAGTATAAATTGTATCTGTTTGAAAGCCCTTACACATAACATCTGTCGCATAAGTTGTGAACGTCAAAAGGTTTGTTGTCGTAGATCGCTTAGGCATGAACCCGTGCTGTGTATCGGCTATGTATTGCTTGCAATGATTGAAGACTGGGTCGAGAACTACCAACTCAAAGAGCTTCGCTACAGCATTCAATGCAGATATTCCTCTGTAGTTGTCGGCGTTGTGCTTGTCGCCTTTTTTGAAAACTGGAAACATGTAGGCCGATTTCCAGGGCGAGGGAAATGTTCCAGTTGTTAGAGAGAGTAGGAACATGTGACGAAGAGGGGATATTATGCCAGTACAGCACTTTTTGAAAATAACTGCAGGGATACCATCCGGACCAACCAATGTTGATGATTTCATTTAAAAAATAGCTGAGCGGATCATTGAATCGTCAATATTGATGGTGTTTGACGGATCACAAGATAGCGGCACATTACTTGCTGCTAGCGAAATTTGACCCTGTGTCAATATCTCGGAGCAAAACGCGCCCTCGAATTTTACTTTGAAAAGTTCGCAAATGTCCTCGGAATTCGATGCTGTGCGTTCTCCGTATGTTAACGTTGACGGTAGTCCAGATTCTTTCCTTTGATCGTTGACATGTTTCCAGAACTTAGGAGACTTAGGAGCTAATTTCAGCCTATCCTGCACATTTCTTAAATAATTGGCACGACTCTGGCGAGACATCCATTTGTATTCGCTGTTGTAGAATTTCATTTGAATTTTCAAGAAGCATTTTAAAAGTTTCGTCCTATACATTAACATAGGAGCTGTCAGATTTATCACCACTCGGTGTTTTCTTCTTTTTTCAACCTGGATTCGTCCATACTTTAACATGGGAGCTGTCAGATTTATCACCACTTGGTGTCTTCTTCTTTTTTCAAGTTGGATTCCTCTATAAAGCATGTGCGCTAGCTTTAATTTGACAGGAGTGGGGCCCTTTTCGACTTTAGTTCTACTTTAAGGACGCATGTAAGATTAGAATGCTTTATACCATAAACTTATATCGTAATATAATGCAAAATTGATGTATCTATATCATCTGTAGAGAACTTCATGGTTACTTGGGTACACTTTTATTTAGTGTTACACCGCAAAAACGAAAACGACGTGAGAGACACGTGGAATGTGAAGAAAGAAATGCCAATTGTACTGTCATGCGTGGTACCATACGAGCAAAACAAAATTATCATAACACTCTAACTGGGAAGTACTCATGAATGGGTACAATTTGATACATGTCCGACCAAAGTACACTAAGAAAAAAAAATTAAATTAACTAGATTAAAGTTCACACTAAATCGATATTGGCCTGCGTGAAAAAAAAATTCTCATAGATTTACAATTAAATATATTGTAGACATACAATAGAATCAGTAGTGTGTACCAGTAATATTATTGTTCATGAAAATAAGATGAAAATACGAGATATTGTTTCCACAATAGAATTTAATGTTAATTGAGACATCGACAATAGAATAAGTTGGTTGTTATGTATCTTAACTCATCGCCATCAGGCACCAAGAGTAGACAGTCATGTTTACTAGAATGAAAGATATGAAGAGAAAGTTTTGAAAGTTCCGTTAGTGTACGGTAGGTTGGAAATGGAATAGAAGTATTGAAAATTGAGCGAAAGGGCATGGGTAAAGTAGTACTCGAACCAAGGACGTTATCATTGCCAAACATCCTAACGTCCTTGGTTCGAGTACTACTTTACCCATGCCGTTTCGCTCAATTTGCAATACTTCTATTCCATTTCCAACCTACCGTACACTAACGGAACTTTCAACACTTTCTTTTCATATCCCAAGTAACCATAAGCATTAAGCTAAAGCCCGATAATAGCATTATATCAGCATTAATGTTGCTTAAAAGTTCTATATAAGCATATGTTTTGCATGCAAGCTTCATATTAGCATCATAAATGCATTCAAGCTCCAACAAAAAATAAGCATTATCGCTAGCATTATATGCGCATATAAGGCTGTTATAATGCATAAAAGTATTTATCATGTTCACAGCCGACATGCTTCATATCTGCATTTAGTGCTCATATAAGGCTTTCATATAATGCTTAGAATTTGTTTACAAAAGCATTGAAAAGTAATTTGAAGTCAACAATAACCAGCATGACCGAGAATAAGTGATTTTTTTTTATGTTGAAATTATAGACGTAAAGTGACATTGTATCGAAACTACGATACTTCTAAACTTAACACACCTGATCATATTGATGATTACATCTACGTCTCCATCAGCCAGTTAGTTCTATGCCTTCAAATTCGTTCGTAGGATTTGAAGATGAAAGCTCTAAAAATGCTGGAGCAGCTTATAGCCAGGCACTGGTAGCAAAGGCAGTGGGCCAACCATGCATTGATACCTTGGTTTAAGACGCTGAACAAGACATTTTCGCAAAATATTACTTTACTCATACTAATACATCCAATACTAAAAATATGAATTTACACTAAGGGGTTTGTCTATAGCTTATCATTGCATGCATTTTTCCTCCTCTTTTTGCTAATACCATCAATAAGAAGAAGCAAAAGATGAAATAGTTCGTGAAATAAATCAGAAACAGACAGCAGATAAATGCAGAATAAGTGCATTTGCAGTGCCAAAAACGGGCCATGAAAACTGACAGTTATGTTAAGGTGCATTAATATAGCATTACTAATGCTATTTACGAGCTGTCACTTCTGCATTATACAAGCACGTTATTTCGCCTTTCTTAGCATTATATTAGCATTATATCTTAATAAAGAGCTTCCAGGCATTTAAGTGCTGCTTTATATGCAGATATAATGCTGATATACTGCCACGCTTAATGATTACTTGGGATCTTTCATTCTAGTAAACGTGACTGTCTACTCTTGCTGCCTCATGGCGATGAGCGAAACATCTCCTTCTACATCATAATCGTTACTCCACGTTCGGAGAATACAAATATAACAATTAGATTATCTTAACTATCAAAAAATCATTTTTGCCCGAACAAATCTGAGTCAATTACTATTGATTGTATTGTTTCACAATTGTTGAAAACACTAGCATGTAGGGTGAATAGTATAGATTTATTGTAATGACAATATGCATTTTTCATTTATCCAATACGTGAAAAATGAGATTCACGTTCGGCAATAGATTTTAATGTTATTTTATATTATTGTATTGTCATTTTATGATTATTTTTACCAGGGTGGTTGACACACGGCTTCGTATAAACGGCAACTATACTCGCTTAGTATAAACTTGAAATATAAAGGGCGTAGTATAATGTTGATATACATGTGCGTAGTTTAGTGGAGCTTTATGTTAAACCGAGAATAAAAAATCCGAGCCGGATTTGTTTGCTGGGCTGAAGGCCCAAACGTAATATGGACGGAGAAGGAACGGAAACGGCAAGTTTGACAGTTGTCGCAAAAGAGGTCGATATGTCTCATTGGAATCAACTTGGATCTAATAGTTTTCTATCCGACAAGCAGGTTTAGTTAGATTGCAGTCTGTACTAGATATTGAATATTCCATTGCATCAGTTTGTATGCTTACTTGCTTTGAGCAATCTGATGGAGTTCGATTCGATGTTCATTCACTAACAAGATAAAAGACAGGAAAAATACATGGAGCAGCAATTCACCTTAATTCTGTCAACTACTAACCTACATACTAATAACACCGAATTTTCTTGAATCTGTCGGTGTGAATGTAAACCAATTGACCATCTGGTTGAGTGGATTATATGTTGATCATAGTACCAGTTTGTTCGAGGAGATTTTTCGGGTAGAACAAGTGGAACATAAGCATAAAGTAACGTTGAGCATGTCATAGAGTATCATCAATTTTACTGTTAATTAACCGATGTCAACCAATTGGAGCTCATTTTCTGCGTGATAATTTGCCATATCACATGAGGTACTACCAACAATCAATATGAAACTAGAGATTTGAAATTGGTTCACTATTGTAGAACCCCTTGGTCCAAAGCACACCTTGCAGTCTGCACCCTGCAATATATTCTTGCGCTCATCGGTACTAGATTTTTTGCTTTTGTTTTGATTCTCTGTGTTATTTTGACAGAATATTTGAGGGTGTGTTCGTGTGAGTGACGTTATTAAGGGCGAGTTATACAGCTTGGGACCGAGCTTGGGACCGATATGCTGGTACTTCCTGAGCCCAAAACTATATCCATTTTCTTCTTGACTATCCAGCCGCTGTTACTGCCAACAATCAATATGAAACGAGCGATATGAAATTGGTTTGCTGTTGTAGAACCCCTAGGTGCGAAGTACAACTTGCAGTCTGCACCTTGCAATATAATCTTGCGCTTTTCGGTACCTTTCGGTACTAGTATCTTTATTTTTGTTTTCATTCGCCCATTCATATTTGAGGGTGTGTTGGTGTGAGTTACGTTATAAGGGGCGAACCATTAAGCTTAGGACCGATGTGCTAGTACTTCCTAAGCCAAAAAATATATTAATTTTCTCCATGTCTATCCAGCCGCTGGTACTACCAACAATCAATATGCAACTAGCGATTTGAAATTGTTATTTATTTATTTATTTATTTATTTATTGTTTTTGTCTTCGATTAAAAATATAACGCACAGACATTGACTTAATTACTATCCCTTATCTTTAATTTAAAAGTATTCTTGCTTACATTAAAATCATACAGGTGGTAAACATCATTGAACAATGCACAACAAACATCGAGAGGGTTATTCTGCCCGTACTGTGTACGATGAACAGAGCGTCGAAGAAATTGCGTTCTCCGAATAGATCTTGAAGGAACGTTGAAATTGAGCTTTGCCAAGAGTTCGGAGCAGTCAATGTTATGTCCAAGCAGGTCAAACACGAAAAGTTGTTGTAGATTTCTCCGCCTACTTCGTAGAGTTGGTAGATTGATGAGTGCGCAGCGATGTTCATAAGGCGGCAGTAGGAATCGATTTCGCCAAGGAAGCCTTCGGAGTGCATATCTAACGAAACTTTTTTGTACTCGTTCTATGCGATCAATCTGAACGGCATGATATGGGGCCCAAACTGTAACCCCATATTCTAGTAAGCTACGAACAAGAGATATATATAATGCCTTCAGACAATACACGTCGGTGAATTTTCTGGTGTTACGTTTGATAAGTCCTAGTACAGCGAAGGCTTTTGCTATAGCAGATGAGATGTGTTCAGCAAAACGCAACTTGGAATCAAGCGTTATTCCTAAGTCCTTGATTAGCGTGACTCGTTCTACCGTGGCAGTGTGCATTGAGTATTCGAAGACTGTTGGTGTGCGTATCCGAGTGAACGAGATTACATTGCATTTCTTAACGTTCACCTCCATTCCATTTCTAGCGCACCAATCCAAGACATTGTCAACGTCCATCTGCAATGCACAGCAGTCCACCAGGGATGTTATGACTCGAAAATTTTTTAGGTCATCTGCGTACATTATTTTGAAAGACTTCAATTCATTGCAGAGATCATTCACAAACAGCACGAAGAGAAGTGGCCCGAGATGGCTACCTTGAGGAACGCCTGATGTGATAACAAATGGAACCGAAAGTGTTGCACCTAGTCGCACAGATGCACTACGGTTTGTTAGGTACGAGAAGATCCAATTAGTCAACCAAACTGAAAAACCAATCCGTCTTAGTTTTTCCACTACCAGATTATGCGGGACTCTGTCAAATGCTTTCGAAAAGTCAATGTAAACCGCATCGATCTGTTGACGTTTTTCAATTATGTCGATCAGCTTTGAAACATAGCTCATTAAATTCGTAGTGGTTGATCGCTTTCTGACAAATCCATGCTGGTCAGCAGTGATAATATGCTGAATTGCAGGGTAAAGAACATCTAAGAGCATGCTTTCAAAAACCTTCGGAAGGCAGCTCAGAATGGAAATTCCTCTGTAATTCTTGACATCGTGCACGTTGCCCGATTTGTGGATTGGCGTTATCAGAGCCTCTTTCCATTTTACAGGAAACACACTTTCAGCAATGGAACGATTGAAAAGCAGAGAAGCTGGTTGAGCCAATGAAGCAGAGCACTTCTTAATAAAGATCGGCTGTAGTCCGTCTGATCCTGGTCCCTTAGAACTGTCGATACCAAGCAGTTTTGTGTACACATCATGTTGCGTGAATGAAGTCGTAGACAGATTTAGGTCGAACGAATGCAGACTACTCAAGTATGATTCTGACAATGGTGCTGATCTATTGCTAAGCACACTTTGGAAGAATGAAGAGAAAAGATTTGCAGAGTCAATCGGTGTCGTTGAGGTATTATCTTCGTAGCTAACCAGCGGGGGAATTCCACGAGAGTCCAGAACTGCTTTGGGTCGTCCTTCATGTTGCTCTCAAGCCGGTGAATGTATGATTGAAAACATGACGTGTTCAGAGCGTGGAATTGGGATTCCAAACCACGCACTAAAGCTTTATGCTCTTCAGTTTTAGTCCGAAAATATCGTTTACGAGCTTTTCGTAGCCTATTACGAAGATTTCGCAGTTCCCCGTTCCACCATGGCTGTTTATTGTCGGGCCGACGTGTACGCTTCCTCAATGGTACGCATTGTTCAAAAATTACTTCCAGTTTAAGATAAAATCGGGTCACAGCATCGTCTAAGGTGCCTAATGTTAAAATACCGTGCCAATCGGTTTGTGAGATTTCAGCATCAAGTTCGTCATAATCGCATTGGTTAAAGTCGTAGAAGATCTCAACGTTGGTATTGCCCGATGAGATGTGTAAAGCATCAATGGACAAAACAAACGGCTTATGATGACGGTCCACTTTCATTAAAGGCAAGGGCGGTTCTAGTATTTCACAAACACTGGAGTTACTCACAAACGCTAGATCAAGCAACCTCTCATTCTCGTTCAGCAAGTGATTCATTTGCGACAAGCCGGAAGCAATAATGTTTTCAACTAGCGATAACTCTTGTTCCGACGAAGCATTGGTTGGTATAAAGCATCCCACGTCGTCATCGAAACTCCAGCGAATGTGTGGTAAGTTGTAGTCGCCAACAATTACAACACTATCCCTGGTACTTGCCTGTGTGTACAACTCATTGACACACGCTGCATGCTGTTCATACAGAGCAGGTTCACTGTTAGGAGGCAGATAGATCGCACACACAAAAAGCGAAGCGGCCCCGTCGGTAACACGAACCATTAACTGCTCAAGTCGACGGGCTTCACTAACGTCCACAATATTGCTCTGAAGGGCCTTTTTGATACCTATTAAAACACCCCCACCGCGGTGGAGGTGACTAGAGGGCGGATTGCGATCACAACGATGGATCACGTATTCGTCGGTTAGCTCAGCATTTAGCACATTGACGTTTAGCCATGTTTCAGTGAAAACCACAACGTCGTAATCACAAGCAGAAAGAGCCGCAAAAAGTTCGTTCGTTTTGGTACGCAGACCTCTTACGTTCTGGTAATAAACAGATTGATCCTTAGAATTTAACGTTTGTGAACTAAAATATATGTACATGATCAATAAATTATTGAAAATATTCCATAAATAAATCGCCAATGATCCATAATAGGTTTGAAAATGAACCATAAACTTTTAAATATGGTCCAAAGCAAATCAATTTTGTGCATTTATAATAATATAAATGATCCATTAATTATGCCGGAATTATTCCAATTTTGGGTTTAATTTTTTTTTAATTTAACAACGGGAAAATCGATCCCTGACTTTGCTACTACTCAAATTTATTAAAATGTCCGTTCCTTTATATATGAGGCTTAAATATTGCTGTAAAAGAAGGATCACTTTGGAGAAGATTTTAAATTTTCAGAACGCTGACTTACTTTTGCGATCTCACGTTCTTTTACGACCGCAACTGTGACATTTGTTTCCCAATAAATTTGGTAAAGAGCACTCGTGCATGTAAAGAACTACGGCAGCCCTATATTTTCACCTTTAAAACTGATGAAATGATCCATGAAAAATTGAAAATCGTTCTATAAAAAACGCATTCTTGACCCATAAGACTCTGGTGAAAACCCACAAAAAAATAAAATAGAAATTATCCATAAAATTCATCAATTTAATCCATACTTTTAACAAAATTTAGCAATAAAATATCAAAAATTAACCGTTTTATATCAAGGGAATAATATATAATTCTTTTCGGATTTCCCATTAACGCATTGAAAATGATACTTAAAAGGTTCAATATTTTTTCCTTAAACTTGCAAAATTGATCCACAGAATGAAACATATGTACGTATCATCCATTAATTATTGTAAATGTTCCATAAATAAATTGCCAGGGACCCCTGATAGTTTGTATAACAAATCATAGTCTTCAAAAAATGATTCATAACAAACCAACTTTGTGAACTTAACATTATTTGATCTCCCCGCAACTGCGACACATGCTTGTCAAGAAATTTGGTAAAGAGCTCTCCTGCACATAAAGAACTACAGGTCAAATTTATGACTTGATTAAACTGTTGTTTCAGAAAATTTGATTTAAATTATGCCGGGCAGACGCTTGCTGTCAACTCGCTATCGCTCGTCGGACCAAACTAAAAAAACATCCTCCGTTTGCATTATACCGGGCAAATGCTTGAATCAGCCGTTTGCCTGGAATCTAATCTACGCTATCTTAACACTTCGGATGCCGGAAACATCGACCGTTTAGTTCTTCAATCCTCAATACGGATCCGTAAAAACTCCGCAATCCTTTTTTAGTAGTAAAATTTTTCCGGGTACCTGAAAGAACGGACATCCCTCCCCTTGGAAATGTGATCTGGACGCGATGGGTGGGCCTACGTCATCTCCACTGAGATGGCAACCAAAGACATATCCTGACGTGGTGGTATCACATGCTGATTATTTTGATTTAATGCCGTGTCACATATCTGGCATTGATGCACTAATTTTACACATGTGATCCAACGGACCTCCTGTCCTGGACCATTGAATGCTGTTGCAGTTTGGTGGGGCTCTTTCCTCAGTAATATTGATGTGGGATTTCTTCTTGGCTGCAACAGCTTTCTTATGCGTTCTCTGACATGGTGAGCCGTAGCCACGCTTGAATATAAATCTAGCTAGATAGGTATATGTTGATAGACAATCTGTTCAAGATTATTGACATTCGTAGGGAATCGACTGTTGGATTCACTGAGTAGAAGTTTTATCAAAACTAGGAACGTGGCGCTAGTCTTATTTTGTTATGTCTCACTTCAAAGAGCCATAATAAAAATACCACACATAACAATGGTATACAAACAATCTTATAACGGCTTCATTCTCGATAATTTTATAATAATAGATAGGGAATAGGCGTGATGAAGCTTTACTTTGCCACCGAAAAGTGAATCTTGTAGTTGAGCAAGGCTCAAATAATTATTGTTAGGCTACACATGCATGACGACTTTGAAACGATTAAACAACTTAGAGATTAGGATTTGACAAATAAAAAGGAGGCAATGAACAGACAAGTAAACGTAAATTTTTCTACCATAGAACTATAGGATTTAACTAAATAACGCAGAAGACAAAAACTGACTAAGGCGGACAAAGTGACAAGTGTATTAAACGTGGTAAGACGAGGTCTTGCATCGATGACTTTCAGAGCACATAAGAACTAGACATCTGTTAACTAAATTATAAACGACTGAAGAAGTTACGAAGTGCCTTCTTGAGCATATAAACGTAACACTGACTGACTAATTAAATAGCATAAAGAGACGCAACGAGGAGGAAACTTCTCTCTCATGAGTCCCATCAACAAACTGGGACGTATAACATCCCATTACTAAAACTGGTAGAATTCAAATATCTCAACGACATTTTTGATTAAAGAAAACTGTTCAAAATGACTTTCGCAGCACATAAATGATGAACTAAACTACAAAAGACTGAAAAAAAACACACACTGACAAACTAAATAACAAAAAGACAAAACGACACCATACAAAACAGCGGACATGAACATGACTGAGAAAGGGGAAGCATACTTGAAAATTTAACACCTTTTGAGGCAGTGTCAACAGCGTCTCTATGGACGACATGATCCTTGCACGGCTGGTGAAATGCTTCAAAAGGAATTAAGTTATATCATTCTAACGCACAACGAACAATATATTAGCTTCTTATTTTTGGTTCGAGAAAACTGCTTCCAGACTCTCAGAGCACATACATGACACACTTCACGGACTGAACTACAAAAGACTGAAGAAATTACGAAACACCGTATTGGATTTGCAAACGCAACACTGACTACCAAAAAAACAAAAAAACAATTGAAATAAAATAATAGACGAAAGGACTCAAAATTCTCAAACGTGGCTCCTTCCGAGTCATTTGCAACAGCGTCTTCTTGGACGACATGTTCCGTGTACGGCTGGCAAAATGATTCGAAAGGATTTACGCAAGGATATTATCAAAGGCCTGGTGTAGAGGTTTCTACTCCGCCAGTAAACCTTCAAAAAAAATAAAATCCTTTTTTAGTAGTAAAATTTGTCCGGATACCTGAAAGAACGGACATGTTACTAAATCTGAGTAGTAGCGCAGTTAGGGATCAATTTTACAATCTTTATGGATCAAAATTTAAAAAAAGTGCCCCAACCTGGAAAAATGCAGGCATAATTCATGGATCATACCATATGGTTTAGCGAACAAAACTGATTTACTATGTATCATTATTATAAGCTTATGGTTCATTATTCATCATTCTATGGATCATTGGCAATTTATTTATGGAAAATTTCAAATAATTTATGGAACATGCGAATATATTTTATTGCACAAAGGTTACATACTATGGATCAATTTTACAAGTTTAAGGAAAGTTTTTGAACCTTTTATGGATAATTTGCAATATTTTTATGGGTAATCCGTACACTTTTAACGACCATGCCCTTGATATAAAACGGTACATTTTTGATATTTTATTGCTAAATTTGTTATAAAGTATGGATCACATTGCTGTATTTTATGGATCATTTCAATTTTTTTATGGATATTCACCAGAGTCTTATGGGTAAAAAATGCGTTTTTCGTGGCACGATTTTCATTTTTTTATGGATCGTTTATTACTTTTTATATGCAAAAGTACGTTTGCCCCCTTTCCCCCCCTTCCTACTTTACCCCCTACCCATTTTCCCTCTTTCCCCCCCTAACTATTCATTTTTTCACTCATCACCATTTTTCTATTTTTATCCTCCTTATTATGTCTCCCTTTTTTTCCTCCATTTTCTCCGCCCTTCCCCGCCAGCCCACTTTTTCCCTCCCACTCACTCCGCACCACCCCAATACATTCTTTTTTTCGCCGCCCTCCCCCCCCCCTTTTCCCCATCCATCTACCCCCCAATTAGGGCTTACTTTCATTTTATTCACACATACCCCAATTATTTTTAAGCAAGTTTTATGGAAAACCCCACCATGTAATTAAATAGTAAAATTAAGTTGCCTATACGAGTTTATAGCGACATTTATAAACATTTAGTTAGATAAAGTAAAAAAACGATCGTAACAAAGATAGATGAATTTGTATTGTTTTGTGTCGCTTATTCTAACAAAAAAACACTGAGATATAAAATATAGTTCACATAAATGTTTATATTCAATCAGAAGATCGGTCCCGTAGTTTTGGCAACACTTCGTTTTTTGTTCTATCTCAGCAGGAAAAAAGCTCCCGTTGTGATCTCAGCAGGAAAAAGCTCTGTATTTCGAAGAAAATGTGAAGTTAGCAGGGAAAAAGCTAAAAATGTGAAGCTAACAGGAATTTTTATTTTTCTTACTCGTGGTTTCAAACTTCAAACATAGGTGGCGCGATTTTTCCTGCTCGAATTTCCCTGCTAGTTTGGCAGAGGTGCCCCGTTACCCCCACCCACATACCAACAAAGTTTGGACTCCAGGAACCGTGAATCGAAAGCTAAATGATCGGTCGTATGTAGTGGATGTCGATGGATCCTGCTATCGCCGAGATCTCTTACACATAAAGCCGCGTAATGAACCATTTTCTCGCCCAACTACTGTGCATCCTGCTGCAACCGAAAATCTACAAGCCGACAATAATAAACAGACAACAGTGTGGGTAGACAGTCACTTGACAACCAACACAGCAGAGAGGTCACCGCCCGCTTCGTCGAAACAACCAGAGGTCGAAATGCGCGCGACTGAAGCTCAAGGAGAATCGATTCAAGGTGACCAACATTTGGAGATACCGTCATCGTCATCGATGGGCCGCACGAATATTTCGAAGACACCGAAACAAATCAGCCGACCAAAACGTGAAAGAAAACTGCCGAAAAAATTTGATGACTTTGTTGTAGAGAAAGTTGTAACTGAGTAGTCGTGCGTTTCTTATTCTCTGACCCGAGATATCGTCATATTTTTTGGACAACCAATTTTTTTTTTAACTCCTGCATATTCTAAGCTGCTTTATCAGCCTTTTTGAAGACCCTTTTTACAATCGCCTAATAGAGTCCGGAGCTGATTTGGCGGATTGATGTCTATCTCAACAAAATATATACCCTTTATCGTGAATCTTGAATCGACCAGTCTGCATCGGTTACACCCTCCCTTACGACGGTTATGTAATATTGTGGATATGGAAGGATTTTTGAGTCCTCTTTAACAAAGGTCTCGCCGTCCATCAGAATACATGCATTCGGTCGCTACAAAACTCACGAATACAATTTCCGGGACCTTGTTGCTGCGCGTTGCTTCTGATCTGCACTTGGTTTGTCGATTTTCTGCTTCTTGTATGGTTTCAGGTTGTTCCGTTACTTGATACGTTGAATCATTCCGACGCTGGTTTCCGCTTTATTGGCCACATCACGTATCGACATTGATTTGTTCTTCCGAATTAGAGCTACCACTTTCTGATCCAGTTTAGGGTTTGGAAGATTCGGGTTTTCTGCCTCTTCCTGGCAGTTCATCCAAAGAACAGTGTTCCCCGAACTTGGTTATGATGGATTGTACACTCGCGTGATGAATTCGGGTCCTCCCTTAGCTCAGTCGGTAAAGGCGCAGCTACAAAGCAACACCATGCTGGAGGTGGCTGGGTTCGATTCCGGGCTGGTCTACGAAGTTATCGTTAAGGAAAATTTCTCGACTCCCTGGGCATAGCGTATGATTGTACTTGCCACACAATCATACTAATGCAAAAATGGTACTTGGCATCGAAAGCTCTCAATTAATAACTGTGGAAGTGCATTTAGAACACTAAGTTGAGAGCAAGCAGTAAGCTAATTGCGAAAGCAATAAGCTTGAAATGCTAAAGAAGAAAAAGAAGTGATGAATTCCAAAGCGCTTCGGCGATTGTCGCATGGTTACACCCTTTTCAAGTAGCCATGTATCCAAAACCTTAAATTTCCCGTCCTTTTCAAAGCGAGACATTTTGAAAACGAAGAATTTAAACCGTGCAAACAAGTAAACCAACGAAAGATGATAGTCAAACGCACAGCACGCTATAATGAACACATTAAATATTTCCCAAATACACGCGTATAACGCAAATGTACGTGGATAGCTTATTTTCAATACATTCCTTAAATACCGCAAGGTTCTTCTCTGGTACATCCAGTGTGTATCGGTCGGTAACTTTGGAATTGGCTGAGAAGTTAACAGCCGCAGCCAAATTTGGTCCTGTCTTGTTTTGCATCCGGCCAGCCTCCTTTTCTTTCATAAGCTTCAGACGAGTCTTTATGGGAGTCGAGATCGGCTTACAGTCCGTCATCGTAAACCACCGCAAAAGATCCTCGTGGTACTTCCGTTGACTGATTCGTATGACCCCGTTCTGCACGTCACGTTCAATTCGCATTCCCAAAAAGCATTTGAATGCTCCAATATCCGTCACATTGAACTCGCTAGATAAACAAGCCTTCACCATTTTCACCGCTTCCATCGACAAGCTGGCAATCAGGACGATACTGCACGAATGTGTGAAAACGGTAGTTCTATGCTTTTGAGGCTTGTTTCAATCGGTAAATTTATCCCTCCAAACTGCAGACAAGATTTCCCTCCTATTGGAAACCTTCCGGCAGTGGCAAAAGATCTCTTCTGACAATGTCCCATTCAGGAAGCCCGTCTCGACGTCCGGCTGGTGAATAAGCATTCTCTCATGATTCACCCAGATCAGCACTGCTCGTAGGGTTTCGTGTTTTGCTACCGGCAAATAGGTCTCACCGTAGTCACTACCAATTGCGCCTTGTAGCGATCAGGTTATCCATCCATCCTAGGCTTCACGTTGGACATCCACTAACTTAAGATCGTTGAGCGGTGAGTGGTAGCGGTGAGTCTTGTTCTTCAGCAATGAATTAATTTCTTCGTTTCTTCCCATTTGCTTCAAATACTTCGCTGTCGTGCATCCTCCAAAGACGTCGTAAAATCTTCAACAAAGCTCATCGCGTTCAAAGCGTAAACTGCAAACTCGATGTCATAACTGTGAATAACCGAATATCAGCCGAAAAGGAATCACAACTCGAGAAGTCGTAACACGTCTTACCTGAACGCCGGTCAGCAATCGAAAGCCACGAGCAACCACCTTCCACTAAGATGCGCATATAGTCAGTGGTACTCACGGTGAGTGTCCAGCGCACACTCTGGTCTACTGAATGTTCAGCTCACGATACAATATAATGTAAGAGCTCTTTCACACCCACACATCCACCACCTTCTCTATATAAAAAAAAATTGAAACTATCCTAGCATTGAAATTGACCCTATTTTTGTTTTTTAACCCGAAATTGCGTAATTGAGTATTTCAGTACAGTGACCAGACAATACGGAAAAGTCGATAAATAACCTAGTAAATAACACCGATAACCACACAAATGTGCACATACTGAAATTATCGGTAAGCAATATTACCTAAAATCCGGTATTGTTGATGACAAGCAAAAAATGCTAATAATTAACCATTTTTTTATACTTTTTTTCCTGAACACCCTTGTTAATCTTCGTGTTTACCGTTCAAGATCTTACCACCCCCAAACAAAAAGAAAACGGAAAGAGCAGAAAAAAAGCAAGTTTTACAGTTGTTGCAAAAGATTTCGATAATTTCAAAAAAAAAACCTGCGTTTAACCGGGTTTTTTCTCACAAACAAGCTCTCTCGGACGGCCTTTTGCCTTTTTCTGCGGCCCCGCTCTTAGTTATGACCATAACGCCTCATTTAAATAATAATGTTTAACCTTTAAATAAAATTTTTTCCATTGACAGTGTTCTCTCGTTTGAAATATTTCCTTCAACAGAGCTGTGAAAAACCAAAATATGGTTCAGTGGAAGTTTATTTACTTTCTGTAACTTCTGTCAGTAACCAACCGATTTATCTTTTAGTTATTCGATATTTTTACGATTTCCACCGATTTTTTTGTTTTTTAAGGCGGAATACTGGGACCTGAGATTGCATTAAACGATGGGTTAGTAGATAAATATATATAAAAGAAAACGGATATACTCTGAAAGAATGATTTATTAATTTGTGAACCGCGTTTATTAATCGAGTTTCAAAAGCATTCTGCTATAGTACTTTTATTCATTTTTCTTTACAGTTTTGCTTACTGCTCTTCAACCAATCGAACATAATCGTTCAGAGAGGCAGGAGCTTTCTTATCGCGAATTGTTCGTTGCATCGGTTCTGCTGTACTTGTCGGTGTAGTATCGTTACATGGGTCAATGTTGCTGGAACTAACGACTGCTTTTTGGATCTGCAAGTCACGCCACTGACCAACTTTTTTGGTCTGTGACACATGCCGCTTTGTCACTTTCCCGTCAGAATCATTTAGAAGGAGACTTCCATTTCGCTGCTCCACTACGGTGTACCTTGTTGGAGAAAATCGAGCGTCACCTTTCACCCGATGTTGTCGTTCAATCACTACTTCATCTCTAGGTGTAACTCTACATTCTCGTGCACCACGTCCTTTATCTTCCCGTTGCTTTCCTGCTAGTTTCTGATCACGGTCCCTGCTTTCTAACAAATCCAGATCGAAACTTGGTTTTCCATGCTGAATTAAGGGTAGTCCGCGCTTAATTTTGCGACCATACATGACTTCTTCGGGTGGCACATTAGTCACGCTGTGTTCGGCGGCGTTGTGAGCATTGACTGCGTGTTGTAGCTCCTCGATGTAATTCGTGTTATTCGCAGTTGCAGTGGCCATAGCTTTATTTATCAGTTTCATACAGCTTTCAGCCAGGCCATTCTGCTGCGGAAAGAGAGGTGTCGAAAATGAAAGTACTATGTCCCGGTGTCTACAATATTCTGCAAAATCTGCACTGCTGAATGGGGGTCCGTTGTCCGTCCTTATGGTTTTTGGATAGCCCTCCTTTTCGAAAACAACATCAAGAACTTTCTGGACACATTCAAATTTGGTGGATTTCACAGGCCGTGCTATGATGAACCTGAACCTGTAGTCAACTATGACGAGGATCAGAACACTTCCAAACTTTATATAAGGGCCATTAAAATCTAAAGCTATTGATTCCCAGGCCGTCTTTGGAGCAAATACACGTTCCATCGGTGTGGGTCTTTCAGGCCTTCCATTTATGCAACAGGTTTTACAAGACTCTACCCATTTTATCATCTCGCTAGACATGCCAGGCCACCAAACACGCTGTCTCATAATACTTTTCATTTTTGCAATCGAAGGGTGTCCCTCGTGTGCGACTTTCAGAGCTTGTACTCGTAGTGCCTTCGGTACAATAGCGCATCCAGTCTTAACGAGGATTCCATTATGAACGGCCAAATCCTTTCAAACAACTTGATACTTCTGCAATTCTTTGGGCCAAATTCCTGATTCAAGTGCACTGACTACATGTAATAAAGTTTCATCCTCGTCGGTGGCACGTCTAATGTCAGTTTCCGTCAGAAATTCCACAGTATTTGCCTCTAATGCTGCAATGCTGTAGGGGCTCAACCGAAGTGCCCATCCATCGGCACGTGTTAGAGCTCTTTTCGAATCTTCTCGTGATCGGTTCAAGATAAAGGCGACCCCTTGAGCATCGGTACGAAGCGTAAAGTGCCTCCCGAGCAGGAAGTAGGAAAAAATGTTCCACTGCCCATACCGCACCTAAGGCTTCCCCTTTGATTCTGTGGATATCTTTTCTCTGTAGGTGTGAGAGCTTTCGTGGCAAAACTTATTATTCTTGGGGATTCGTTTGTGATCTCTTGTACCAACACTGCGCCTAAAGCAATCGGTGAGGCATCAGTATACAATATAGTATTAGCGCTTTCAGAAAAGAAACCCAATGAAAGCGTGCAGTCTATAATCCGTTGTTTGATTAATCTAAACACCTCAGTTTCTGCCGGTCCCCATAACCATTTCTTGGATGTTGTTGCGGACCATAGTGGGCTTGAGATACTCGCGAAATTCTCAAGATACGGGCTGAGAAATGACGCTAGCCCTAGAAAACTGCGGAGCTCTGATAGAGTTGTCGGTTCTCTAAAACTGCGTACACTTTTGATCTTCTCGTTGTCTATGTGGAACCCTTCCGCATCAAGTTCATGTCCAAGGAACTTAATCTTAGTTCGATCAAACTCGCACTTGGATGTATTCAGCGTCAAGTTGTTTTTCTTCAAAATGTGTAGCACTGTCGTAACTGTTACTCGAAGTTCTTCTAGTGTGTCGGCGAAGATAAGAATGTCGTCGATAAACACTATTAGGTTTTTAACATCTTTCAGAATCCGAACCATCTCTCGCTGAAAAATTTCGGGCGCGCAATTCACGCCGAACATAAGACGGGTGAATCTGAACATTCCGTCTTCGGCCAAAAAGGTAGTCAAGTCCCGGGATTCTTCGGATAACTCGAGGTGGTAGAATGCATTGCTTAAGTCGAGTTTCGAAAAATACCTTGCACCATTTAGCTTCACCCGCATTTCATCGAGCAGTGGAAGTCTATAATAT